>VYXB01010342.1:619969-837760 GCA_013397135.1 Pachyramphus minor
ACAGCGGGACGGCTCGATGCCCGCCCCGCGCTCCCCGCTGCTCCCCGGGATGCGCATCCTCCCGTGCGCTGTCCCGTGCGCTCCCCGGGCTCTGCCCGCCCGGCCATGTTGTGCTGGAGAGCCCACGCGGCCCCCAGATCCTTCCAAATACCTGGGCTTTGGGCTGTAATAGCCGTGATTGATGCACCGGTTTCCATAGGTACGTTATTTTTCGGCCGTGACCATCACTGATATCCGGACCCCATGTGGCAGCTCTCACAGCAAAAGTAACGGGATCGCGATGTTGCTTTTTTGTTTGTTTGTTTGTTTGATTCTTTCCCCCGAAGAAAACTCTAAACTGCAAAATTGGAATTTCCAGGGCTGGAAATGGTATTAAACCGCCAGAAATTGACTCCCAGGAGTCACACAAAGTGGAGTGAATTGGAAGAAACTGCTGTGACCCAATGTTTTCCAGACCCTGAGCTCACCTAGCATCCCAGAATAGGGCTTCCTACAAAACACTGGCTTTAGGATTAACTGTTTCGCAACTCGGACACGTCGCCAGCTATTTCATGATCTGAAGCCGCCATCTCTGTAACATCCACCTCCAAATACAAGACATCTGCTGTGTACTGGTAATTTCCTTCCCAGAATCACACAGGGTTCTTTAAAACCTCACTTCAGGAGAGGAGAAATTAACTTGACTTCAGCCCCCCCCCAGAATCAGACCATTTATAAAATGACCAGAACCAAAAGCCAGAGCTGTAACAATACTCAAGTTTTAATTGGAGTGAGGCTCCCCAGCGAGGGAAGCCCTAGAAGCCAATTATCTTTTTAATTAAGACATTCAGAGTCCTCCCAGTGACCTGCAATGTGCTACCACAGACACACCAGTATTAAACTGTTCAAAACTGTCAAACATCTGTATTCACACCTTGGGCAATGTTGAGGCTCTAAAAGTTGTGTAAAGGAAATAGAACTTCATGTTAGAGTATTTTTCCCCCTCTTCCTCTTTCCTATTTAGAAATGCAGGGCAGAACCCACCATGTTTTTCTAACTCAAAACAGAAAACACTTTAATATGAAATGCACTGTTCTGACTTCTGGCGATACAGGGTGTGGTGCTGGTTAAAAACTTAGTAAAACTATTAAAATAGATTTGGAATTCACATTCATATCAAGATTCAGGACAATTTGTCTCCTCCTTTTCCCACAGTACTTTGCCTTGGCATGCTGCAGAGCTTTCCTCTCCCAGAGCTTGGCACACAGCTGCCTCTGCTCCCTGTCCATTGCTGATGGCAGGAGAGCCCTCCACACAGTCCTGCTATTGGAAATCATCTCACCAAAACCCTGTCTCCTCATCCCTGGTCTCCTTTATTCTTCCACTCCTAGTGTTGATAATTTTGGGTTTGCATTATTTAGCTCTGTAAAGTGCAGTGAGCTGCACTGAGCCTGAGAGGTGCTCCTTCCTAGCTGTAGATGTTCATGGTAGTTTCTAGTTATACTGTTTATCAAATTTAAGGATACAGCTGGCCAGGACCACTGTGCTGGTTTTCAGCCCTGTTACAAAAGGCTGTTATACAGTTTTCTGAAGCAGCCACGAATCTGAAGAAAGCTGGAAGGTGTCATGTCACCACAGACTCGTGGTCCAGCGGTCAATCAATTCCATGTCTTTCACAGCGTTTTGGGCAGCTTGCCAACACCAACAGCTTTCCACTGCCCTGCTCCCAGAGAAGTACAATCAGGGAACTTGCATCTTTGTGCACTAGAGAGTTTTTTAAGAGACCCATGGTAATCACCCAGTGCAGGGGATGATTTACCAAATTTTGGGCTGTGGAACAAATTTATACTCTGGGGTTGTTTTCTCGGAGACACCAGCGTTGACTGTGCGGGAACACTCAGCAGGACATACATACTTGCCTAAGGATTAGGTCCCTGAACACAGGGATTAAATGTATGATCATGTGGAATAGCTGATTTTCCATCATTACTTAATTATGACCATTATTCATATTTCATGTCTTTTGGTATATGATGTAATGTCAAACACAAGTAGGTTGAGCACTAACAATGTGGGCTCATAGTTTACATGTGGTGATTGCAGAACTTACTGTTGGATGTTCTGGCTCCTCAGTAGGTGAAGAAAAAGGGTCTTCTGACTTCCCTGCCTGGTGGTTGCTTGTTGTCACAGATGTAGAACCAATCTAGGATAAATCAGATGACATATCCTGTAGTCAAAACAGAAGGAATGCCCACGTACAGTTCTGTTTAGCTTAGTCATATGGCATTAGGCCATTCATGAAAGACCCAAATTCGTGATCTTTTGGCAGATCAGCTCCAGGTTCACCTTAGCATAGACTTTCTTTGTAACTGGATGAACCACAACTTTGCTGTGTTTTCATCTACCATTTCAGAAGTGAGTTCTATAACACCATCATAACTATATTAAGAGAAGACAAATAAAATACATATTTTATGCACACACTCATCTGTAAATATCTCACCATTTTACAAGCCCCTTAAGCAGGTAGATGTGCCTTAAGTGACCCCAGTAGTGTTACCCATGTATATTCCTTTTACTGGATGTCTGATCTGTGTTTATTCCAAAAGGCAAGTTTGAAGGTTTATTCAGAGAGTGACTATTTATTCCTTGGTGGGAAGAGTTAAGGCTTATTGTGGATGAGCTTGAGGAGGGAGCGTTAGGGAAGGTGGTGTGCCTTACTCAAAATTAGTATTTCTTCTGATCAAACATGTCAATCCTGTAATATCAAAGTCTAAACAATCAAGAAAAACCTCATACTATTCAAACAAGGCCTAATCCTTGGTGAAACATACCACTGTGCACACCTATTGATAAGCTGATCTGGTGGTTCCCTTGTTTACACAGCCGACAAAGTCCTTTGGGAAGGAGGGAGTGAGGGGGAATCGGAAGCAGTGCTGGCTGCAGCTCATGGTGGAAACCCTTCCGCTGTCCTGACAACCAGAGACAGGCACTGACTTTAAATATATCAGCCAGACAGGAACCAGATACGATCTGACATTTAGGACCTCTGGTCTAATACCTCTGTGGTTGTGGTAACATAGGTTTGAGTTCCTCAAGAGCCAGATGAAGTCCTTTAAAACAAGATGGTGTGTTTTTCTCAGACTGTCCCCAGGCAGGATGTGCCAGGCTGGTCCTGGCAGCCCTTTCACCAGAGAACAAGGAGCTGAAGTGCCTCCTCTGACAAAGACCTTCTTAGCCACAGCACTACCAAAGAAATTAGTCTTCCCCTATCTAAAGGGAAAAGCAGTTATTAGCTCCACATTACTCAGCTGGGGAAGTACAGTAATTTCAAGAATTATGTTTAAGAGTTCTGTTCAGCTGTGGGAATACAACATGCCAGTAACCATCAGGTCTGCTGCCGAAGCAGCTGCCGGGGCAGGGCTGGACACCGGCCACCGATTTCCACAGTTACCTCACTGTTTAATGATTGCTCCGCTGGAACGCCAGACGTTGGAGGGGAAGGGAAAGGCAGAGCCTGGAAAAGTCATTTGCATCGTGGCTTCCTTATGAAGCCAAGAAGGTTGTTAAAGAAATTGTTAAGACCCGAGATGTGAATCTGCAAAAGTGACCACGTGTTGAAGAAAAGTCCTGGTGCCGGGGCAGTTCCATGAGGGTGGTGGGATTAGTGCTCTGCAGTGGGGTGTGCTCTGTGACACCTCTGCTGCCATGGGGAAGATGGAGACAGTGCACAAATCCACCAGAAATGGCTGGAAAGTTTCTCTAAAGCCCCTGTGGACAGAAGTACTTTTTCAGAAGTATAAAAAACTACATTACTTGGGGGTTTTCCCTGCAACTTGACTGATTTAATAGACTGCTTTCATGCTGATTCAGCCAGGTATAAAAGTGTCATATCATAGCCACATAAGGAGGCTTTAATGAAAACCTTCAATTTTACTTACTGAAAGTGTCTTGAGAGCAATGCCATAATTGTTTCTTGATTGTTCTAATTGATTTCTCTTCTTAAAAAGGCATAATGTTATTGTCTTTCAAATCCTGAATCATATGTCCCTGAAAGTGGTCTCATGGGACTGGAAATTTGTTCCTTGAAATTCTGTCTGAGGTCTGGGTCTATAGACTTGCACTCTGCAAGTAGCTTTTGCTTCATTTTTCAGTCATCTTCTGGGTACTTGGTTCTCACTGATGCTCAGTGTAGGCAGATTCAAATAAGATCAGAGTTTATTCATGTTTCTCTGTATCAGGTCCACCTCTGTTTATTATTCGACCTGCAGTGAAGATAATCATCAGAAATGGACATAGAAGTTGTAAATCACATTTTCAGGTGGAGTGTGTTAGTGCAGCTCCCCTGTGGTGGAGTGTGTGGTCAGTGGAGCTCTGCCAGTTCACACTGGTAGGGAACTGGGCTTCATTATCATCCCCAAATCTGGAGGAGTAGTTCAGTAATCCAGGATTACTTTGACATTTTTTATGAGTTTAATAGACACTAATACTTGATTGACAACTTCAGATTGACATGTTAGAAGAAAAATGCACAAACTAAACCCATCTGCATCGAATTACAATGCGACTGTTGTAATTTTTGTCATTAATTGGTCATGAAAACCAGACTTGTAAGATAACTTCCTCAAACTTTTTTGTGTTCATAACTTTTTCACCCTGTGGATAAAACAAAGGAAAAGGTCTTGGAGGTAGAAAAGTTAATCTGTATCTCTAGATGCACAACATACCAATCCTATTCTGATCTCTAAAAAATGTACTGTTATTGAAATGGCTTTTTGTAGTGCTCTGCTATTGCCTGTTGTATAATTTGGTAGTGTTGTGCTGTAAATAACAGCCATTTGATTGAGGCTGAAGAGAGAACATTGGGAAGATTTAGTTGTCTTTAACAGTACATGCACTTTTGTCTTTATCAAAGTTAATAGACCTAAGTACTATCACTGTGTCATAAAGAACATTTTATAGGAGTTCATAGTTAGGAACAAACTAGAATAAGAAAGGAGGATGTTCACACAGTCACTCACCTTTAGCAAATCCATCCAGTATATCTTTGTTGTACATTTTTTGTCCAGACAACTGTTCACTGCAGGATTTCTTATCTTAAGGGATTAACATAATGATTTTCAATGATGGAAGATCTCTGTTTTGCTGGTGTTAAAATTCCAGAGGAAAAAATTACGCGTGGCAGGTGCTGTGAATATCAATTGCCACCTTTAGCAAAATTTGTAGCAGTTTTGTTTAATGCTGTTTTCTCAAATTCTAGAGAATTTCTGTTGTATAACACTATGTTTGATACTGTTTAAAACAATGTCATGTACCCAGCACTGGAGAGAAGCAACGTAAGAATCCAGTCCTAAGATTAGAAAAGCATTAGAGAAGTCAAGAGTTTGACTACTGGAAACATGGAGTATTTTACATAACACATCACATATGACTAGGTCAAGTAGTTGCAGGAACCAGTATTACATATAAAACTGTTCTGTTGCTGTTAAGTGTCTCACTGTAGATCTCAATAAAAAAGACACATAAATCTTAGGGGTGGTTCCACTGCTGGAGCTCCATGGGGTGGCTGGAGGAGGGGCTGGGAGCTGCTGACTTCGCTCCTGCAAAGTTATTCCAAACATTTTTCTCCGAACTACAAGGGGGTAAAAAAAATAAGAAACCGAACCAACAGACCTGGATGGAAGTATTATCTGTCCTACTTTACCCATGCACACAAATGTTTTGAATGTGTTTATCTGTTCCTTGCAGGGGGAAGAGACTAAAGCACTGACTCTCGTCCTCCATCGTGACTCTGGCTCTCTTGGATTTAATATTATTGGGGGCCGACCATGCGTGGTATGTTAATTGTTAAAATATGTTTGCCCTTTCCAGTTGGGAAAAGCATGTAGGTCAACACTTAGAGGAAAAATGTTGCTGACAAGCATTTGGTTCTCTTGTGATTCTTTCAGAGCAGATCTCATACTGGGATTTGTATCGGATGTCTGTGAACTCCACTGCCTTTTCTCTCGCAGCGTGTTTATTCTTGCATCTCATCACAGCCAGCAACATTAATATTGCTGCAGTGTCCCTCCCAAACTGATGGAACCCGTGGTGTGTCTCTCACTCCATATTGCTGTGAGGATCATGGGTTGAGGGCCCACAGCTTTAGGCCCTTTCATTTAAAAACCCCACGTTATTCACTCTGCTTTCCAGCAGAGGTTCAGCAGCCCCTCTGGGCAGGTGAAGGGATGTAACTCAAACAACCTACTTTTGAATTCTATGATTTCAGCAGATGTTTCCTGCACCATACACTCACTAATGTATTTTTGCTGGATGCCTGTTGGCTGGAGCTGCTGCATATGACTTTAATTAGATCAAGGAGTGGATTATACCTTGTCCTGGTAATTTAGAAAGTATTCAGAACTACTTCTTGACTGCTCAGAAATCTGACATTAATCACGATTTATTCCTAGTGAATTCACTTGAAAGTTATTCTTTACAGTTAGAGTTTTTCAATTTTCTGAGATGTTGTTCTGCACTGGTAGAAGACAGTGACACAATACACGGGAGTATGAAAATACCTTGTTAGATATACACTGTTTTCTTGGTTTATTTTTAAATCTCCAGAGAAAGAGCTCTGCAACTAAAAATAAAAATGCAGTGTTGTCTTATGTTTGATGTGCAAACAGGCTGTGTCTCACTGGATTTTACACTGAGAGTAATTGTAATGACAGTTACTGCTGAGCTGGCCTAAGTCAGAGGAAAATGATTATCACACAACTAATTTTCCTAATGGAAGCCCATCCCTGGTTGTTTAATCTTTTGAAACGGGAGTATCAGGTGTTCTAATTAGCACAGAGTAATTCCATATTAAGACATCAATAAGAACATTTCTTTCAAATTACAGGCACTGCTGTGACAGGGGCAGGCTTTGGCTGAGGGAAAATCAGAGTTGGTTGGAGGTAATAATGTGGTTTCCTTTTCATCCTTAAAGGACAATCAAGATGGTTCATCGAGCGAAGGAATTTTTGTATCGAAAATAGTTGACACAGGGCCTGCTGCTAAGGAAGGAGGGCTGCAAATTCATGACAGGATTATTGAGGTATGTGGATACGCTGTCTTTTAATAGTGCAAGGTCTTCAAATGGCATATTTGGTGTGGCTTTGGGAGAAATGTGCCGTGGCAAACACTGTCTGGGAGATATGTCTGTTAAAACACGCTTGACTTGGTGCGGTGCTGACCTCCATGGCTTTAGGTATAGTTCTTACCTAAATATAGAAACCAGATTATGGATGGTATGTGCATGTCCTGACTTTCTGAGGAGCTAGCATCTATCTGGTATGCCACAGATAGTTCTTTTTTAAGCTATTGGAAACTTGGAAGTTATTTAGTTAAAACCATATGTGAAATATCTGTGGTGTGAACCACGGTATTATTTTTCTAAGTATTTCCAAGTTTTGAAAAGTCAGAAAAAAAAAATCTGCCCTGCAATTTCTGTCTGGTTTATTATAAACCTGAAGTTACTCCCTTAATGTTGCTTGTAAGTTCTTACATTACTCAGATTGCAGTCTGAATTTCTTCTCATTTTGCCAAAGTCTTGACCTCAATAAAAACTCCTTCCTGTGAAAGAGATGGTTGCCTGAAACGTTTCTCACAATTTGCAGTGAAAAGTTTCTATGTTGGGGGGAGAGAGCAAGAAGAAGGTTAGTTTTGGTGAAACAAAATGCAGCTGACGGTGAGTCAGTTCCCATTGTTTAGCATTTTGCAGTTGAGAAAAAGTATTCCTCACTGTCTTATTTTTGTAGGCTGGAGAAACTTTGAGAATCTATTGTTCAAAAAGATAAGTGTGGTGTTTGTTGCCAAGGATATCATGGAACAGCCAGTTTCTCTAAGTAATGGAATTCCATTGCTCTTATGTTTTGCAAATGAGCAATAAACAGCTGTTAAGGATTTTCTGTTGGCAGGGGACAAAGTGTATTTGCCTTTTTCTGTACTGTTATGGTAAATTGTATTCACAATTTAGTAAGGATGTAAAATATTAATTAAGTTTCTTCATATGGGAAAGAATGGAGCCACGGTAGCAGAACTATAAAAAGATAAGAAGCTGAGCTGTGAAATGATCCAGAGTTGCTTAAACTATATATATGGTGTAACATAATTGCAGAAAGGTCTGGACAGTTTTGTGAGAACTGTGTGATTTTGTTTGAACTGAGAATTTTCTCATAAGCCCGAATTTCCCCACGGCGTATTTGGAAAGCTGACATCCATTTGTGAAGGAGTGCTCACTCACAGAAAGCAAACAACCCTATGAAAACCAAAACTTTGTAAGATCAGATACGCCAAGGTTGGGAAATGTCCTGGTCTCTCCATGCAAGCCCAGTTGAGTCTCCTGGAGTGCAAACCCTGTAATTCCATCAGCGGGTGCGCTCGTGGTGTTTGTCTGTGGAAGTCGCCCATGGCACAGGGAACAAGGACAGCCAACCTTTTTTCCCCCCTACCAAAATCTGCTCACAGTTTCTCCCTCCTTACTACTTTTTATTTTTTCATAGAACCATATCATGGTTTGAGTTGGAAGAGACCTTAAAGCTCATCTCATTCCAACCCCCTGCCGTGGGCAGGGACACCTTCCACCAGACCAGGTTGCTCAGAGCCCAGTCTCCTTCTTTTTTTATTCCCTCCTTACTGCTCCAGTTGCTCCCTGAGTTTAGCATTTGGCAGCATTAGTGCTGGCCAGGGTAAGGCCCTAAATCCAGCTCTGCTGGAAGCAAACTAAAGACCTGAGAGGGAGATGGGAGAGGACAGGCTGGGTGAGCTTTCCTGCTGTGTCCCCTCCCTGAGCAGAGCCAGGCCTGTGGGAGCAGTGTCTGTGCAACGTCTTTTCCACAGTTCAAGTTACATTTCCACATAAGAGAAAAGCCCAGACTAAAGATATTAAGCAGTTTGTTGCAGTATTAACACACCAAGGGTAGCAAGAACCCATGTGTTGACATGAGTTGATGTGTGTTGACAACTCTTGTTGTGCTGACCACAAACTCATTGTCGTATTCACTCTTCTCACCTCTAAATATATACAAAAGGCTGATGAAAATTGAGCACATTGTTTCCCAAGAGTTGGCTTTGGGTGCCTCCACATCAGCATCTCGTTTTGGATCAGGAATGTCCTGTTGAAGGAAGTCTCTGAGTGATGCCCGGCTAACACAGTTTGACTCCCATTGTGGAGCAGTCTCCAAGTGTGCTAATTGGATTCCTTTTTAGATAAAAGTGATTCTTTTAATGCACCCCAGCCACTACAGGCATCCAGTTCACAGCACTAGACTCGAGTGCCCTCATACAGGGCCCTCAAAATACACACAGTGTGGAGATCAGCTCCTGAGAGCAGCTCTTTCATCCTGTATTCTCTGCAATTTATATTTAGCACGCTGTATCTAACCCTAGTTTGGGTTAAGGAAAAAGGAGATACCTCCTGCATCAAGGCATCTCAGCAAGCTTTATCATACTCATGCCTAATTATCTTAGGTAACTCAAATACCCTGCAAAGTGTCGAAATGAACACTAGCTGATATCCAGTGAGAGTGTCCTTCTAGAGGCATTTTTTTAAAAATAACTTTCACACTGCCAAAGTTTTGATTTGGCAGTTTGGCTGAAAAATCATTTACAGATGTAGCTGTAACTAGCAGGACACAGCTGGAGGACTTGGAACTTGGCACAGCGTAGAGCATCCTAGTGGGTCATATTTGCTTTCAAAAGCTTAAAAAATGGTAAAGAAAGATGATAACTTGACTTTTTAGGACTGAATTTAACTATCTAGAACTTCTTTGACTTGTTCATTCAATATTAAGGTTTTATGTGTCATCAGCATGATTTTAAATAGACTCTTTGACAAAGAATTCTTATTCCAATAGAAGCTGCTCAGCATAACATCTCCCAAATTAATTCCAGCATCCATCACAGAGAATTTACAATGAAATAAAACATGAATCATTTGATTTCCTTTTGGAAAATGTTTCTTTGCTGCAGATCTTCTGGTGGATGTGTTTTGGAGCACATATCAAATAAGAGTGTCATTTCTCATTTTCAGAACTGCCACAACATTTCTAATTACTGAGCAGGGATTAGGCAGTGTAAAATACAGACACATATATGGCATTGCTCATAGCTGATAGCAAACTTATTGTTTTGTTTATGTTTGCTTGCAAATTCCATCCCCTGACAAATTGATACAGAGATAAACTTGGAATTATTTCAGAGATAATTTTTTAACTTTTTCCTTATGTAATTTGGATTTGTTGTCCTACATTTTTAGAAGGTTAAATACAAAGTTAATCATGTTTAAGAATTGACTTGAATTGTCTGTAAAAGCAGTGGGTTTTGCCCTTTCTATGTCACTGGAATAAGTAATGCCACTGTGAAGTATATGTTTCTACTGCTAAATGATGCACATCAAGATGAATGTTGCATGGTCTGTGCTATTCAACCATCAGAGCAGTGTGTAACAAATACAGAGAAATAGTTTTTTCCCTTGTATTTTGCTTTACAGAATCTGTTAATGATATTTAGTGCTTACATAGGACTATGAAGATCATGTTATAGCTATTAATTGCTTAATAATTTGCCCTCACTCTTTAATAATACGCTCACTCTGTAAACAGGTAATCTGAGGCGTAGAGGAAAATGAATTCTAGGAGTTCTTTTCAGATTAGGGTTAAAGACTTGGATCTTTTTGCAACTTCTTTATGTGAACCAAAGCTTCTTACATGTGACTGTTTTCAGATCATTCACAATTACTTTAGGAGTGAGGAAGTTGTGATTCTGGGAGACTTCCTCTGCTTTGACCACACATTTTTCATGCACTCCTGTCCTTCTGCATTCAAAGCAAGCAGCTGATTTCATGCAGTACTAGTGATTTACTAAGGTATTGTTTAAGATGTTCCATAGCAAATTGCCACGTTAAAAACATGCTGAAACTATTGATTTTTCTGCAAAGGAATTACTGTTCTCAGAGATTTCATTTTTGTCAGGGTAACAAAATGGTCCTAATTTCCTCTCTTACCAGAAGTTGGTTCAGGTCCCAGCCATGAATGCCTCTACACAGCTGCTTGGCATTTCTTAAGACAAAATTAGATTTTCAGAGTTTTTATTTTTAAGCACATCAGCTCTGAAAGATTATAAATTAAATATGGCATTCTCTTCTCACTAACTAGTAAACTTGTTTGTTTAGCTCCGGGACTGCTTGGAAAGAAGGAGGCTTTTGAAACACTGACTGCTCACCACCTTAAAAAGTTTTTAAGCACAATTAGGGTACTGTTGAGGTAGTATAAACTGTCACAGCTTTGCTGAAACCTGGAGGATTTATGCCATCTGGGACTCGCCCGGTGTTTCATGCTGCTCACAGGAAGGATCATTAGTTTAGGAGTTGAGAACACGTCTTAGTGCATTTGATTGATTTTCCCCAAAGCACACTCATGTGCTACAAATTACAGGCTGCTTTTCCAGGACGTGGATTTCTTCACAGATTACACAGAAGAACAATGAAACATTTTGGGGAATCTTCCACTGTGGATGTGCAAACAGAATTTGCCGTTTGCTGCCATTTTCCCATTTTTCACTCCGCGGTGAGTGAGCTGTCCTGGCAGAGCCACTTTTGGCTCACAGGAGGAGGTTAGTGGCTTTCAGCAAAATTAATTTGGTAGCTGTGTTAACAGTGTAGCCTCTGACAAGTGGGATCAGCACAGAGAAAGTCCGTCAGCCACCGAGGAACAGCAAGACAGGACACTGTGGCAGGAGCGTGGTTACCTTTCCCTGCCAGTGACACATCCATCTGCTGCTGAGGCAAGGATGGCTCTAAAACTGAGTGAATGAATAAAAGAAGAAACATTCCTTGTGGTCTCCTGGTGCGTGATGGGTCTAGTTTTTCCACCAGACTGAGTCTGTGGGCTGAAAGGGCTCAGTGTGTTGCTGCTCTGGCTGCACTGTCAGTGCACAGTTGTCCCACCCTGTGTTCCCCATTCACTTATCACCACTCACAGGCAGCTCACAGGAAAATTCCACAAAGAATCAGTAAATAAAATCATTAACTGAACACAGCTTTAAACTTCTGATTTGCTGGTAGGAACTTTTTAGAATTATGTCAGCTTTAGTGGGATAAACCTAAGCCTATAGCTGCTGGCAGGACACTTAGTGCCAGAGCTAGCTGGACTCTGATAAGCAGATAGATTAAACAGAACTTTTTCATTGTCATGAATGGAAGAGTTCAGCTCTGCAAACAAGATTTACTGTGCAGCTACATACACTTAGGAATTAATTTTCTGGAAGAAAACATTTTCAGACAGTGACTTAAAATTGGCTGTTCGAGTTCCTGCCAGGACACGCAAGCACATAAGAGTATTTGTGGAGAGTGAACACGACAGGGCAGCGAGTGCAGCTCTAGCAGAGTCAGCTCTTTTTGGAGTTTATGCTCACAGAAAACTTTCCAAGCCCTTTGTCCCTATCTGTTAATGGTGTCTTACAAAGCACCATCGTGCCTGTGCTAAAACATAGATCCCACAGCTCGGTCAAAAGGAAATAATAATAACCTTGAGAGGCAAATGTAAATGAAAACAGTTGGCCTTGGTTATCGCTGCATTTTTTCCTCTCATAAATTTCTTTCCCTCATTTCATACCAGCGCTGCAGTCTGAGCTGTGGCAGGGAGGTGGGGAAGCAGGGGGATGAGCCAGAGAACAAACCAAAGAGGTACAACAGGATTTTTACGCTAAATACTGTAATGTTGTTCTTCCCATGAACAAAAAAGAAAATAAATTGGATGGAACAAAAATAGAAGTGTTGCAAACAAATAAATGGAGGTTTTAGTGTTAATGACCTATGGTTTCTGCCTCTTCACTGATCAGTAGACTGCAGAGCTCAGGTTATAAGCACATTTCATGCTGGAACTTTGAAAAGGTCCTGTGTGAGTTCCCCTCAAATTTCTGCACCACCTTAGTCTTTCTTCTTTTTAATAGAAGCCCACAGCATGTTGACCCTACATGTAATGTGGGCATTCTGAATCTATGGAAGCTTAGAATATTGTTCTCAAGGGCGTGCTGAATGAAAAAGGGGTGATTAAATCATCAAAAAAAGCTCTCTTAAACTCAAGAATAGATCCCTTATGTGTAACACTTCTTAAATTAATGGGATTATGGTGTAGAGCCCCTTCTCCCCTGCACACAATCCTTTACCTGCATTTCCCTCTGCCCTTGCTTTCCTTGCTGACCCAGTCTGCTTTAAAACAACCTGTGTCAGTCTTCAGGCAACATGAAATGTGTCCTGTAAAACCTTCAGTGCTTTCAAGATGGGGGCCACGACGAGTGGGCACAAATCAGGAAAAGAACTGCCACTACTGGAATGAGGAGGAATACCACTTTTCTTGAAAGGTATATTTGTATCTGTGAAGAAACTGCCTGTGACTGGTGCAAATCTTTAGCCCAACCCAGAAGACAAGTGCTGCTGGGGTATCCAGGGTACTGAGGGACCCCTCATGCAGCCCTACCCTGCTCACACTGGATTTGGGCGGGGGCAATTTAATTGTAGGGTTTTGTCCTTGTTCCTGCAGGATGGCTGCAGTCAGTCCAGTTTCATGCAAACTACTTAGGAATTGTCTGAACAGGGGGTTTAAGAGCCTGTTGTGGGAATTGGTCTCATTTGGAGACTCTTGCAGTGCTGGGTCTCTCCGAGCCCCAGGAGCCCCCACCTGCACAGACCTGCCCGCGGTTCCTGGAGCTGCTCAGCTTTCCATAACATTTGTTCTATGTGTGACTCCTCTGCTGTGCTTTGGCACTTCCACCCTTCAGCACTTTCTCCTGACAGCCCCATTTTGCTCCCCTATTGCTCTCTCATACTGCTCTCTCCTGACACTTGTACCCTAAAGAGACCCTTTGACATCCCTACCATGGGGAAACGTCTCCTGAGGGTGGAAGCCCAGGCTGCTCTGCTGTTGGGAGCTGGGATGCAGCACCCACAGTTCTTGAAGAGAAGTTAAATAATGTTCATGTTTGTGTTGGAACTGCAGTTAAACAGGAAATTGCTCTTGAGTAAAAGGAGAAGTGATTATAAGGAAAATGCTTTCCAGGTCGAAGTCTCTTGCATCAGATTTTTCACGGCTATAGGGATAGAAAAAGTGGGAGAAAAATCCTACTGATGCAATGCTTTAAAACACAGGGTAAGTCACAGATTATTTAGAATATGCCCTGCCCCTAGGAGTTTTTTCTCCTTGGTTAGTTGATTTGGGACCACAAGAAACAGGACTGGAAGGAAATGCAAACTGCTTCGGTAATTTCCAGTCAAATCTCACATGAAGGGACTCACTCCATTGACTCCTGTATTGCTGATCCCAGAGCTCATGAATTCCCTCCTCCATTATCCCTCAGCTGTGTTTACCATTTTCTGCTAAACCAATCCTTGCTAATTATCTGTGTGAACCAGCTATCAGTGGGTGTCTCCCCTGCCTTGTGCAAGGAAAAAAGAGATTATTCCCCTCTTCCAACACTGCAGTGGAAGGTTGTTCCAAGCCTTGTGTGGCACCTCGAGGCTGCAGGAGCAGGTTGTGGTGCTGCAGGTCAGCCCATAGCTGTGACACTTGTGATAAAGAAAAAATGCAAACCACTTGAAAAATCTGTGCTTTGGTTTTAGGAATTATTTCTCTTTCAAACAAGTGAAAAATAGCTGTTTCCTTCTCTACAGATAATCAGAGAGAAACGTCTCAGACTCCAAACAAATACTTTTTTTAAGGGATGCACATAGAGCACATAACAATAGGACAATTTAATCTTTTCACATGTGGTACAATTCCTTGCATTTTAAATCATCTCCTGTTCAGTTTTCCACATTTCAAGCCAAACCATTATGATTAACTGTTGGATTTTATTTTTAGATTTTTGAACGCGAGGAGTCTTTTTAGAGAAAACACACAGAATGTCCTATCAACTATTTTCACACATTTCATATCATAATTGGGCAATCAGGCACAATCATCCTTAATTTAGTACATATGTGGTACATTTCCATGCCAACTGGGTTAAAGATGTGCATGAAGTAAGTGCAAATTAACTGACAAAAAGAGCAAGCTCAGACCATCGCTATTCAAAAGGCACTTGAGTCACATTTGCATAACTCTTCATTTGGAATGAAAAACTGGATTCGTTCAGCAAGTGTGAAAAATGTCAAATGTGGGAGAATGACCAAATCTGCCTGGGGATCCCAAATCCTGAGCCTGCAGCTCAGCCCTGGTTCATTCTGGTGGAGGGATTTGTCTTCAGAACAAGAGAATGGTGCTGGTCTAGCGAGGAATGTAACACGAAGTCACTCTCAGTTACTGGTATTTGTAGTTTTAATGGCAATTAAGGTCTTACTGCTTGTTAGTAAACAAATATATTTCGGTATGGGGGGTTGTTTATTTAATATTGCTGAATCTGAGTTTATAGTAAGTCATCAAACAGGAAAACATGGAAAATGAGAATGCTCAATAAGAAATTTATCAAATTTACCACAGCAAATTCTATAGCAATAATTGCTTTATATTCATATTCTCTGTCAGGCATAAGGCTTTTTCCTTTGCCTAATTAATTAATTCTTTACAGTATGAAAAATTGGAAACCATTCACAATTAACTGCAGTTCTGGGCTTTAAACACTGAGAGGTGGCAACTTATCAGGATTAGCAAATTAATTCCAACATTGTTGACTGCTGCTTTACTTTATGCATGTTTTGTTAAATTTAAAAACAATATAACTTGACTATTTTATGTTCCACTACAAAGTGCAACTACAGGACTTGTAAAGTTTCTAGACTCTCATAAATACAAATGGTACTAGTCTGACAATAATAGCAGTTGAAAAATTTTGCTTCACCACTGGGGGCTTTTAAATTAAAATAGTGTTTTGCTTTTATTATGCATCTTAGTATCCAAAGTAAATTCATATTATGTTGGCCTTCACATAATGGTGTAACGTCTTTAAAGAAGCTTCTATCTCTAAAGTCTTGTTTCTCTAAAGTGAATTTCCCTCTGAAAGGGGAATTTGAGTTTTAAAGACTGGGGAGGGGGGGGAATGTTACATCAAAAAAGCAAAGTTGAGGATTTGTTGGAGGTGCAGGAGGAGTGGTACAGATGGGCTGTGTGGGTAGAGCACTTGGTGGAGACAAACATCCCATCCCTGTGTCCATGCCAAGAGACTTCCCTTCTGTGACAGGCCAGATGATTCCTAGTCCCAAATAGGTCAAATGGTGCAAGTGTCTTATCTGCAACTTAAATTATGCATTAAATATGTGAAGCAGGTGGAAAAAGAGTCAGAGTATGGAAAACAATATCTTTCGCCGGTGCAAGTCTCTTTTTTGTAGTCTAATAAAGCCTGGTATTAAAATAACCAGAGGGGTTTTTTAATTATTTATAATTTATACAGCCTCTATTGTAGGACTTGACCTGTGGATGTCAGGAATAGCCTCCCTGCAGCAGACTGGTCCCTTTTACACTGACACAGTTATCATCCATAACCCCAGTGTAGTATCAGCTTAATTATATGCTCCATTTACCAGCAGTACAAAATCAATCCTGTTGGAACAGAGATTAGATGACATATGAAGAGTCATGTCCTGGTCTCTTTAGTGTGGTGAATTTTATCTGGTAGTGTTTGCATTTATTGTTTGTTTTCTTTGTTATCGTCCACACGACTCTGAGGCACCAAAAACGTGCAGTGCTGAAAAGAAGGAACTGCTTTGGTGATCCAGCCTGGCTCAGGATCCAGTTTAATTTCAAAGGCATGAGCCACAGGTGCTCAGTCGTGGAGGTTTAACAAACAGAGTAAAACTCTGGATGTTCCAGAGGATCACAGAGTGGCTCAGGTTGGAGAGGACCTTTGGAGAGCATTTGGACCAGCCCCTTACTCACAGCAGGGTCAGCTGAAGCTGGACCTGGGGCCACATGTGTTTCTTGGGTGAATAAAAGCTTGTACACATCGTGCATGTGAATAGTTCTTTTGGACTGAACAGGAATTTGAGCTGAAAACTTGTCAATATTATATATGTGTTTGATTGATTGGATGAATGTGAGAAAGAAACCAGCAACAGGAAGGGAGATGGAAAACGTCTCCTGAATCATTTGTGGGTGGGTGGGGGAAGGAAAAAAAGAACTCTTTAGGGCTGTTTTTTTTCTTCTTCTCTCCATTCTGCAGGCCTCCCAGCTCAGGAAGATTTAGTTTATTTCTTAAAAGGTCTTGCTTATAAAGCAGACCTTTCTCTGGCTCTGGCCAGCTCTAATAAAAATTAGCAGTAACTTTAGCAGCTGCCATACCACATGACTGCTTGGAATTGCATAACTTCTTTTTCCTCCTAAAGAAACACACAAAGATCATCTGATCTCCACCCTTGCAGCATTCTCCAAGGTGGATTTCCCTAACTTGATTTCTAAACAGAAATATTTTTCTCCTTTCTTTTAACAAACCTCTCTTCTTGAGCCCAATATCTGACAGCAAATGCAGAGGGGCTGTAGGCAGAGCTTTCATGAGTTAAGTCAAGAAGGTGATTATTTGTATTTTTGCTACTTCAAAGTCTGTTACTGTTTATCAATAAAAAGCCATGTCAGGAGAAAAGGATAATATTTAAGACAATCAAGAAAATATTTTGTGGATAAAACTGTGGGGTTTTTTTTCTGGGAGCATGGTTTTAGATGGAGGTACTTTGTGGTTTGCCCAGGAAAAGGTCACAGTGGGAAAGACAAAGCTTCCATGGCCATACCACATGTAAACTGGACAGAGACTGTTGGCTCAGACTGGGTGCTGTTTGGAAATCCCAAAGTACTTAACCTGCTCACCAAACAAGAGTGGATGGAAGGCCAGATGATCAAATTATTATACCTCTGTGGCACTTGGAGATGCACCAGTGCTTCCTGGCTAATTGTGTTTCCTTCTAGCAAAAAAAGAAAGTCTTTGCCAGAACCTAAAACCAAATAACTGACCAGTGCGTTTTTTCTGATGCAAATTTCCTACAAAGAAAAAATTAGGAGACCCCATTGACTGCATATTTATGGCTCCCTCATAGTTCATTCAGAATTCATTTCTATGTTGCAAGTCTTAAAGGAATCTTGTGTCTATAGTTAGGAAGAATTCTTAAATCATTGAAAGTTCTTTGGAAAAAAAAAAAAATGGTGTGTCAGAGTCTTTAAAGTTTAGTTTATCCCAAATCCAAACAAACAAAAGCCAGGTAATAACATCCTAGAATTTTCAGGGCCTGGTTGGACAGGGCTTGGAGCAACCTGGGCAGGGGGTGGAATGAGATGGTCTCTAAGGTCCCTTCCAACTCAAACCATGCTGTGATTCTGTGAGATGTTGCTGAAAAAATGAGCCTGTTGGCACACAGGGAAGCCCTGGGAGTGGCACCTCTTGGGGCCACTGTCACTGCCTTGCACACAGCTGGATTCCCATACTTGAGTTGAACCAGTTGTCTTAACCACACTAAAACTGGAATAAAATTTGAATTTATATAATTCTCACTTTTGCATTTTCCCATTTTCCCTGCCAGCCAGTAGTACATCCCTTTTCCTGCTGCTTTGTCAGGAATCCCTAACTCCCATTTTGAAGTAGGAGTTTGGCCCCTTGGATGCTGGAGGTGGAAGGGGAACTGGCCTCTCCAGCTGCCTGAGCAGTGGTGAGCATCAAACCACGTGGCACAGGATGCACTGAGCTGCAGTTACAGCTCAGAAGTGTCCTGCTAGCAACTCTTGTTTTAATTTTAAAAGTTCACACAGCCAGCTCTGCAATTCCTTCCTGTATTTGAAGGAGCCAGTACATACCAATGCACTTTTTTCTTTTTTTAATATAACCTTTCACTGTTTTCCCTTCATTTTGGCCTCCCTCTTTCCCATTAAAAGCTTTGTAGGCAGTTTCCTCTGCAGCAGGGGAGTTGCTGACTGTTTCTATTACAAACCTTTCTCTAGCAACGAGAACCTTCTCCTTCACTTTTTAGCCAGTTTTACCCTCCTGCTGCTAATTAAAACGTTCTCTGTCTCTTCCTCTCCTTCTAAGTTTACTAAAAAGCAAGATAGTTTGCCCAGTTTGTGGCTGTCTCTTTGCAGAAGGTATTTGAGACTTGCAGAGCAGCTGATGTTCAAAGCAAGTTATAAAGCCAGGAAGAAGCAAGGGTGTCAGAGAGAGCAGTAGGTAATATTTTAGCCTCCAGCACATCTCCAGGCTTTACAGACTATTAAAAGCTACTTCCATTGGGCTGACACTGCATTTCAGTTCATTTTCCCAGCTTGCCTTCCCCGGAGTCTGCTGTGGTTCTTTCTTAGACACCTGAACTCATTTGATTATCAAGAAACATTTTATTGATGTGTCTCAGGGAGGAGTTGGGAGGCTGAGAAGATGCTGGGAAGTTTCTTTTGGGATTAAATGGATTTCAGGCATAATCTGAGGGCAGAGCATAGTGCCTGCCAGCCCTGCAGGTTTGAGCACCATCAGTCCCTTGTTCAGAGTTTCTACTTGGTTTGAACACTGTGCTGTAATTTGAATAGATTTGTAGAACAAAGGAACCAGAACCCCACAGTCAGAACTAAGATGATACACTTGTCACTGACTTTGTCCCTTTTATGCCAAATAACTAAAAATAATTTGCTTTCCATCAGTTTTTTCCATTGCCTGAGGTTCTGTTCAGTATGAACAAGGATTGCAGACAGTGGCTTTCAGTACTTTTTTGCATCTGATTGCAAAGATTTAATTCCCTTCCTTTAGAAAACCTTTGGAAAAAAATCCTAAGCCCAAAAGCTTTTAACTGCTTAGCAAGTGTTTTCCTGCACTTTCAGGAAGAAATGCAATTATCATGGCTGCTTCAAGGGAGTTGTCAATGAAGCGATAAACCATGGCAGAATTTACTTATCCTTGCAGAAGAATGCAAATTAAGGCTATAAATGGAGGTCTTGGGAAAGGTCTTGACCGCTTTTTGCCACCAGACTAATAATCACACCAAGTCATTCATATTCTCAGGCAATCAGGTGGTGTACATCGGGTTTTGCAGGGGGAAAAAGGACTGTGAATGTAAGTGTGTAAGGGAAACATGCTGAAAGAATAAATGCATGTGTTTATATCTATCCTTCATGTGTTAATCAGTTGTTAACTGCAAACCACAACATTTCAAACCGTGCAAATTCCCTTCCTCAAAGGAAATTGCCTTGGGTAAGCAAGTGGCCCAGGATAGTGGGACAGTGTTTTAAAAGTTGGTAAAAATGGAAAGATAAATCCTGACCTGAAGTAATGAGCAGAGCTCTGATTAATTTGATATCTGCCAGGACAGAAATCCCATCTCGCTGAAATCAGCAGGGAAGATTTCACTGAGGGAGTTTGTGGGAATTGATGGCCACATTCATAAAATCTGTTCAAATCTAATGATAACAAGTAAATTTAGAAGTATTTATTGTAACTGTTATTGGAAGTTCCATGGAAGCCTGTGGTGTGATGTGTAGGTGAGCAAGAATCCCTGGGGATAAAGCTGCCCCATGGGCTGTCTATCCCAGTGGGGAAACTTAAGGATGTTTTATATGTTCAAGCTAAAAATGGAATTAGTTTAACTAAAGCCAAAAGAGCTATTCATTTGCTGGAAGTTAAATATATGCATGAGATAAACAAAAACTGGGGCCTTAGGTATTGCTGAATGAGTGTCAGAATCTATAAGCACGTAAAAATAATCTACACATGCCAAGTCCACTGATCTATGACAGACCCAAATTGCTTTTCCATTTCCTTTGACTGTGTAAAGCCTCAGTCATCAGAGAATCTGAACTGTGGTATTTGACACTTGAGAAGGATTACATGGAAAACAATGACAGATTTTTTTAGTTCAGTTTCCCACTTCATAACAACTCAGTTGTTTCAAACAGCTCGACTTCTGCTTCCCTCAGTTCCTGACATCCACATTACCAACTGCTTTTATTCTCCCAGCAAACCATATTTCTGACAGGAGATAGTGAACCACCATGTAATATGTAGCTGCTATGGATTACTACATATATTCTGTTTAGGAAAATGAAATGCAACGTTAACTTTCAGTTTGAAAATGGAAAAGTGTTGGGTTCTTTTTTTTCCCCTTTTCAGAATATTCCCATTATTTTTGTTACAATGCATTCATTTTCTATTCCTGATTTTAAATCTGAGTTTCTACCTTTAATTTCAGAGTAGATTTAGACTTGGAACCTGTAATAATGACTTTGCAACTGAAACACACTGACTTCTACTACCCCTTATGATTTAGAGAGATCAGACTTGGGTTCTTGTCAAGCATCCAAGTTATTTAAAATTACTTTACCCTGAATGTAAATTTTTTTGTGTGTCATGATCTAACTAGATTTATTCTATTCAAGTTTATAGTTCAGCTCCACAGTTAAGTGTTTTCTTTTGGTTGGATGTACAAATTCAACAAATTCTAGATCAAGGGCAATTCTAAAGCTCTGGTTTATTGTTGTTGTTCTCTCCCAGCCATTACTTTGTCCATCATTTAAATTGCCTTTGGATTAAAGTATTCTGTTATATCAAAACACGTGGCATTTTAGGCATTAAGAGCACTGAGCATATCTTGGGATCACAAATGGGTCTGATTCTTGTTTTTCTTTATCCTGTACTGTGTCAGACAGAGGATTTCCTACCGTTGTTTGGGAAAAGAAAGCTGGAGTTGGAAAGGAAAGCATAAAACTGATTGCTTGGTGGTTTAGTGTTACAGACCACCTACCCTGAGAGAGAGCTGAGAGTGGAGCCTAATTGAAATTCTAAAGGAGGAAAGAGCCCTAACCCAGCAACAAACAAATAGGGAAAACTTAGTGGAAAATCAGAGGGACAATAAAATATGATTCCATTTTGTTTGCAGTTTGGCACTTGGAATGGCTTTACATGGAGGAAAATAGAAAGCAAAAGGAGCCACTTAGGGGAAAGTCATTAGACAAGTTTAAAGACTTCCTAGTCAGACCTAATATAATTTTATACACTTGAATGGCTTATTTTAAAAGCTGTGTATATTCTGATGTTGTTTTACATAATTCCTTTATTGTGCAGTTAAAAGAGGGGGAAATAAATAAATATATAAGGAAGGGAAAGAAAATAAAGCATGCATCTCTCCAGAAGCAGCTTTTTAGAGAGGAAAGAAAAAGGCAAGATTTTTTCAATTCTTTTGGGACTTCAGCAAGCATTTTATCAAGAAAGTACTTATTTTTTATACAATCTGGAAGTTAGTGAGAAACTATAGATGTATCTTTCACTGCACAGAATTCTAAAAAAATTTTAGTCCTCCCTGTAATACTTGAAAACATCTTCAGTTTAAAAGTCAGGTTTAGTCAGTATAAATAACCACAAATACTAAGTATTAGCAGTTATTTATAGGATGTTCGATAACAATATTAAACAGTTATGGAGAGATTAACAGCAATGGAACAAATTAATGCAGAGAGTTAAGAATTGGGATCTTTAAACTGAAGACATCAATGCAAACACATCAGGAGATGTGCTAATACAGGCAAAGACCAGTCCTGCAAAGAAGTCAGTGGCCAAATACCTGATATCAGGGAGCATTGTGCAGGTACCACTGATACAGCCAAATTAAGGCAGCTGCTGTGCTGTGGCAAGGAATGAAGCTGAACTTAAAATTCCCTTCTGGATGAAATGTTTGAATGGTAACAGAGAAATTTTCCCAAAGTAGAAGAAACTGATTGCAGAACTACAGATTGTTGTGGACCACTGAACTCAAGGCACAATCAGTTTAGTTTAGCTTGGTGTAAGTGCAAAACTTGAAATGACAAAGAAATTAAAAAGCTGTCAACTGAGGTTTAAGTTTGCTCAGAATATTTTCCAGAGACAACAGCTACACCTCACTGCTGTTTGTCTGGCTGCTCAGCTTCCATGATAACATCGTGTAGGAATTTAGAGGGGGCTAAAACCTTGTATTCCCAAACACATTTATCTTAGTCTCAGTCACTTGGGAATCCAAGAGCACAAGTGTGGAGGCCAAGTGGACACATCCTCGTTGGTGTAACAGCCAGTTCCCATGTGCTGCAAGTCAGCAAGAAGTGAGTGTGTTCTCTCCTTGGTAACCCTGAGGGGGATGGAATTTTGGTTGTGATCCCCTCTTTTGGGGTGAGTGTGAATCGATCTATTGTTTCATGGGAGAACAGCTGCAGGGGACACGAGGGAAGTTTGCAGGAGAAAGGAAAAGCTGTTTTTTCTTCAGGATGGAACTGAAAAGTTTCTTGGTAAGCAGATGTTCCTGTAGTGGCTGTTCTCTGCAGCACAATCAGCCTGTAAAGGCTCAGAAGTTCAGTGAAGCACAGTGATGCCCGAGCTATTTTAAGAGGAACCACCAGGGCAGGTTTCTCACCTCACACACTTGAACCAAAGTAAGATTTCAGTTATAAATCAGAAAGGCCATTTCTCCACGATCAGGAAAGGAAGAATTCCACAGGAGCAGCTGCTAGACCGTTGTCAAGGCTGACACTCATTTTCCTTTCCAGGTGGGGACTGTTATTGTTTCAAACACCCCTTTCAAGAGACCCTTTTCGCAGAGCCCTGGGATGTGGAAAGACACTGGAAACTATTTTGAATCCTTACAACAGGTGGTTAGAGTCAAACTGCAGTACATAAAAGCTGCAGTCTTTCCAAGGTTTTCATTTTAGCTGCATGAATTATTCCTTATTTAGCAAGACAGGAGTTTCAGTAAGTTGTGCACCTAATTTCTGTATGTTTTTTTATAATAAGCACTCAGGGCAAGTGTGATTTCTGTTCTTTCTGCTTCAAAATGCACATGAGCAAACAAACATCTCTCATATGTGGTAGGAGCACAATAACCAGATGTCTTGTTTAGGATTTAAAACATTCCTGGTCAAGCCCACAGATGAAAGTTTTTTCCACTTTAAAGATGTTTAACTTGCATTTAGTCTGCTAAAGGATTCCTGACATAGAGCTGGATGAGGCTTCATGTCATACAACGAGATACAGACTGTTCTCAAGGTCTTACATGAATTTTGTCACTCGCATTGAATTAGTAGCAATTTCTTTCAGGGCCTGGTGTGACACTATGACTTTCTAAGGTTTGCTCCCATGGCTGTTGTCTTTACTGTTCCTCTGGACTAGATTTGGGCCCCATGACCCTGTAAGGCCCCAACTATTGCCTAAAAATATAATTAAGATGGCCCTCAGCTCTGCAGTGTCAGAGTCTGAAGCGTTTCCATTCCTATTTTTTACAGGAATATAAGAATATAAGAAACAGGCATCAGAAGTTGTCACATGTGAAGGTTTCATGGCTTTCTCCTGCAGTGCCCACTGACAGTTCTGAACCCCAGAGTGTCCAAGTCTGAAACCCTTATCAGAAAAGAGTTGTGCTTATTTATAAAAGTAATAGTTCACACACAAACACCTTCACAGATTATTTTCAGCTCTAAAAACCTTCCCTGCTGCAGTCAGCACAGAGTCACACTAATGCTACTTTCTCCAGTGCTACAAAAGGAAAACGCTCAAATACTGGTAATAACAAGAACCTACTAAAATTAATTGTGTTACTACTGCCAGTGCTAAATGGAGAAATTCAGTGAGTGGGATGAATGGAGCAGAACAGACTTTAGCAACAGAAGGTAAATAACACAATTTTACATAAGCATCAAATATTTGACAGTTTTACAACTGGCTTGTTATTTCTGACAACTGTTGAGTTGGGATAAAGAGCATTTGCTCTTTCCATTTCTGGCTTTCTCACATCCTCAGAACAGCTCAGAATTATCAGGCAGAATTAGGGAAAATAATGCTTCATTGACAACAGAATGGTTTGTAGGATTTTACTAATCCTCTAAATATAAATCAGTTGAGAGTAAGAAAACTGTAAGAAGTCTGAGACAAACAGGAACCTTTTCAGAAAAGTCCTGAAAACAAATACTTAAAATACTTCTCGAGCCCTAACTACAGCACCTGCAGTTCTGCACCCTATTAAGAAGCTATACCTGCATTTCCATGATAAATGGGAGGCATCCATAATAGTAATAAAAGCTGCCTAAAATTCCAATTGTAATAAAAATTAGTTTATCCATAAATTATGTATTTAATTATAGTTTGCTATAGTTGACTGTTTCTAACAATTAATAATACTCCTTTAAAAAAGGGGCAAAATGTGCATCAGTTAGAGATAGAAAAAGCATTTATTCTGTGTATACCTAAGATTCCCAGAGGGAGATTTGGGCGTTCAAGGAATGCAGGGTGGGGTGGACTGTGGCTTCCCTTCAGCCCTTGCTGTAGATTAGCCCCAAATTACTGTTTCTGCTGCCATTTTTAGTGATTTGGTATCAGCAGCTACAGAGTCTTCTGAGATAAGACAGGGCCATGTGAGCTCTGCAGGGTTCCCATTCTGGGGCAGGACTATATCAGTCTGGCAGCTGTTCTTTGATGGGGAAGGTATGTGACAGTTCAGGGCAGCTCCAACAAATGGCACCCGCTCCTGAAAAATGGGCTTTGACAGATCTGCCCCCAAAAGGCTGTTTGTTTAAGGGCTTCAGTGTTGTGCCTGACATTTGTGCTGTAACCAGAGTTTTTACAGTGTGAAATGAAAAAAACATTAAGATGTTTTCAAGAAATATATTTGGGGGGTCTTTAATAGGCACTTAACCATTGCCCAGTGAGGAGCTGCTGATGTACATCAGCTATAGCTCTGACACATTATGGCTGTTTTAACCAAAGATAGTTCAGTCCCAGAGGAGGTGGTATTTATAGGGGAGAAAATGGCTTGTAGAGGAGTGATAAATGCTGGCTAAAATGCAGATGAACCTGCAGCTCATAGCTGGTCCCCATATCCTGGGACACTAATTCTGGAGAGCAGAAAAATTAAGATCCAGACCAGACATTCCTCACAAACCCAGGAGTCACTAAATCAAAGTGTAACTCTCAGGCCATCTCAGTGCTGTACATGTAATAGGGATTTTCAGACTCAGAAGAAACCATTATTTCAGATAAATTTTGCCATGGGCCACATTCTCCATTATCTTGTCCCTTGTGTGGTTGTTTTATTTCATGTGAAAAGTGTCTAAAATACTGTTGTTCTCACTGATTTCACACTCACTGTAATTTAAACATGACTGGACATGGTACAGGGTAAGAGGGAGACTCAGTGTAGGTAGAATTTTGTGCAGAGAAGAGATGCTTACCGATTTCCTGCTTCTTGTCCTTCACTTTGTCTCCCCACCAAACCCCCCTGATTCCCATCCACGCTGTTTTGCAACATAGGAAACATTGTTAAACAGAGTTTTGACTTGTTACTAACTAGAAAAGGCTCCACCTTTCCTATTTCACCCAAAACTATTAGACAGTCACTGAACAGGCAGTTGAGGTACCAAATTCAGATGAAGGCTTTGGCTTTTATTTCCCCAGAGTGCTGAAGTCATCACTCCCAGGATGATTTTGGCTCAATATATTTCCCCTTGGTGAACACAGAGTGGTTACCATGGCTTTGCTGAGATAGGGAGGTTCATTAAGTAACTCATGGTAACAGAACTGGTTTTAATTGTATCTCCAGCTCCTAAAGTCCAGTGAAGAGTTTTACAGTGTGGTGGTATCAGCCCTTTCAAGCCCAGGCTTAGCAAAGATTGTGCCACTTGATCTCCAAGGGAAAACAGTGTTCCCAAGCCTGAAATAACACATTTCAACTTAGGGACATGATTTATGCCAGTTATAACGTTGTAGGTTATAAGTTATGATTAATATAAGATAGATGGAAGAGAGGTGTTTGTGCTTTGTTAGAAAGTACTGATTTGTGTCTACACAGTTGCAGATTTACTGTAAAACTGTGATGCAATTATGTGATAGAAATAACCTGTTAGTAATTAGGATTTAGAGTAGCGTAAGTATAAAACACCACAAAAAGTGGGACTTCATTAATACCAGAGGTTTCCCAGAGCATGCCACCTGTCCTGATATCCAGTGATTCACCCTGGAATCCACAGTGCCTGAAGGAAACCACCTGTGGATGCTGTCACTGCAAGGGACAGACACAGACCATCCTTTTGACACACACTGTGTCTTCACAGGAATACAAATGACAACTCCAAAGGAAGAGGAAGGAGTAATTCTGCTGCCTGACTACGAGGTGTGTAGTCCATGGAAAAGGAGAGGGTTTTTTTCTAAATCTGCCCTTCTTGTTTCTATTCCCCAGTTCCCTGAGCTAAATAATGTCAGGAAAATCACATTTTACCTGCGAGACTTTCCTGTGTTTGGGGATTACTGTTATGTAAACCCACATCTACAGTTTTTACCCATAACATTTATCATGTTGGGTCCTTTAGCTCAGATGTTTTAATAAATATAGTGATTTTTTTCCGCTCTAAACATCTAAACTGTTCCTGAGCCATCACTCCTTTGCTGCTGAGTGTCAATATGAACTGCTAAGCACGAAAAATTGCCCACAGCCACAGAATAGTCTCATGAAACTACCATTTTTCAGAGATACAGTGGATAAAAAGCTATACTGCTGATTTAAAAAAAAAAAAAAACAACACCCCAAAACAATTTTCAGTGCAAACATTCAAAGATCTAATGAAAAGCTGCTGTAACAACAATTCTCCCTGCCTAAACTGCTGTTGGGGGTTTGAATATGCCATTTGTAAGGTTTAAATTGCTTTTGCAGTCAAGTGTTGTAATCCATTAGTGATAAGAAAAGGTATTTGTCTATCGGTTGTGGTTAACTACATTCCTTCGATGAGAAACAATTTAGTCGCTTACGTGAACCCAGCTCAGGAAATTGTTTAGAGAGTCTGGCTGCAGAGCTGGAAAAAGAGAGAGCAGTTCATGCTCCCTTCCCCCAGCAGAAATGTGATGGATAACTGAACTCTGACAGCCAGCAACTTAACCTTTAGGGGTGGTGCACAGAGCACCACTACAGACTTTTACTCCAAGGATTTCAACTGCTTCACCAGCTCCTTCTGAGTAAAGTTGTGTAGAGAAAGCTTTGCAGCTCTTCCTGGGATTTTTCCCTCTTAAAATAGTGATGTCCCTTCCTTTGTCTGTTAAACCATGATAGTTATATTTTTAGATAGTATCATTACTCTTACAACAAATAAATTCTAAATCTGTGGACAGATGGGTAAAGACCCCAGATTTGGTTCTTTTAAGTGGGAATTGCAATATCTCCATAAAAAGCAAACTCTCAGATCAGATTTGCTACCAACCATGTTGCTTTCCTTTGTGTTTTGGAACTGTGCTTGCTAAATATTATCAGCTTTGCATGTTTAGCTAAACATTAGCAGTGCATGGATACATTTCCAAGGGTCCCTTTTGCTCGGTAAAGTCCCTGACAGATGTTGCAACAAACCTCTAACGTGTGATCTGACACAGCAAAGCACGAGGATATTACATATCACAGACTCATGGAAATCAGATAGGACACATATGAGATGGTGACATCAACCCCCACACTGGCACTGGACTGGTACACGAATCATCTTGGCCACTGCCTGCTCTCTGCCATAACACCCCACAGTAGAATCAAGATCAGAAATTATTTTAGGATCCATAATATTCTGCACATGTACAAAGAAAGTTATTTCTAAATATTTGAAAGCAATAATTCAAGCACCCTTTATGATTGTAATGCAGTCATCTTCTTATATATTTGTTATTACAAATAAGTTCCATGTTGTGAGGATCTGGTCTCTCAGGAGAGTGGGGTCAGCAGCCTATTAGAGGCTGGTCTCACCCTATCCTGAAACCCAAGGCAGCTTCCTGTGGGATTTAAGGGCTGCAGCTGTTCCAGTGAATTCAAGATGTGTCTACAAAGCTTAGCACGGCAAAAGCTGCAGCCATTGGACTGGACAACACCTGATGTTATCCATAGGATCCCTGTGTTCTGCTGGTTAAATTAATCCATGCTGAGGGTGAGTTTTGCAGGTTTCCATAAATTCAATCTTTAATTTGTCCTGTAAAACAGAGGAACTGGAATATGAACACTGCAGAAGGGTCAGCCTTCCCACCTAATGTATTTGGCAGGAGGAGCTCTGAACTACAGGGAATGCTGGCTAAGCCTAGGAAAGCTGCAGTCCTAGGAAAGCCAGCAGGGAAAGAGGAGACAAACTGCATTACATGGGGGTTACTTGTTTATCAGGAAAGCTGCTGAACTTCAGCTCCTGATTTCTGAAGAAGAGAACAAAGGCTGTGCCAGGACCTTGTCTCCCTTACAAAGGCTGGGCACGCAGCCACGCAGCAATAGCACATCCTTCACAGCAAATAATCACATTAATACCGACTTCTGTCTTGTGGAAAGTGTTTGGAAATCTTACATAATCATTAACATGGATATTTCCTGCTATCCTGCTGCCAGGGTGCTCCCAGCAAAGCCTGCAAGAGGGAATGAGGCGTTTGGTGCTGGTGCTCACAGCTGAGTGGGAGGGCAGCAGTGCCACAGCATCCGAGTGGGTCACATTTCTCTTATGGTTTTAATCTGGGTTCATCTGACAGTGATTCCGACTTGTTCTCGTTTAGCAGAACCACATGTTGGGTTTTCAACAACACATGAAAAAGCAAGGGCACTCTTCACGAGCTGAAATGCCTCAACAGAGAGGGAAAGGACAGTGCTGCATCTGCCTCACCACTCGTTAGTTATCTTCAAAGACTGGGTTGGATTTACTGCATCTGTCAGTCAGCTCCAAGCACTTACTCCATTTTTCCTCCTTTTTGTAAATCACATCCCTCAATTCTACTGCTGTCAAGCCAATAGTAACAGGTACCTCCCCCCTAAAGGGCCTCTCCAGCTGAAAGCAAAACAAGCACCTGATAATCCACTGGAAACCCTGCGGGATATAAATATACCTGCAGTGTGTCAGGCCAGAATAAGCAGGGGGAGCCCAAAGGCTGGAACACCAGGGTGCTCTGTCCAGCTGAGCCCAGTTCACAGGAGCATCCCCTCCTTGTTATGCTCCAAATTCTCCTCAAATGGAAACAGTTTATGCAGACTTTTAAAACTTAATTCCACACAACCCCCCTTCGACATTTACTTTGCGGTCTTGCTTCAGGTAATGCAGTAAAACACTGATCCAGCATCTGCTCTGTGAGCAGCTCAAATTTTTCTCTGGTTTTAGGCAGTCTCTGCCTCCACAGCCATAAAACAAGGCAACACTGGAATAAACAAGCTGTCTCCTTGCATAGAAAGTCTAAATTCTGAGGGACAATCCTCACTGCCTTCTAACCCTGATGCAAATTCACAAGTACTGGACAATTTGCATTTTACTTTGGATTATGTTTGTTCTCGGATCCTATTTCCCACAAAAAAGGGGTCTGGAATTAGATACTTGGTGCACACCTGTCAGATAAATACTCTCCAAGCTGTAAACAGGAAGCCTGCTCAATCTTTTGCCATAAATAAAGTTGTATGCAATAGTAACTATAAGGAGGGCAGACTTCAGGCTCTGTGTTGTAAATACTGTCAGATGCAAAAAATAGTTGCTGGATTTTATACAAGGTATTGGACTTATCAAGATGTGATTACAAGGCATTTGATTTTCTGGAAGCCTATTTATATGCAGCTGAACACTGCTTTTGATTCATGAAGCTCCTTTTTTATATAAAATGCAGTTTGGCAAGTTTTAGCACTTAGTTAACTAATTCCCACCAGAAATACTGCAAGCATGGTTTCCATTTATAGCAAAAGGGATTAGGCTGATTTAGAAATACAGTTTGTTGACAGTACTATTTAAAAGCATATGGACAATTTGCTCCTTTCTTCTCCCTGACAAAAATGAGTGGTAACCATCAAATGTTGTGCATCAGAGCACCAGCCTCTCCCTTCTGTAAAGATCAGGGGAATCTTTTCCAGTTGTAAAATCGAATCCAAAGTAGCCTGATTTATTGTCCTTTGCTCTCCCCAAAAGGCACCAAGGCATTGACACGGCCCTTTCCAGGCAAAGTTAGTGTAAATCACTGCATGAAGTCCTACAGAACACAGCTTTGATTGGTACAATAGTTCACAACACTAGATATGATTTAATTGCAAGTATTTGGCGATGATTTTCCATTAATTGCAAAAGTTTGTGCTAGTAGAACTCCAAGCTTCAAGAAATCTATGACAATATAATGCAGGAGGAGAAGAATTATGTTTTGTTTGTTATTCGCATGTGTCTTGTTGGAGCCTCTGTAATTATTCTGTTTGGGTTTGATGCAGAGAAGTGTCTCAGAGAATCCTGCAGTAGAACAGAACCAATCCCAGCACAAAAGATGTATGTGTTTATTTAATTATCAGAATGGGTCAGATTGGAAGGGACCACAGTGGATCATGTGGTCTCACCTCACTGCTCAAGCAGGGAATGTGTACAAACACAGAGTGCCCTTACAGAATGAAACCAAAGGATTCACCATTAACATAGAAAATAGATTTTCCTTTAAAACCCATATATAATGCAAGACTCAGTAAAAAGCCCTACTGCCTGACTACCTGGGCCACATCTGCTGCTGCTCTGAGCGATGCCAGCTTCAATAAAGCTCAGGATTTTCACGCAGGCACCAAAAATAACGTATAAGAGCAAGAAATGCTGCTTGTTGTGTACCTTCCACCCCCCACCCCAAGACATTTAGATTTGACTCAAATATCTGCACATTTTCATGTTCACAGAGCCCAAGAAAAATAAGTATACTATGGGGCAGGAGTCAAGGGAAGAGGGAGGAAGATCCACGAGGAAATCCACATAGGAAGTCCTACTCTCAAGTACAGGGGGTTCTGTTGAGTCCTGTGTGAACAGTAATATTTCTTATTTACACAAAGTGCACTGAAATGGAAAATGCAAACCCCCAACGAGCAGGGACTGAAATAATTTTCTCCTTAAGTCAGTGAAACTTTGTGGGCCCTACACAATCTGATAGTCACAGTGATCTGCATCACTCTCTGACTGCAGTGAATTATAGTGAATGAATAACAATAATATGCCAGACTAATGCCATGGATACTTTTGTTAATGATCCAGAACATTCAGTCTGTTTTAATTATATCATCTCCTATCTTAATTATTATTAAAATAAGCAGAACTCAAAGGATGTTAGAGAAACAAAGTTTAAGCATGAAAAATCAATATAATATTGCAAAAGATCATGAACAGCAGCTCTGTGCTCTCAGCAACACTATAAAAAAAAAAGTGATTCCCAACAGTCCAGTGATTCATGAAAATCACACTTGCATCTGAAATCTGTTTGTCTGAGGCACCAGACAGGTGGTACCAACCTGTCAGGCTTAACACACAGAAGGATTTCAGAGTATTTCAAGAGAGGGATGTTTTAAATGAAACACTCCACTGGGAGGTATGTTAATCCTCAGGTGTAGAGGATTTTGTTGCCTTTGTGACCAAATAAGGCCTGCTTATATATAGTTATACCTGTGATAAGGCAACCTAACAGTAAATATTTCAGGGCAGAAGGAATATAACTACCAACCACCCTTATTTCCTTTATTATTTTTGCATGCTGCAAAATATGATAATATTTTGTGAGTATCAAAATCTGGAAATACTGAGTGATTAAGCCTACAAAGAAAATGCATTGGATAACAAATTTCATCCAGACAGGTGTGTGCAAAATTACTCAAACTCTCCCTTGCTATCAAATGTCACTTGAAGATGATTTACATTCCCTTTAAGCAAAGCCAGTAGATGTTTTGCTCTTTAGAAGTGGCCAGTGGGAGAAATACCCCCAAGACAAAAATACTGTGCACCTAAAATGCTTCATGGAGGTGTCACCTGCCCAGCAGTAAGTTTTCCAGTGTTCACACTCCCTGTGACTCTTGAAAGCAGAATGAGGCAAGTTTGGGTTTGTATTATTAAAGGTTAGTGTGCTTACTCTCAGGCTCCAGAGCCTCTCAAATACCTGAGTGACTGTCCCCACATAAACCAGAAATCCACCACCAGATGTATCACATTAACTGCTAAATAACACCCAGAGACAAGAAGATAAGTGTGGGTTAACACATCTTGAACACCATTTTCAGAACATAATTTTTATGATTTAGTATTTTCCCAAAATACAAGTGTACATATGCACATTTGAAACATCTTACCCTTAGGAGCTTTAAAAAATAGGTATAATCATGCCACATTTTTGAGAGAAAGTCCTTCCTATTCTGGGATCTTGTTGCACTCAACCTTGTTATGGATACATGAGTGTCTCCAGGGCTGAGTGCAGCAAAATAATTGTAATCCAATTGTGCTGAAATATTTAAGGGAGTGTGTTGCTGTAAGAACATTCCATTTGACTCAATCAAGACACGCAACCAGAGTGTTTTCAGAAGTAAAAGTTATGGCTTTTATCCAACTCCTGGGAAAGTAAATGGCCAGGCTGTCATCTGTTGAGTGGGGCTGGGGTTGGACTCTGCATGGTGCTGCCTGGGTCATGGAACAGTTGGTGGTGGTGTTAAATAAAGGGAGTTATCAGCTGTAAGAGCAATTTGCACAAGGTTTACAGCTAGATAACATAGTTGTTTTACTCTGCCAGGTGGATACCCAAGAACAGCAAGTAATGGCACATTTCAGCCTCCCCTTTCATTAACTGCCCAGGGTACTGTGCTTTCAACCCAGCTCTTCACACCCATCCCATCCTCCTGGTGGTTAAACATACTCCCCAATAGGTGTTGTTATTAATTTTGAAACGTGTGAACGTAATTTGTTTGATTTAACACGTGTAACTTCAGGTTTCCAAAGTTTTGAGATTTGGAGAAATTCCAATTACTTCAATTTTCCTAATAGATGAAGCTCTCAGCCTTGCAGTGCAAATCAGGACTCCCTCAGTTTACACTGTTCATGTGCATAGCAAATATATGGCCAAAATCTGAGAAAACAGCCATGAAGTTTGTAAATATTATTGATGATAATCACTGTAACTGTTGGGACTTTGAGCACAGAAACCTTTGCTTTTATAAGTCCACTTGTGTTGGTAGAAAATCATCTTTGGGACAGGAGGCTGCCTTTTGCAGTATACAGACCTTATAAACCTGTGTTTGTACAAAACCCCCCTCAGCCCTTGCCCCAAAAGAGTAGCCCCCTCTTACATTGGTACAACAGTGATATACAAGTGTATCTTTTCTGGTTTTAACTAATTATTATGAAGGGTTTTTAATGTTGCCTTTGTTTTGGTTTTGACCTAGTGGCAATTAGGATTTGATTCGTAACAGGAATTAAGAGGGGAATAGGACCCTCTTAGTAGAAGTTTATAAAGTTAAATATGTAAACAACAAGGGGAAAAAAATTACAGCAAAACCACAAGTGAATAAAAAATGCTAATCCTTTCATCCTGTGGCAGTTGTTTTCTAAGTAGGGGCACAAGGCACTTTGGATGATCTGAACTCTCCTGCCATAGTTAGTATTTGAGAGCTATACCCTGAAACTTTTCCAGTGAAATCCTGCTCTCAGTATTCACCTCTGCTAGTGGAAATCAAGGATAAATTGTGACCACATGGTCAATCTTCCTCCTGAAGTCAGAGTGAGGAAACATGCCCATGGAAATCAGCTCAGAAAGAGGCAGTGAAATATTTCCAGATTTTTGCAACCCAGGGCTGATGATCCAGTTCCAAAGAAAGATAATGCAAATTTTATAAATGCAAACCAGCTGCTCTCTTTAAATCAATCAGCAGAATGTTTTCTTTCAGAAACGGGCCAGAAAGCTGAGCATGTTGAAGGCTGAATTTTGTGTTGTTAGTTTTGAATCAAGTGTCACTTGTCTGTAGGGAACTTGAATAAAAATCTTTTGAAATTTCACTTCTGAAGCTCCATTAAGTGCCACTGTGTCATGTCCTCAATTGTGCATGTGTAGTTGTGTGTTTTCTAACAAACCCAATAACATTTCCTTGACATTTCAATTATTTTTCTTGCACTATCTAAATCACACAAGACTGGCCTGTTAGAAAATTTAACTGTGATTATTAAGCAGCACATGCTTTGTCAAATGCCTCTTCTCATTTCTGGGTAAAATCTGCATGATGTGAAAGTGCACTGAATCAAGGTTGTTCCACACTAGAGTTTTAAGAACTGGAGAAATTTGTTTCACCATTAGGTGATTGAAATGTAGCTCCCTTTCCATAGCAGTGAAAGAGCTTAACCCATCCTGGTTTTCCACCTTTTCAAGAAAATAGGTGAACAATTGATACATTTTTATAGCAAAAATAAAATAAAAATGAGTAATTCTTAAATCTTTTATTACTGCCTTTCTCCTCACCTCCAAGAGCTGATGTACTGAGTTATTTATAAAATGTTATTTTATGTTTCCTGACCTAAATGGCCGCACATTCTTCAAGTTACTGCACTGTAATTTTGTTACATGGTCACAAACTTTATTTTAGTGGTACGTAAAGTGCCATCTGAATGTAGTAAAGCACAGCTGGCACTGGCTGAATGTAAGGAATGAAAACAGAGGCAGCAACTGGTGTTATTTTTAAAAAAGGAAACTTTCAGGCATTCTCATTTTCAGGCACTTCATAGGTGTATCAAGCCTTTCTGTGCAAACACCCATCAGTGCTTACTATTACTTAATTTAGTAACATAAGGACTGTGAAAATACAGGTGATGTTTCCAATTGTGTATCATTCAAATTCTAAAATTTCCTTATTGAACATCATATAGGTTAAAACCTACACAGTGATTTGGAGTCAAACCCAGTGTAAGGCAAAGCTTTACTATGGAAAACAATCAAGACCTTCAATGTTGCTAAGAAACAATAATCCAATACAGGTGTGGACATCAGTACAAAATTAATAAAAATACTAAGATTGACCCCTGAGTGATGCTTACACATGCAAAATTTTTGCCATCATGTTATATGCAAACAACCAAAGAGTTTTCATGGGTGATAATTTTAAATATTGGGGAATGGATATTTACTGTACTCGTTGCTATAGAGCAGAAGAGATCCCTTAAGCACTAGTATGACCAGGAAAAATGAAAAGCTGATTTCCACAAGTCTTTGCCTTCACAGAACAGCACTGAACGTATATACACCTTGTTAACAAACCAGTCTGTTCTAATTTAGACACTTTTGTAATTGATAGCAGAATTTGGATAGTGAATGTACACACATACAACAAGCTTCCTCCCACTACTGTATACAAGGTATTCAAAGTAAGAAAAGCTCCTTAAAAAAAATCCATATATTTTTAATTACAGATTTTTTTTTTTCCCAGAACAATCTTTCTCTGAGTGAATCCTGAATTATATTAACTTCTGCAATTCCAAATAATGGGTTCTCCCTTGATAATCAGAGTTCAAATTTAGGTTTCTGGACTGCCTGCTTGCAGTGTTTTGTACCTTATCTTGGGAAACACTCTGTGAAAGGGCCAGCAGTGAGCAATTACAGTTTACTGTGTTTCTGGCTGGATATTTGGCTGATGCCTTTTACTCTCTATGCAGTTTCATTAATGTCTTTCACATGTTCAGAACCCTTTTTCATCAGAATATCTCAGCCATGTATAGAGGTGGCTGAGTGCTGTTGGTCATGTTTTTACAGATGGAGATCTGTAGGTGAGGAGGGTGATGCAAGGGGCAGAAGGCAGTGCTAGAAACCAGTTTACTGGATCTTATTTCTGCACTCCAACCACTGGATTCTACTGTCTCCATATAGATTTAAAGGATTAGTTGTAAGCTAAGTCAGCTTCACAAAATGCATTCAAGTTGCACTGACTATTTTTTGCTGTGTTCAGAAATAAGCAGCAACATCCAACAATTTCATGGCAGGGAAACCACAATAAAGATCCTTGTGTGCTCAGACTGGGGTGTGCTGGTTCCATGCTCTGGGGAGTATTTGGCAAGGCTGCCAGTAATTTTATCATCCACAAAGTGGTTCATCTGCACACCAGTGGCAGGGGCCACATAATGGCTCCCCTTGTTCAAGTGGGAGGGAGGAAGAGGATGATTTTAGCAGTTTCAAAGGGGCAGTTTGCAGACTGAAACCTCATGGAAGTGCCTTGAGCAAATTGTCACTCATTCTTCCCCAGTAATCTCTGGCAACTTGAACAGCCCCTCGGGACTGTGGGCATGAATTAGAGCAAACCTGAATTGCTCCAAGTTTTGTCAAGAGCTCAAAGTCTCCTCAACCAAAGTATGTGAAAGGATTGGTTTAGCCTCCACTTCCAAAGAAATCCTCAGCTTAACAGATGTAAAATGTCTACCAGAAAGACTTTGATAAGGATTTAACTGTAGGCCTTGAACTGCATCACAGAAATAAGCCTTTTCATCCATAATGAAACACAACCTTTCCCAGTACAGCTTTATGCCCATTGTTTGTCTTCCTTAGCAAAGAGGCTCACTAGGATGCAACCAACATAACAGGCAAAGCAGTAAAACCCAGCAAAATTCAACCAGTAACAGACAGCAAATCTTGACCTGATACAACTAAAATGCAACCTTCATAGCAATGTAAAACACCCCATTAAATATAAAACCAGTACTGATAAAGCAGGGCAGAGATAGCAACATGTCCTACCGATAGCTCAGTGATCTCCAGGCAGAGCCAAAGCAGGAGCCAGGTCAAGCACAGAAATCCAGACAACTCAGCAAAAAGGCTGGAGAGCAGTGCACTTTCAGCACTCAGGAAGGGAATAAACCCTCACAGCTGAGCTTAAGTGGGTGGGGTGGGCAGAGACCATAGGTGAGGCTGGTCAGGGCCATCAAAGCCTCTGAGTGCCTTGAGCAGTCCCAGTTTCTCCCAGGGCAGGACAAAGATCTATTCTTTAGGCAGAGTGGCTGTAGGGTGCCAGAACCACATTATCACAACCTTAAATATGGAGTGAGTTTGTTTTATTTTTAAGTCCCTTGAAGTGCCACATTTGTGCTGTGAAGAAACAGTGCAGCTTTACTTCCCTCGTTCTCCCTCTTTTCTTACGGACGCCTTGAAGGTGCCGGTCTTTCTCCAGTGGCCTGTGCCATGGATGGCATTCCCAACCTGTGCAGTCCATGCCACCAGCACACTGGCAGTTCCCCCTCGAGACTGAAGGACAGGAATAGCAGGGTTGCCGCAGGTCACTGCACCCTGTGAAAGTTCACACACCACCTGCTCCAGCCCTGACGGGTCACCTGCCAGGAAATAATGTTCCTTCACAACCACACAAGGTCTGGCCCAGCCCCTTGGGCTCCCTGACAGGCAGCTCTGCCCATTTCAGTGACAGCTTGTGCCAGTGGCCAGTCCGGTGTGACTGGTTATAACAGTTCCACAGGTTTTGTTTTTAGTTTAATTCCTTCTGTTTTGTTGTCCCTCTGAAAGACAGAGGCTCCATGTGTAAGGAGGGGGACAGTCTGGCATTGATCCCTGGCAGTAAGAGACTCCATCTTTAGACTGCTTGGTATGTGCTCTGCATTTTTCCCATTCCCTCTTTGCCGGCCTGGAAGGACTTCCAGCCCTGCTTTCTTCTTAAAAGGGGGATAAATAGGACAAGTAGGCTTGTCCTACCTCCATGTCCAAATGTACAGGACAAGTAAGCTGCTGACTTGTCCTTAGTAATTTGTGACCATCCAAACCCTAAATATACAAAAATACTTGTTTTCTCAAATAAGACTAACAAATATACCCAGAGAAAAGGTACATTTGTGCTAGGAAGGAGGTGTCTTTGTTTTTCTTCTCTTCTTGTGAGCTCATTGTAAAGCTCTAAACACCAGAGCTGGCCACACTGGCTGCGCAGCAGTTTGTAGTCCCATGTGTAAGTTCACTTACACTTTTCCTATTTTTGCTTATTATTCTGATAATAATGAGCCCTCTCCCTTTCCCAAATAACCCATTTCTGAAAGCTCTGCTCCAGCCAGGGCCAGATTTTGCTTGTCCTGCCCCACATGGATGACCTGCTGAGCTCCCATCCCATGAAGAATGGGGTCCCTGTCATTAACCCCCCCAAAGAGGCAGCTGTTGGGGTGCGCAGGCAGCCAGGTCCCTGTTCCTCCCCTTCTTTCCCTTCTCCTTGCCGGAGGCAGCCCCGTCTCCCGAGGTGCTGGGCTGCTGTAACAGGATCTCCCCGCTGCTCACTGCTCTGGACTGTGTTTTTCTTGGCACGGCGCTCCCCGAGACACTTGAAAACAGAACGCAAGTCAAAGCGCTCTTGGCTCTCTTCCTCGCCTCTGCTCCCCCTTTCCTTTCTTGAAACAGTTTATGAATAAAACGGCAATATTCTCTCTTAAAAGCGTTGGGTTACAATGTTAAAATTTGGATTGCAAGGGCTCTATTCAGCGTTCAGAAGTGGCAGATGTTTGCAGCAGGCACAGCGGGAAAAACCCATCCCAGATTCCTGCAGCGGGAAGTTAAGGTGCAGGCTCGATTTTTGGTAGAAATATGAATCCCCGTAGATCACTTGCTGCATATTTTAATGACATTTAAACATAACCAGATACAATTAATACTTGAGAAGCAGGGAGCTATTCTGAGCAGCAGGGGCTGAAGGCGCTGTGTTCGACTGAAGAGTTATTCACCATTCACTGAGGAAAACAGTCTGCAGGAAATTAACTAAAATAACATCTCGCCCAAATGGAATATTTTAATTCATGCTAATGCGAAACGCTAAGAAAAATATCTGTATCTGTAAAGGATTCTTGTAGGCATAAAACAAACGGTGCTTCCCCTGCTCCTTTCTCAGCAGGGCCGATAGTTCCAGAAAATGTGCAGGAATTTTAATCTCTCGTGACTGTGTAGCGCAGTGCTTGAGTCTATATATGGGGGATGGAAAATTTACATGCACCTGGAAGCAAACATAAATCACAGTCAGCCCAAGCACTCTGCAGGCTCCACAGCTTCCTCCGGCCATCTACACACTGCAGCTCATTCCAGACGTTTCCAAGGCTGGAATATCTGCTGCGTGGCTTTCGCGCAGCGGCGCTGCCCCGTTCACCCTCACACAACAACTTGCAGGGAGTTGAGCTGTTCCACCATGTAAGCTGGCAGAGTCGTGGTTTGGCCCAGTCTGATGTGATTTTAGCCTGGCTGAGGATCTGGTCCATGAGACAGGAAAGTGAGAGCAGCTGGGACTCCACAGGAAATCTGTCACATCTATAGAGCCATAAAGAACCAGCATGTGATCCAAATACGCTCGAGTTTGCAATTCTTCAGCGCAGATCCGCTGACATCAAGGGCTGAGGGACTGACACCAGCTGGGAATTCACCCCAGCATTTCCCTGATTCACACCAGCCCCGTGAAGACAGTAACCCATTTCTTCTCCTTTTCCCATTCCCTCTGTGGCCAAAGGAAATCAGCTGCAGGAATCCTACCTAGGAACAAGCTGGTTCAAGACACAACTGCAGTGTCTTTGCAGAGACATGGGACAGGACACTCAGGGCTGTTTCTCCCCAGGAATTACACCCTGAAAGCTCTGCTCCTGCCTACCTGGGGCCATGTGTGTGCAGTCATGGGAATGCCTCATGGTTTTGAGAGAACCAGGTGACTCCCACCACAGAACTGTAATTTCTAATACATAAACATCTTGCACAAAATAAAGGAGTAGGTCTGCAAGAGTTTAGGGAGAAAATAAACCTGCACTTTGTAAGTTTTTCTAGCAGAATAATAAAGAAGAAGTCCATGTCTCTCTGTTATTGCAGTGCCAGAGGTTTGTTTGCCAAGATTTGCATTTAATCTTACCTACATTACTGCAGAAAATTAAAGACATCTGAGGAATCAGAAGGAATTCCAGATATACTCTATAAAATGCTGATACAATAGTGAGGTTGTACAAGTACCTACAGATAAATCTTACGTTTTTATGACTTCAATAACTGCAGTTTGTTAGAGATATGTAGTCTGATAGTGATACTAACCTGATATCACGTTACCCAAAAGAAACACACACAACTATAGGAAAAAAAACACAGCAGGAAGTAGCAAAATGCTCCATACTTTTGTATCCCATCTTCCCTGAAGCAGCAGCATCCGCAGTGTGACCAAGTGGTTCAGAGCCAAGTGCTGTTCACAGCATGGAGGTGTAGGAGTGTGCCAGTGGGAACTCTTGCTATATTTTATAACATTCTTACTACGCTGACACTGGAGCGTGAAAATTGTTTTGTCAGTGATGCTGAGAGATCTGCTGGCTTGTGTTCTTTACCTGTTTCTGCCTGTGGTCCAGAAATATTACAAGGAGAGAAGGAGGAAAAAGGGAGGGATTAGACATGATTGTTGGTAGGGTTATTGATCAGAGATAATTCCAAAATATTTACTCATATTTACAGAGAGAAACTGCTGAAAAGTACTCTACTTTTAGGGTTTATGTAAACATAGTTCTGCCAGTCCCTACTCTGAAATACTAAAATACACCCGTATTTTTATGAATGCTCTGTTTTTAACAACAGCAATTTCCAAATATTACATGATGCATTTCACATATCTTATTGTTGTTTAGCATGACATATTAAATATTTAGGTAGTTAGCACACTCTCTTGGCTAGTTCTTCAGAAGAGATTCATCTGCTGGAAAAGTATGTAAGAGCTGGTAATACTAATTTCCATGTAAAGCAGATAGAGTTGTTATTCCAGTGAGCCGTGAATAGTGAATAACAACAATAATCTATTTTTTCCTTTTCTGTAATCTTCTCTTAAAGAACAGAAATAAAACTAAGTTGCATTGCACATCCTGAAGGCTGTAAGCTTTTCTTGTTGCTGCTGTGATGCCATGAAGAAAATTAAATAGCCAAGGGCCTAGATTTATCATCATTTAGATTCACTTCTAGGTCACCTGCACAGATTTACACAGCCCACACACCTGAGGCAGCCATGAGTAGGGTTGTGTTAGTCTGGTACACTGAATTACTCCAGTAAAACTCACCCAGTTAAAATGCAGTTAAACCCAGGCTCTTGGCTGATGGTTGCAGAAGAGGAACAAAGGATTGTGCACAGAAACTGAACCATTTTGGGGATAAGTAATGGGCATTTCTTCTGTGGTGGGTCAGAGAGCCAGTGCCAAGTGGTCAGGATCAGCTGCAGGGCACAGCTCGTGCTGGCTCCTTCTGTTGACAGTTCATTTCAGTCACTGAAGTGATAAATTGGATTATCAGGAGACAGAATGGGGCATGGTCCAGGTGAGGGAGCAGCTTGAGCTCACACCACTGCTGGGTTTGTACCGAGGTGACCCAGCCCTGCTGGGAGGTGGAGGTGACACACCCACACCTCTCCCCAAGGCAGGAGTGGTGCTGGAGCCAGGGATGTAAAGTGGGCAGCTGCTGGATCTCGTTAGGACAATGCAGTTAGGAACAGTCAAAATGTTGGAAAACACAATGTTTGGTAAGAAAATCCTGTTCTGAAAACGCACAAAAACTGGTGTGGGAGGTATTGCAAAATAGCCAATCATGTGTGGAGTTAGAACTTGGAGTAGTGTAAATAAATGTAAACAGTTGCCTTTTATTAGTAAGAAAATAATTTTGATAGTTTGTGCCTCCTCTTAATTTAATAAAACTGGTTTGCATCTCTGGTATGTGTGCCTAGGGATGGTACTTATTAAAGAAGTCAGTGTGTGCCAGGGGATGGTAGTTATTAAAGAACCAGCCAAAAGCTGTCAGCCCAGCTCACACTGAATATTGGGTGGCGAAAACATCGGGGGTTAGAAACAGGAGAGAATTAAGGCAAGAGCAGTAATGTCAGACTAACATGCAGTGGATGTTTTTGCTATAAAACTGGCCTTTAAGAACACAATATTGACTGTTGTTTGGGCTTGTCTTTTCTGGGTGTACGAGCTGGGACTGCCTGGGAGCAGCACTCTCATCCCTGACCCTGGGCACAAGGGCAGTGAGCAGAGAACGGTGAGACACCTTTACTCAGGGAAATCTTACCAGTGGCTGCAAAGCACACAGTAAAGCAACAGCTCAAAATGAACCCCTGACAAACGTTTTGAGGAACACTTTCCTTCTTTTTCTGCTCCTCTGAAATCCTCAGCTGCATCTCTCACCACTCTTGCTGTTGTAGTGCAGTGAGATACAGCATCCTCTGCACCTAAAAGAGGGAACCCACTCACTCCCAGATGTGAAAATAAGGTACCTCTGGCTCAGAATATTATCAAATACCAGGATGACAACTCATTTTATGGCTCCAGTTGCTGTAGGAAGGCACAGATGTGTAACAGGAATCTGACTGCTTTGTATAATCTTGGCTACTTAACAGAGATGTGGGGGAGCTCGTAGGAGGATGGGGCCCAGGAGGATACAACTTGCACAGAAACTGGAGGAGGGTCACACCCTGCACTGTCCTTTTGCCAATTTAGAAGACAATTACTGAGAAGAGGCTTTGCTCAAGCCACACACATTGAAAAAAAGTGGAATTAGAGGGAAGTGATTAAGAGAAGGGTTAAGAGAGGGAAGATGTAAATCCAGTCTCCTGGGCTTTATTTAGAAGTGTCTGGCAAGCAAGACTTCCATAACAAGTCAAAAGGCACATTTTCATTTTGAAGTCATGACAAAGTACATGTTTTGCTCAGTAATGTTACACTTCAGCAGTTCCAATTGTTTTTAATTAAGTTTGTACCTTACATGTACACATACAGATGCAGAAATGGATGGCCTGAGTTAACTGTTTGTCTTCTGGTTTCCAGGAAGGCCACAAAGAACTGACATGACAGCACTGCATATTTTACCACTACTTCTTGGCCTCCCCATTTTGTCTTAGGACAGTCTGGCATCATGTACTACACTGTATAAGAGCCAAGGAAGGTCACTTAAGAATGGAAACTATCCTTCATCTTATGATGATCATGGAGGCAATCCAAATTGCAACTCCTGTAGCGTTTTTTCAGACCAGTGAATAAAATGAGATCAAGGAAAATTAATGAAAGATAAAGACAAAAGTAGAAGCAGAAGGGAGAAGTAACAAGTGCTTAACTTGCACTGCAGTTTGTATCTTGAGAATCCAAAAGGAAACTGGTTTTTTTTTCAGGGCCAGGAAGTGTAAAGTTGCAAGGACTAGAAGATTAATAAATTATTAGAGGTTCCAGTGGTAGTTTTCTATGTTCACTTACCTTTCAGAGATTTCTGCATCTAGCTTGCCTGTTCCTATTCTCCACATAGGCTGAGTGCAGAGTGATTGCATTGTGGCATGGCAGAATTTATTTGCCTGTGGCCACTGACATTTAGGATGAATTTTTCTCACCGTTTTTTCACGTCCATAAAGCAGCTGCAGGAACAGAAACAAACATGGTTTTGAGGAGAAAGCTGCACCATGGTTTTGTCGGTGCCTTTACCAGAGGGAACTGCTCAGAAAGACCAGAATAGGTTATTGCCAAGCCCAGCAGTGTGGACTCAGCCATGTAAAAGGAAAATAGTAGTTACTTGAAGAGTTGCTGAGAAGAGCTTTACTTTCTCAAGTCGGAAATTAAGCTAAATGCTTCAAAATGGAAAATTTAAACTACAGTCAGAGTAAGTGAAAAAATGTCCTCGGGTTAAAATGAGCTACTTTGGCTTAGGTCTCTGAGTATTAATTCCTGCCAGCAATACTTAGAAAAAATATAAACTTAATTAGGACAGAAGGACTGGTGTGGGTATTGGCCTTATTTCTCTAAATCCTTCAATGTTGCTCCATTTAACCCTGCCAATGAATCTTTTTCTTTGATCTTAAACTAACAGGATTAAAACCAACTTGTTAAAATTGAATCCTGAGGTCACAGTGAAGATTTGTTAAGGCAGAACTTTGTTGAAGCTGCCGTGTTTTCCTTTAGTTATTTATGGAGTTTTATTTCAGAGTTCCTTAATTATGAAGGTGGATAATAATTCCGTTGTACAGCTACTTATTTTTTTGTTATAACAAAAAGATGTTTGTTATCCATCATCCATTCAGTCTGGGGCTAGAAAGGGTTGTGTTCTGTGAGTTGGCTGTCCCCAGCCTGTAACAGCATCTTCACAGTTTTCAGGAGGACTGACAGCCCCTCCAGCATCTTTTTTTGAGCTCATGTTTAATGGAAATAAGTGGAAGTTCGAAAATAAATCTTCACAATCATGATGCTTCCTTGCATTTCATGCACACTCATGTGTTTGTGGCTGCCCCATCCCTGGAAGTGTCCAAGGACAGGTTGGATGGGGTTTGGAGCAACCTGGGCTGGTGGTGGGACTGGATGATCTTTAGTGTCCCTTCCAACCCAAACCATTCTGTGACACTATGATTCTACTCAAAAGGTGAACATAAACTGCTTGACTGAGTCAATCCAGAAACAAACAGCAATATGACAAGCTGAAATCCCGTGGAACAGACACCTGGGATGATTTGGCAAGTGTGCTCAGCATCCTGTCCAGTGCAGTCAATAACATGACTGGGAATCTCACACAATTACTGGGAACATGACCCTGATTTTGTAATAAGGAGTAAGTTGCAAAGCATTGTATCATTTGTTTTCAACATCTCTACAGAAATACTATGTTTGCAGCGTTGGCAGCAATCTTGAGGTTACTCACATTAATAACAAACTCTATAACAGCATTTACTGCTGCACAGAATTTAATAGGTAAATTAAACATAGTAGTGGTTTCATTATTTAGTAGTGGCCTTACGTAACAATTTTATTTTTATTAGCAGGGGTGTTATATTGTGAGGATTGGCTGCATTATGAACTACAAAAGTACACTATAAACCTTAGCAAAGAGGCCAGTCAACCACGTGTAACTGCTGCATTCCAGAGTCAACATACTAACTCAGTCTCCTGTCTAACATCATTTAGTATATAGCTAATGAGAGTAAGTCAGGAGAGACATAAAGAGTGTGTATTTATATAGAAAATGTGAACCTTATTCCTTTACAAGTAGTCATGGAATATGTGTGCATGTAAGTAACAGTAAATGAGTACAGCACAGCCATAACATTAATTCATAGAGATTAATTCATGCACATGAAATACTGTGGCAGTTCAGTTAGTAAAATGCTGAGGAATGTCATTTATGGGAAAGCCTTGAGCAGCTGTCATCAGCTCATCTGTGTGCTGGAAAAAATATGGTCAGTTAGAAAAATGATGGGTTAGGTTTGTAGTTAATGTAAATCATGGCTTTTTGTGTTCAGTGGAAAAAGAACACCAGAAGATGTGCCCTATTATCCAATTTTCTTTTCAGCTTTTCGTTATAAGTAAATTTAGAGAGATTTCTCATCTCTCACATGGCTTAGTTGTTTGAAAGCTGCTTGAGTGTTGCATCAGGTGGCCAGGTTGTGGTGGTGGAGGGCCACAGGGGTGGCTTCTGTGAGGAGCTGCCAGAAGCTTCCCCAGCGTCCAATGGAGCCAGTACCAGCAGCTCCAAGACAAACCAAGTCCTGGCCAAGGCCAGGGCCTCAGCAGCAGTGGGAGCACCTCAGGGATAACATATTGAAGAAGGGGAAGAACTGCACCTTGTTGAAGGACCCAGCCTGGAGCAGTCTGTTCCCAAAGGACTGGGGAAGGGTCCCACACTGGAGCAGGGGAAGGTGTTGGACGATTTAGTTTTTAATTCTCATTGTCCTACTCTGATTTGATTGGTGATAAATTACACTGATGTCCCCAGTGGAGTCTGTTTTGCCCGTGAGACACTGGAGAGGGGTCTCTCCCTGCCCTTATCTCACCCCTTTTGTTGTATTTCCTCTCCCCTCCCAGCTCAGGAGGGCAGTGATGGAGCAGCTTTGGTGGCACCTGGCATCCATCCAGGATCAAGCCACCACAACTGTTTACTTTCTTATTCCAGTTAAAGATCTGTGAGTTATGGATACTATTTATTTGCTTAGTCAATTGGCTGGATTTTTGATCCACTTTATTATATACTGAATTCCTCTGAAGTCATATAATATTTACTTGTAGCCTTGCCTGGGTGCAAAAGAAAATAAAAATTCACATCTTTATCTTATTGAAGACTAATCATGTACCATAAACAATTCTGAACAGGCAAGATGTGGATCAGATTGCCTTTCCATACAGTTTTGTGAGAAGAACTAGTCAGAGATTTAAGTATGAAAAGTAGCATTAGTTTATCCTCTAATTGCATTAATCTGTTCTGCATACCTATAAATTCTTCATTCCTAGTTATTTATGCCATTAGTAAGTGTATTAGTCGAGTACAAGTGCTAAAAGAAGTTGATTGGTAGTGAGAAAATTTCCTCCGAACTAAAAAAATATGCTATTTGTAATCAGCTCAAGTTATAAATACTTCAAGTTGTGCTTTGAAGAAGAAAAAGCTGCTAGTGTAGAAAATGAGGAGTGCATTTCATCCACAAATATTTACATTGAGAAAGACATTTTCTATTAAGATGGAAAAAACTCTGTCATGTTTCTACACTTTCAGAAGAATGGCCAATGTGTGGGTAAGAAGTTGGCTGATTTCTCTGGACCATTTACAAAAAAGGATGAATAAGCAAGTTGTAAAATTTCCAAGCTCCCATCAAAACAGCAGTAACAGTGTGGGATGCAGATTCCAAGGGTGTTCCCAGTTCTCCCTTGTCCAGGACCCCCACAGTAGAAGACAAACTGTGTAAGGACTAAGAAACATCAGCTAGAAAGTGTAGAAACCATTATTTTGAAATTAAGCAGATAATCACACATCTTGATTTGTACTCCTGAACTTAGTCTGTACCCTGTCCCACTGGCTGAAGCAATAAGGAAGCAGAGAGAGGATTTCAAGGAATGGAAAGTTCAACAACCTGTTTGTCCTTTGGTTACTTTTAACCTCAAGTTTAGTAGCAAAAAGTGTTTAGATTATCTAGAGAATTGAAATATGGGAATAAGGTACATTGTTTCTTGGTCATCATAAGAAATGGTGACCCAAAGAACGTGTTTTTCTGCAAAGAAAAAAAGATTACCCCAAATTACGTATGTTTAAAGCAGAAAAAACCCGGTCCATGTGGAATGCAGCCACAGAGAGGAGTCACAGCACAGAAAACATTGTGGTACTTCTCAGATGAGAAGGAATAATATCATGGCCACGGCCAAATCCCATTTTAGATTCAAAAATAGACCCTGAAATGATGCAAACCTGAGCTCCACAGCCCCCAGTGAAGATCCTGCTGCCTAATGAAATCCAGATCCTCAAGCACCTAAGCATTCAGAAGAGCTGAACATGGATTGACAAACTGCCTTCCAGCTCTTCCTGATTTCACCCTTTAACACATGTCAGTGTGACTTCCACTGCTGAGGTTGGAATTATAACTGTCACAGTTAACACTCAGGTTTTCAGAGTTTGAAGGGCAAAGTGTTGTTTCATGTTTAATATCAACTTCTTCCTGAAAAGGCAATAATAAAAGTGTCAGATGTTCCCCTATAATCTGTTTAGGCATGCCAGCTTTCCTTAGGGAACTAAACAGCTTGGCTGAGGAGAAGAAAAGCTTTGAATATCAGACTTGCCTTTTGCCCCCAGCTTTGTAGCATTACCCCAACTACAATGGAGATATAATCTATATTGTCCTAATGCTCTGGAAAATTTGTCTTAAATAATCAGTCTAAACTGGTCTGGAAACCATGGAACTCCAATGTCCATATCCTTCACTGGGCCGTTTCTGTTTCAAATGCATTTTTAGGTCCTCTTGCAGGTTTTTAGAATTACACTGGCAGTTTCTCGTGACGTTCTGAAGGGGAGAAAAAAAAAAAAATCAGGCAGTTTTAATCTTCCCAGAGTTCATGAAAGCAGTCACTGGGCCGTTGGAGGGATTAACCAAGAGGAGCCTTGAACTACTCAAGAGTCCCCCCCAAAGCTCCAGCGGAGCGTGAACACGCCCAGCCCTTCATGCAGCTGCTTTAAAGGGCAGCCCTGCATCACATGTGCCTGGGCTTTACTGAGAGCCCTTGACATCAGAAAGAGCTGAACTCTGACCTCGGGCCTTGCCACCTTGATTGTGGAGGAGAGCAATTTGTTGTGTGAGCGGGGCTGCGGCCGCCGGGCCCTGCGGAATTTCCAAAGCAAACAGCGAGAAGCCACTTGATGTGCTCTGTACAAAGGGCTTTCCCAGCCCAGTGGAGACCGCAGGTTACACACCCAGACTGTGTTAAGAGGTTGTTAAATTGCACACGGAGAGGCCACACGGCCAGGGCAGCTGGATGTCCCTTCTTTACCCCTGTGATCACACGCTGTCCCCCCAGGCTCCCGTCAGGGCACACGAGGACCAGCCTGGCTGGGACGAGCAGCTTTGCAGGATTTTTGTGTTCCCCAAGTTGTTCAGTGGCTGTTTCACACGACTGACTCGCTGGCATGGGCTGAACTGCAAGGACAGAATTGCTAATTTTGCCAAAGTTGTCCCCTTTTGTGGCTTTTCCCCAAACATTAATTAATCTTCCTGACTGCAAAGCGAGATATCAAGAGGTAGAAGCCTGAAGTACAGGGAAAAAAGTAATCCTGTGGTGGGTGACAGGCCAGGTTTGACATGTTTGTAAGCCTTAGACTGGATCTGTTTGAGTATTTAGTTACATCATGGCTTTGCAGGTTTAGAGAAGGGACACTGCTGTGGGGTGGGGCTGTGGGGTGGCAGCACTCCAGCAGATCAGCCAGATGAGGGGCCTCACTCTGGCATTGACACCTTGGGCAATGTCCAGCTTGTGGCCACCTGCAAAAGGCTCATTTTGAGTGATCTGCAGCACGCAGCAGTGCTTGGCTGTTCTGAAAAACAGACCATATTTCCCCCGAAACTCTCCCATCATCGAACCCTTGAAGGCCTTTTCCAGCTTTAATGATTCTACAGTTCTCTGTGTCCCTCTGGCTCCTTTTCCCTGGCACTGGACCCCATAGTTTAAATCTCCTGCCCGAGCCAGTCTCAGGCTCACAGAGGCACAACTTGCCACTGCAAACCCCAGGTTTTGCTGTTGCCCTGTGGTTTTAGCTGCTTCTTTCTCCTTCATCCAGCCCCTTGTCTCCTGTTTCCAGGTGGGAGAGGGAAGCAGGGAGCTCCCAGCTGTGCCCAGCACAGGCACAGGTGACCTCACCTGCCAAAGCAATGTGACATCACACCCCGTGTGGGAAGGGAGGGGTTTGATGTCCTAATACTCACTGTGTGCAAAACAGCATATTTTCCCCAATATTGATCCTCAGAAACACATGACCCTTTTTTTTCCCCTGAAATTTTTTCCACAAAACCAAATGTGAAGCAGATATCCAGTGTGGATCATTTCAACCTCCTGGATAAAACTGGTCAAGTGTGAGTAACTCAAAAAATGGTCTGAAAAGGTGCCCAGGAGGACTAACTACAGGCCTTCTTACTAATCTCAAATGTATAATATATAAGAGAGTGCTCTGAAATACTATTGCTTTGGAAATCTCCCTAGTTATTCCATGTTGTATGTAGAAAGAATGGCATTTCTACTGAGCAGTGCATGTTCTGCAGCCAGGCATCAACCAAAGGGTGGGGAAGTGGGTAAATATTCCCAAGGGCTGTATTTCAGTGGTCCAGAAAGTGGTAAGGATGAAATAAGATGGATATCAAACCCATTAATTACAGTATTCAGCTGAGACTGGAGGGCAACCAGCAGAAAGATAAATATCCAGGCAAAAAGGGGAATTGGAACATGACACAGGGCAGGAAACCAACAAACTGATGCTGAAGTCAAGTGAAAACACAGACAGAAGGTGGCAGAGAATGCACAGGGGCACAGACTTAGGGTGAAGGGTCAGCAGTTGCCTGCAGAACCTGGGTTTGGCACCCCAAGTGCCTCCTTGGGTCTTGTACCTGCTGAGGCACAGATGTGACTCACAGAAAATTCAGATTCCCCCAGGTAATTTCAGTAGCTGATAAAAATGCATAGATCAATAATTCTTTTGTTGATTAATGCTGACTTTTTTTTTTAATTTGGTACTGACAGTGTTCATTAATGAACTGCTGCACCAAGGATTTTAATTTAAAAGGACAGGTTTCTTTAAATAATCTACTTACAACAGAAGTGCATACTTTGGCATGAAAAAATAGTTCTGTTCCCCAGTGCCTCTGGAACACCACAGACTTGAAAGCAAAAGTTTTTGTTGTGTAAGCAAAAAAAAATGTGCATGTCAAAGCTGAATTTTCTTTATTGTTTTCCTTGAAAATATCAGTTAAACTTTCCAAGGGAATACATTTTTAAAATCCACAGTGGTTGATTAGAAACAAATCAAACCAGATGCACTAACGGTCTTCACATGGAAATTCGCAAGCAAGACTAGATCATACTTTGGAACTGAAATTCTGTAGCAGCTTGAAACCTGGAGATTGAGAAAACATGTTCTGGACTCTGATCTCTGAACATCACTCCTGAATAAACTCAGATGTCACTCAGGGAGTTGCCCATCACAGGGTGCATTCTGTGATGTGTGTCCTACACAGATGAACTCTGGATGTGCTTTCAGCTTCAAGTCTGGTGCCTCTGTCAGATGTCACCCTTCCCTAGTGAACATATTTACTGACACACCACTCTCTAAATCTTAGAGAAAGGCATTCTGGACTTCCAGAGCTCTTTGGGCAATGCATTCCTTTATGAAGTTACTCATGCAAAAGTACCTGCAAGGTCAGGACTTACATTTTCTCCAAGCAGCAATTCTGAGCTGCATGTTAATATTGAAACCACTTTCATGACTTCACATTATAGCATATGGTAGTGGAGTTTCAGAAGAGGAATGCCATTTCCACAGGGAATCTATAATGGATGAGATAGATAGTGATCAGAAATCTCTGCAACAGCTGTAAATTCAGTCATTTGCTGCACTGTTCTAGTCTCACTCTGTGCCAAAAAAAAAAAAAAGAATTTTTCATAAATAGAATTTTTCATAAATGGAATCATCAAAATGGTTTGTTAGATACTTTATTAATGCTGAACTGAAAGGCAATGCAGTGACCCAGTTTGTGAGATCCCACCTAATTTATACAACATTTAAATGTGTGTAGAACACCATCATTGAGTAAGTAAATCCATTAGACAGGTCCTCAGCTATACTGAGTTACTCCAGCAGAGAAATCATTTCTCTTCCTGGCAAATAGCACCTCTAAAGACCAAAGAGCAGCCAAAGAATTTAGCATTTTAAAATTTGAGAAACCAAAGAGATAAAAGGAAACAGCTTAGGGTGCCCCTGCCCAACTCAGCATCCATTGGATCCAGGAAAATCCTCCTATGAATGCCACAATGTGCAGCAGTTGGCAAAAGCTTTCCAAAGGGGTCTACCCAAATATGAAAAAAGAAATTATTCAGCATTCAACAACATCATATTTTCTGATGTGCTGACTTCTAAAATACTGTCCCCTTTCTACAAATTCCGTTTCATTATAAACTCTTTTAATTTTGTATTTCCTATTACAAATGCAACTAACATAGCTCTTCCACTTATAAATCTGAGTTAATTAAATTGGAGCATGCCAGTGTAAGCAATCTCTTTTTAAATACAGACTCTTTGGGTCCTGAAAATCCCTCTTACTTGGAATAACTGCTGTTACTTCAAAGCGAGCAGTGAAAACCGAGCGCTCTTTCATTTTTAATAAAGAGATTTTCTGCTCCAAGGGGGCACACCTGATATGGTTTGCATCCAGAGCAAGTGGTCTGTAATAAGTGGCCCAATGAAAGTTTAAGCCTGCTTTCAAGGGTCATCAGCTTTTCTGGCTGTTACTTGATCTGTTTAGAACTGGCTAATTTGTTAATCAGAGCAAAGCTTCAGACTTATTGTGATTTCCCCCCCCCCTTAATGCTGTTTTCACACACTGATAATTAAAGCAAAAATCCTATACAAAACTGTCATATGCTTTTCTGAAAACACAAAATACATCAACACCTGGTGTAGTACTAAATCATGCTTCAGATGTCAGAAGTTCTTCTGTTCATACAGGGATTTAAAACTCATTTTCTCCAATATTTTGCATCAAGGGTTTTCCTTTTCCTCTTACATCCTACCTATCAGTTGAGTTGATTTTCATCCCTCACTGGTTTATGGCTGCATGTTTTAGTGGGATTAGTCACTATTCAGATGATGAATAATGCTAAACAGACTTACTGTCCTCTCTGTATCCTAAAGCTGGGCAGTTTGGTTGCAGAAAGCATTGGCTCTCAAAATGAAAGGGAGTTTAAGGGTTTCTCTGCATGGAAAAAGTCTCTATGGAGTATTTTTAAATCAGTTTAAAAAAGAAAACAACAGGGTTAACTGGTGCCAACCTCCAATTTTCAAACTAAACTTCCTCACTTAGCTCAGTTCAATCTTCTCCTGACAGGTTTGCATTGAATAAAAATATTCCACTCTCCAATGAAAAGAGTGCCCACGCTTGAGATTTGGTAGAAGAATTTAAGCTGTGCCAGGCCAGTGTTTTCACATAAACTGCTTCTCCTATAATGATATGGACTGTGTGGGGGGGTGGAAAATAGAGTGAAAATAGTGGAATTCAAAATGTATGTCAGCTGGGAAATTAGTGACCTGCTTGGAAGAATATTTATGTGTTTTCTCCTGACTTGGCTCGGGGAAGAAAACAGCTTGACAAAACATCAGCTGTGAGCAGGATGTTTCTGCCATTGAAAAATCCACATGGTCGTACTTGAGAGGCTTCCGGAAAAATGAAAATGCCGTAGTTTAGAATCTGGAGGGTTTCTTGGAAAGGCATTTACCCAACATCCGTGTTTGCCCTGTTTGAACTGGTCGCTTAGGAGTTATCATAATAACGTCTGCTTTTAGCTCCTTAGTTCGCTAGAGAAACGCACAGTGAAATCTTTCATTACAAATACCTTCATAATTATACCTATTTGCTGATTTTTTAGACCCAGTAGACTATTTTCTCAGCCAGTACAGTATCTGAAAAGGCAGATGTATTCCCATCTGAGCTCTCTAAAGCACAAAGTCCTCCTCTTCCTTACTCTGTGTGTGTGTTTAAGGCACTGAAAACTATGCAGCGAAGTTCAGAGCCATTGTTCTTTATAGTCTTTCCAGTCTGGAAGTGGGATCCATGACTGTGGGCCAGTCTCGTTGCATGAAATAAAATATTTCTCCGGAACACCACAGTTAGTCTTTAACTGATTTACTGTAGTTAAACAGTAACAGTGAGAGTGTTCATAGTCCCAAGCCTGGTGGCAAAACCACCCGTACAAACAAGCCATTCATGAGAGCGGGAGAGGCCGTGAATAGTCTGAGCTTTTCCTCAGCAAGGCCAGCGAGGAAATCTCAGCCCAGCTCTGCAGTCCAGCTGGAATAAATTCTAAAATGAAAGGTCTCTAGATACCAAGTGAGACCATGAGTGTTTTGAATGTTGCAGGGAAAAAGTTTGGTCTCTCTGCATGAATGTCTGTGGTGAAGTCACCCCCGAGCCCTGGCAGCAGCTCTAGACAGCAGAGGAAAAACATGAGAATATCCAGCAGTGGAGACAGTCAGCTGGATATTCCAGGGAATGATGCTGAGGTGGTCTGGTATTGATGAGAGCTTCTCCTTCCTTACTAGTTAGAGAAGGGAGTTGCTGGGGGAAAAAAAAGACAAAAGATAATGAGGATTATTAAATCTGTTCAAGGTGGATGAGCTAATCTCCCATCCCTTCCATTTAATTTCCATCACAGTGGCCATGGTCAGCCAAAAAAAAAAAAAAAGAGAATGCTTTGCTTAGCTACTGTTTAGCAAAAACAGTCTTCATGTCAGATGATCTATGATCTATTTATTACATGAAAATTCCTTCAGTTTAGATGGTTTAGGGAGGAGCATCTTGGTCCCTGAGGACACCCTTCCACCTTCCTCTGTCTGTCGTTAAGCTGAGTATCTGGGTTTGTTACTCCAACTGTTTTGTAGACAATGCTGCTAAACAGAACTTTACAAACTTGCACAGAATGTTTTACATGGACCTTTTCAAGCTCTCGGACCACTCATTATAAGGATTTATTTATTTGAACACTTTGGGCGTCTCACGCAGTGTTTGTTTTCTGTGTCCTTTAAACCCCAGACTGCCTGATTGCTTATGGAAATACTAATATCTGTGGAGCACAATGGCCTTCCAGAATTCTGCAGTTTTGCAAGCTTATTTGTGTCAACAGGAGACAGGAAATTGCATGTGGCAATAGCTGGGAGGGTGCTGGGAGCAGCAGCAGCGAGGAGCAGCCCCATGGCTTGTCCACTCAGGCAATGTCCACTGATGGAGCCAGGCAGGAGAGGGATTGTGGCATCATTTAACCACAGCACTGTAAAGGTACAGTTAAAAAAAAATCACTGCCATGAGGAAAGAAAACCATTTGCATCTATATTTTCACCTATTTATCTTATTATTGGATATTGTGACTGCCGTAGGATACAGGGAATGCTCCATAGGGTGACTGGTGTTTGAAAGGAGTCTGTGAGCAGTGCCCATGTCTCTCCAAAGTGCTGAGTATTCCAGATGCCATTCATTCCCTCTAGAGACAAATACTAGAAGGAATCTCTGTTGGTTGCCTGGGCCAGGCTAATTTCTACACCTGAGGTGTCCAGACAAGGACCAGCTCAGGAAGAGCTGATGCTCAGGGATGGGCTCCTACCCCCACCTCAGCATGCTCTGCCCACCCACCATCAGGCTGTGCACAGAGCTGTCATGCAGCCTGATGGGTGCCTGCTCAGGTGCCATCAGCTCTGGGGGAGGTCCAGAGAAGGTCTGGAGGAGGTCCAGCATCTCCTTCTGCCATCCCATAGGACACCAGTAACAACTGAGCCTGAAATCTTTCTTCTACCTACATCATGCAGCTCACTGTAAAGAAAAACTCTCTTCCCAGCAGTGATGATTGCACAAATAAACAACCTCCCCGGGGCAGAAGGGACAAAGCAACAGATATTTAATAAATAACGCAGTGCTGTGCATGGAGAAAATTCTCAGCTAGAACTCACTTGTTTTCAGGGTCTCATAAATATTCCCCAACACTTTCCCTTTGGAGAGGCATTTTCCACAGCTGAAGTCTGCTCAAAACAGGTGGCCAGGCTTGTTTTGGTGTTTGTTTGGGGGAGCTCTGCAGCAGAATTACAGCTGCCATGTTCTAGTTTTCAACACGTTCAGAAAATAGAAACAAGTAGTCTTCTTTGTAGAGCTAGAGACAGACACAATAAGCCAAGTTTTAAGGCTGCTTCAGTGTTGGTGGAGTTCTCAGCAAGGGAAATTTTTTCTCTATGAGCAGTAGGATTTTTCTGATTGTTTTTTATTCTCCGCTCGCAGCTTTGAAAGCTGTTGACACACATGCACAACAGACTTTGCCTTTTATTTTTTTCCTGCTCAATTGAAAGCAGCTTTTCTTTCCTTAGATTTATGATATCTTGTTTTCCTGAGTATTAAAATGCTTTGAGGAAAGACAGAAAAATATATTAATTTTCCACGGGCAATATATTTTAGTAGAAAATTGGTGAATGCTTATGTTAAACCTAAACAATGCAAGCTGTCAGGACCCAGAAATACAGTATTATCAGGCAGGCTTTAAAAAAGATAGTTAGGCAAGAGAAAGGTGGAAACAGCCCCAAAATCTGAGCAAATTATCTATACAGGATGAGCCTTTTGTATATAAGCATATGGAAGCATGAAAGATTTGTTTATCATGACCTTGAACAGATCTGTGCTGTGATTTGGAACCGAGTCCAACCTGGATCATCTGTCAGCTGTGTCTCCTGCAGCCCCATCTCCGGCTCTTTCAGGAGCAGAAAGTTCAGGTCTTCCTTCAGTTCAGGGCTGATTTGCACCAATTAAATGATTAATCCTAAAATTAGGAAAACCTCAATTCAGGGCATGATTCTGGAGCTCATTATCACAGGTATAAGTTAGACCCATGCAGCAAAACTAGAGATGCACGTTTTGCGAGGTTTCTTGAGGAAGGGTCTGAGGATTTGTATACAATTTGCATTTTGCCCTTTGGCTCTTGCACAATTAGGGACATCTCTAGGTTTGTTTTTCAAATTGAGACCATGAGGGGAGTGACAGTGGACTCCTGTGTGAGTCTACAGGGCTGTGTTTGCCAAGGTGCAGGGCTTTTCCCAGGAAAGGAAACAAAGACTTCATTTTAGTGAGCTTTATAATGAGCCCTTTAGAAAAGATGGGAGAACGTGTTAACAAAGAATAAATATAACAGAACCAGAGATATTTAAATTGTGTATCCGATAGAATTAACTCTGGGGTTTTAAGGTTTTAAAACCTTAGATGTTCTTGGAGGAGAAGGCAAGTACTCTTTTTTTTTTTTAATGAGGAAAAAAAAGATGACTAACATTGCACATATTTAATTTAGCTCCACCAGTGTTTATAGCAGTGGACACACAGTGTTTTACTGCAATAAGATGAATATTTATTAACAATTCGAAGTGATCTGTTCCAAAACGTACAGTGCACTCGCAGTGATGTTTGACCACAGAAGACCAGGTGTTTCCTGTCTGAGTTTGGAAGGCTGCTGGCGTGTGATCGGACACTGAGCCATGCTTTTAGAAGTTTAATGTGCAGCACAGCAAGATTTTACTTTGTCTCATCCCTCAAAATGCAAATGCTTCAAATTTTTAAATGTTGCCGTCGCCTAATCTAATGTGGAAGATGGGCCTGAGAAAATGGATTTAATCCACACAAGGAGCTGCCATCCTTCTTTATTCCAGCTTTTCTGCTGTGGTTCTGTGCAGTGTTTCACTAACAGGGAATGGGAAAGTGAAGAACTCGATGGAAATTGATATTTTCTATGCTGTGCCTCCACATGACGTTTATGCTGATGGTAACTGCACAGATGATTGCTGGTAATGGGCTCAGTTTGGGGCTTTGTTCTTTCTGAACAGTCCAGCTGGGCACATTGGATGGGTCAGTAGGTCACATCTCAGCAAAGGGTTTCAACACTATTAAGGCAACTTTAAGTAGACCCTATCCACATATCCAGAAAGAATTCAGTTATGATTGTACTTGCAGGAGATTGCAGGGATACACTTCTCCTCACCCAGACAGCTGTGAAATTGCAGAAGATAATTCCTGGTAGCAGAGATGAGCAGAGCAGCTCATGCCAGTACCCTGCAGTGCTGCTGCCAGCCCATCCTGGGCCCCCTCTGCCCACACATGCACCTTTCCTTGCAGGAGAAACAGGAGTGGGAGTAGGGAACAGGCACTTGGATAACACCCATGATGTCCCAAGGTTCAGCAGCAGGAGCAGCCCTTCTCCAGGAGCAGGAAAGCTCCCAGGGCCAACCCTTGTCAGGCAGCCATCAGGAGATGGGCCAGAAACCTCAGTGTTCCCAGTATTGTAATCTCAGACAATTTTACTTCTGTCTGAAACCTGTCATTATCGAGCTTGGACTCTCCCACATTTCCACATTACAAGTGTCTGTGTCCAAGCCACTGAACACAAATCCAGTGACAGGCAAACTGACCTAGTTTTCCATGACACGTTCCCCAGATGGAAAGCTTTACCTTGGGATCGTAAGTGCGTGCTGTGTTTGGAAAGTGTGCTCCTCTGCCTGTTTTCACAGGGAGGAAATTAGGTTTCTGTTTATTTCTGTTTACTGGAGCAAGGCTACTAAATCTCTCAATCTGCAGCTTTTCTGCAGAACTCAGAGAGCTGTGCTGCTGTCAGCAGTTGTACTTCTGTGTGATCACCACATCTCAACAGGGAGAAGATTTCAAGAGTGTTCAGTTGCTTAAAAAGTCTGGGGTTTTTTTGAAAACCAAATTTTGATGGTGGCTGTTTGCCTCCTGGAATGCTGACATTGTTGCCACATTCTCAGAAGGACCAGAAGTACTTGTCCATGAAAAATAACATGAAAATCACTTCCAAAGAGACATGGCCAGCCAAGGGAAGCCAATTAGTGCCAATTAAGCTGGCTCCCAGCTAAGCTAACTCAATTCTGCAGGTCTTCATGAGTGCTTTGGTGGAAGTGAGGAAATGCTTCCTTTTTCCACAGCCCTGTGGTGGGAGGGCAGCTCTGGCAGACCCAGCCAGCTCCTCCTAATCCCTGCGCCAGCAGCACAGCAGAGCCCTGGTTTTTTCCCATCCACTTCAAGAAACAGCAAACTCCACGTTGCCCAGGAAGGTAAAGCTGAATTGCAGAAAATGCTCTGTGAGGAGAAGGGAGCAGAGATTTTGGACAAAGTTCTAAGCCAGGAAGGGAAGATGTCATTAGAAAGCTCAATTTCTAAATAAGCCAAGCCCGTCACTCGGGAGCCATCTAGTGCCTGCCAGGTCTCTGCATGAGGAGAGGGACAGGCTGGCAGTCACTGCTTCAGCTCTGCCCTGCCTAAAAACTGCCCAGCTACACCCAAGTCTAAAAAAAAAGGGACATGGAAATGTCAAGTCAGTTGTCAGAAGAGTTTGTGTTCAGCCCTAGAAGCCGAGATGCCTGTAAATGTTTTGGTTCTTCTGATGATTTACATGTCAGTGCTCCCTGAGTCTAACCTTTATTTTGAGTAGCAATCAACAAATTGGCTACAGATATTAATAAAAGACAAGAGGGTGGAGAAACAGAATATGTTCCCTGCATTGGTTTGTGCAATGTTTATATAGGTGGGATGGGAGGTATGGGCAGGGCATAGCTAATCCCATAAATTCCTTCCACACTTGCTCCCATTTATTGGTGCAAGGGCTGTTCAGATTAAAAGATGTGCTCTGAGGGTGGGAAGCAACGTGTCTAATATTTAAACATTCTGAGATTTTCCTAACTTCCACCAGCCCTCACCTCTCCCTGCTTCTTTCTTAGTCTCACCTTATAAGCTTTGTTATTCTCCACTCGGGAGCAAAGTTATGTAGAGCACCTTTTGCCTTTTGTCAGGGACTTTGTATTCAATTTTTGTCCTAAAGAAATCTCAGGAGGGTGTGACTTGTATTTATGTTCTGTTCCTCAAACATGAAAAAGTCTTTCTGAATCTCTTTTAGCTGAAAGTTCAGGAAAAAGCAGCGGAGCTGACCCAGGTTATCTTCAGAGAGCCTTTTTAAAAAAAAAATACATGCATTAAAAGTTGTTCTATCCAACTGCCTATTTTCACTCACAACACAACAGTCCACCTTTGAATTGCAGGCTCAAATATGATTACTACACTTTATTTTCCAAAGTGACCATAAAATACTGTTAAGCATCTTCATATGGTCCCATCCCAGCCCAGGCACTCCAGAGCTGTGGCTGGAGTCCAGTCTCTTACCCAGTGCTGCTGCAGGGATTCTCCTCTGTGCTAATTCATCCTTAGATCCAGCTTGTGCCATGCAGGGAGAAGCCCAGTGTGTCATTTTACACAAAGAACTGACACTAGAAATCAGGTGGCCCTGGTGTGTGCACACTGCAGATGCTGTTCAGAGCTCCAGACCAAAGCTGGAGCACCTCTCTCTGTCTTACCACTTTGTTGAACTCAGCTCAGACCAAAGCAAGAAGAAAATTTTTGTGAAAGAAATGCTGTTTTCGAGAAGTGGCCTCTGATTGAGGATGCCAGTAGTGTCACTGTGATCACTGTAGGTAGAACTAGGGGTGTTCTACTGTGTAGCCTGGGCTGCTCACATGAAGAAAATATGTTCTTCTGTACCCAGAAACACTAATCAAGCCATTTATACATTAAAGCCATTTTTCCTAAAGGATCTTCCTTTGTTTCCCTCTCCCACCGGATCCTCAGCCCTCCCTCATGTCCCTGTAACCCATCCACCAGCAGTACCTGGATGTGCTGTGACTTGCCCAGAGAAGCACATGTGCTCCTCAGCCCCCTCTCAGGACAGCTGGAAGAGCTTCAGGGCTTCCCATCATGCCAAAAATTTCAGGAGTTGCTGGGAGGAGACTGGAGAGATCACATTTGGAAAAGCTGCACTTCCTGCAGGCTAAAAGGGACCTGGAGACACTTGCTGGACGCTGAGGAGGCTCATCCTTCTCCCTGTGGGAAGCAGAACGTTTTGGGGGGAAGGGGGGTATTTTGTGTAGTAGCACTTCTAAGGCACAGTGTCACAGCTGATGCAAATGTGAGCTCCAGCCCTTGTCCCTTGTTTTTTGCACCAAGTGTTTCCCCGTGCCCAGCTCAGAGCCGGGGCGGCTGTGCCTGCCCAGGAGCAGCAGGGAGGTGCCAGGAGAGTCCTCCAAGACTCCGAGCTCTTGCAAACTCCCCACTTGCTCAGAGCCAGCCAGAGCCAAACAAAACCAGCCCAGAGAGCAGGAGACAGCAGCACATCAGTCAGGGTCTGGTCAGGTCAACACAGAGTTGACCATCTTGGCCAGGTTTTTTCACCAGGTGAGATGTAATTCCATCGGATCCCGGGTGAGAGTGGTCAGAGTTCGAGTTCAGAGCTGCTTCCAGGCAGCTCTGGTGAATAAAACTCCTTGTTATTTTGGAGATTTACTAATGGGATTTTTTTTTTTTATTCAGAACCCTGGAAATGAGAACACCTATTTTTCTCTTTTTGCTGACTCCAGTGCTTTTTGGTGTAGGCACCCTGGGGAAGCAGTGATTTAGTCATCCAGCCACGTAACAACGTGGGGCTTAATGAGTAACACATTTTGTACTTTCCATTCTCGGGCTCAGAAAGGGCCTATAAATAAAGCATATTTGCCCTCAGATCAAGAAAACCTTTTTTTCTAATAATGTCATTAAACTTTAAATTAGATGTACAGGCCATTACTGGTGAAAATGTTAAATACTGGATAACCCCTGAATATGACCTAATTTAATATAATTTCATAAATGCTTGAATTCAATTAAATAAAAACTTTTGTATAACATTTAAACTGTTTGCTTAGCTCTCCCCAGAGCTCACAGTAGGTTACTGTGAGCCAAACAGCATTACAGCATTTGTTTAAAATGCCAAAAGGCTTAAGATAGATCCCATACACTTGGAGCTGAATCCCCAGTCACTGGACAGCCCTTTCTGGGCAGAAGCTGCTGTATTAAATAATGGCTAGCTAATAAATATATTTTAGACACATAATAAACCTGGATGTTAAACCTTTTAGACTCAATGAGATGTTTATTGCAGAAAAATATATAATTTGCTGTTTTGACCTAGGTGCGTTGTCATGGAAACCCAAATCTTTCTTGTGCAATAAAAAATCTGCTTGTCATCTGATTTGAGCCGGTTATTTGCACAGGTGGTTTTCTAGCAGACAAGTACTTAGTGAAAACAAATCTATTCTTTCTCAATAGTTCCATTATGTGTTCCCACAACAATGTGTTTCATTCCACTAGCTTTGCAATTAATGATCCATTATCAACTAATTAAATCGCATTGAGATTTTATATGAGTTCATCTGTTACACAACGCTTGCTCCCCAATCCTCCTTCCTGGGTGTGTTAACCTTCTAAGAGTTTTAATTAATGGTGAGAATGAGGTATTGGAGGTTGCAGGGTACTTCAGACAGGCTAAAGTAGTAACAAATGTGGACATGTCAGTATATCCAGCAATTTAATACCAATTTCCTCAAACGAAATAGGGCAGCAGTAGGAGTAACTAAAATCAGATTTCCAATCTGTACGTAGAACTGTTGTAAAATATTAAGCTCATCTGGTTGCAGACAATGGAAACCGAAATGTGAACTATGCTAACAGCTCCAAAATGTCATCCAGAAGAAAATTCAATTTAATAGACAACATCTTTGCTGTTAGACCTGCTCAGACCCCTCTGAGATGGGTGAAAAGATGTTCATTAACTGATTTGGGATCGGATCGGTGATTTGCAATCCCTTGGGCAGAGCCTGTCTCCAGCTGTGACAGCCCATCACACAGAAGAGCAGGTTTGTAGGTCTGGGCTGACTTTTTACAGCATCATGAAGAGCAGTAACAGTAGAGGTGAGATGGAAATGGATAAGACAAAAGAAAGCACTTTGATCATGTGACATCTTTTACTAGAGTTTCAAGACAGACTAAGATGACACAGTGATGGAGCTTTAAAAAATGCCTGGGTGATTTCCCTGACTCTTAAAAAAAAATTGTACTGGAGGCTGGTGATATCCAGGATCTAATCAGAGCAGGTGGACAATGTTTTTTCATTTCTCTGGCATGGAGACAGTCTGGGCTGGCAGGGAGCTGGACACGGAGCCACTGGGCTGTGAGGGGTGTTCAGTGCCAAGGTAACATCAAAAGCTCTTCACCCTCAGGAGGGAGTCCTGGAGTCCCCCATGGGGTGGGACACAGCCCTGGCCACCACAGAGCCAGATGAGGCTCGGAGTGGGATCTCCTGAAGGAGGGGAAAACCTAAAGAAAGAAATGCTGGAGGGATGGGAAGTGTTAAATGGAAAACTTCCCATATGAAGCCACTGGCTTCAAACTCAGCCACTTTTCTAGGCAGTCTTGAGCATCTTCCACAAAAAAAGGAGCTGTGCAGGATTTAAGATTTAAAGAAAATACTCGAGATAAAAAGCAGGTCCTTACATATCCTTCTGACAGTATGGCAAAGAGTGTAAGCAGCTTTTTGAGACCAATTATACAAGGGATATGTTTAGTCTACAAGCTGGGTACCATTAACTAAAGAGCCTTTGTTTCTTCTTGGAATGGCTTTATCAAAGATCCAAGTTTTATATGTGCAGTGGAATGTTAAATCACGTGCAACCCGAGTGCCTTGGAAACACAACACTCCAGGGCACTGGTAAGAAGCTACATGGGGTACAAATTTTAGTTCACCTGATTTGTGTGGAATTTTGCACACTCGTAGAGATCACCAATATATATACTCAGGATTATATTTAAAAATAAATTCGTTTTATTTATGCAAAAATGGATTTAAGTCATATTGTAAATATATCACTAGATGGCACTACAGCACCAGGAACATGGGAAGAACATGTTCCATTCCTGTGCCTGAGCTTATCTGGAATCCAGTTTACTTTTATAATACATATTAGGTGTGGTGATGATGAGTATTGCCATGAAGCAAACACTGCTGAGATCTTGACTCAGCCACATTGGTTTGTTCTGTCCCACGTGTGGACAGGAACACATTGCAAGGAGAAGGTCAGAAGCTGGAACACAATGGAGAGACTCGTGGGAATTGTAACTAGAGTCAGTATTTCCGTCCACAAAAGAGGGGAAGAAACTTCTCTGAAGAGTGAAAGGAGCAGGAAAAGAAGCAGGTTTCAGATTTTTGAGAGGAATCAGAAAAAGAGAGAGCTGTGGCCAGAAATGGAATGACAGCTTTAACACATTAAAAATGCCAATAAACTTGGAAAGGCTACGCTTAGAGAACAGAAATTTTACAGAAAGCTTGGAAGAGAGGAAAGGCTTTCCAGATTGAATTGGAGGGTAGATAAGAGGTAGTCTAGGGATATTATATATCCTTATCTTGGAAAAGGAAAGCATTCTGTTTATAATCTTATGATTTCCCTGAAGATTAGTGAATGGCAAACTAGGGCCAGCTCTTCATCTGCTGTTGACTTTCATGGCTCCTCTGACTTAAGTGAAGTCACTCTGAGTTAAACCAGATGAAGATCAGACCTCTGTAAGTTTGAAGCATTTATCAAGCAAGCAGATAACATCTTTTTTTTTTCTTTATCCTGAAGAGTATTATTAAATTATGTGCAAAGTTTAGGCATCCTGTATTTTCTCTAAATTGTGTTAACTGTGGTTTTTATTGGAGCGCTCAGATGTTCCAGTTGTTCCTTGCGTTCTTCTTTAATCGATCTCACCCGGGCTAATGCAATGTATTTCAAGTAGTAATTTGGTAATCCTAAGGTTCCACACACATGAAGCTGAATGTGTAAACTGTGTGCTCTGACAGATGGGATTTGGCAGGTTTAGCTGCAGTGGCTGAAGACACGAGCACCTCCAGCTGTTCTCCCAAAACCTCCCTGCCTTCCAGCATCAGCGTCCTCTAGGAAGGGTGACAGAATGGGATGTGTCAGCACTTCAAGTGCCCCACTTCACAGCCTGGAGTTTCAGCTGAAAGCACTGGTGGAGGGCAGTGTGAAATCCCAGAGTGAGCCAGGCTGATGTATGGACACACTCCCAGTACAACAGCAGCGCTCGGCATTGACACAAAACAGGCAGGTGGGGGTAGGAACAGCTGCCCCAGCTGAGTCTGAGGCCAACAGAGAGAGCCAAAGGCATCAGACCTACAGGAATGGGTGCTTCAATCCAGCCCTTCTGACAAAACACTTGAGCACCTTCTCAGTCTCATTCACTTCCCAGGTCTTCATGCCTAAACCAAAGCCTAGAGAAACTCGCTGGCTAACTTTTAATCAGTTATGAACAAGCAGTCAAAATAAGGGGTTCCATGTCCTTGCTAAAATTATTTGCATTATTGTGTTTTGTGACATTATTGCAGTGTTTCTTGTTCCTTAGTGCAATAATACTACTTCACATGAGCTAAGGGTGAAGACCTGTCTTGTGCAGGTTGCCCTTCTGCAGAGACAGCAGTAAATCCATAGGGTGGGCTGAGGATGAGTCTGAAGCAAAACCTTGTTCTTTTTAGAAAAAGAAAACACATTCTTTCCCAGTATTTCCAAGCCTGGTAATCACATTTCTCCTGTTGATTCAGTGAAAAAGGGTGTTCATCTTTTCCCTGAGGTGCAGGTTGCATTGTATGTAGATGCTTTCAGCATTGGAACGGGTGTTATTGACAATAAGAAGTCTTTTAATAAAGGAAAAAAAAATTATGAAAATTCTCACTGCTGAATACAGGTACTGAATTAGTGTCACATGGCTGTCAGACAAGGCTTGGGCTTAGCTCTGGAGTATTTAGAGACAAATGAATTGAGATTTTCCCCAGATTTCACAAATCTGAGCCTGAGAGTGTCAGTTTGTCTGTCTCCAGTCACAACTCCCAGCAGGTCCTGGAACGTGTGACGAGTCGGAGCCATCAAACACCATCATCTCAGGAGAAACTGCAGCATGAATTCTGTGGTGTTCAAATCCTTCCTTTTAATCTGGCTCTCCTTTGATTCCTGGTGCAAAGCGACTGGGAGCCGCTGCCGGGCTGGCAGAGCGCGGGTGACATCAGTTCATCTGCACTGAAGTTTCCAGTTAGTTCATGTCCAACTCAGACTGCTGAGACATGCAGCCAGCCTTCCCCAGACAACTTGTCTTTCCACAAAAGGAAGCATTGACAAGAGGAGGAGGAGTGATTTACCCTTTTGGCCGGGATTTAAAGGCTTTCTCTTCAGAATGCCTGCCTTGCAGAAGTGCCGGATAAATGGTCCTGCTCCCACACACATTGACTGGGCTCGGGCTCCTCTGCTGCAGGTTCCTCCTTAGGGCAAAATTAGAGGTGATGAAATGAAATGTTTTTGCTTATAATTAGCCCAAGGTGGGTACTGACCCACTTTGGACAACAGGCCAATGTAACTTTTGCTCAGGACAAGGCAGTGATCCTTGCAAACATGACTGAGGAAGCTCAGTGGGTTTGGGCAGCCTTTGGAGCTGCTCTGGTGAGCAGGTGAGACAGAGAAGCACATCTGGGCCTTGGTGCTGTGGGTTATTCCAGGTGGGACCTTCCAGACACTTTTCATTCAACCTGATTGTGTTCTCCTGGAAGTCAAAAGGAGCTTGATGGTTGCTGTCACCAGCAGCAGCAGGGCTGCTTAAACAGAAAGCATTTGGTACCAGCATCACCCTCACACGAGGTGTGACATTCACAATTACTTTGGATTGACAAGGAGCTCGTGTGACTGAAGGGTTTGAATAATAAGGCTCATTTCCTTGGAAATGGTAACAGGGCTGTTACCTGTTACTGTTACAGTAACCCTGTGCAGTGTGGTTCATCCTTCACTGCACTGAGGCTTCAGTGCCTGTTTCTCTTTAATCCTGATGCCTACAGTGGTTTTTGAAATATCAAAAATGGCTGGTGCAGTTGTGTTCCATTAAAAATGCTGTAATTGAATTTGTTATTATAGGTCATTACTGTGCACCCATAAATATTTACATATTCTTATGAGCACATTCACTGTCCATGACAGATTCCAAATAGCAGCAGTTCAGTGGTTTCTATGTTTTAATAATGGTGTTTTATTTCAGTGCTCTCTCAGTAGTCAGCTGCATACTTCTAAATCATCATTTTGGAGTTTGTCTTTCCAGCAAAGATATAAAAATCTATTTGACCCACTTGTAATAGATTGGATTTTTCTTTATAATCTCATTAAAAAGTGTGCAGTGAACACAAACCCATAATTTACCTGGTGTTGTAGTTTCATTAAACATCAAAAGGGTGCTTGATGGAGTAGAATAATCCTATTCTGCATCCTTCATTGAACATCTTTCAGAATAAGTTTATGCATTTAATTAGGAGGTTTTTCTATGTAAAGATTGCACTGGTTTTACCAGTCTGACCGAATTTGCATTTGTTATCCAAAGCACCCTCTATTTCACTGTACTTGGGATAAGTGTGGTAGGACATGTGCTGCAAAATATCTCCACAAATGGTACTTATTTTCAAAATTGTGTTAGTACTAATTCAAAAGTGAAGGAACATTGAAGCTCCATTACACTTTAAAGTGGAATTTTCCCTTCCAATCTGTGGATTAGTCATGGCAAACAATGAAATGTTTAACTGAACATTAAATGGGATTATTAAATATCTTTTCAAAGTGGAAAATCACATGCATTATTCTATCCTCAGCACAAAAGGACAGTGAATTAGTTTCTCTCTTCATTCAGCATAAAACAATGACTAATACCATGGACACACTTCAGCCTCAGAGGACTCTGCTGAACCACATGCACTGAAAACTGTCTGGATCATTTTAATATGAAGGTGACATTCTTTGTGATTAAATATGTCATTGTTGTAACCACGGTGAGCCTTGTAAAAGGTGGAATGTTGCAAACTGGGATATAGTAAACTGGGATATTGTAGCTCAGGCAATTTTTAGCTGCCCATCTCAGCCCTAGATGCAGGCAGGCAGTTTTGGACAGATGCTGTGCAGCTCAGCAGCCATTTCATCTCCATTTTTCTCTTTTATGTGTCTGGCTTTTGGGAGTGTGACCTTTCTCACATCCAGATCGATGTGTCTGTAACCATTAATTCCAGGCAAACCAGGGCCTGTTTGTAACACCAGAGATCAGGATACAACACATGGTCAGGTGTCTCCCTGATCAAGAATGGATAGGTGGCTAACTAGGCAGTTCTCTGTAATCAATGGCATTGGCTTCCCTGGGAAAGGGATGTGTTTGGCCTATGGAGGTGCAGAGATGGATGGCTCATCAGCATCCAAAACAGCAAGGGAATGGAGCTGGAACATCCAGTCTAAAAAGTAATGCATTACCTTAAAGCAAAGTTTTTTCTACTGTAATATCTGAGTCCCTCTCATGCCTGTGTTAGGTTAGGTGTAGGCTGATTTCATGCATGCTATCAATTATATTGTAGGTATTTGCTAGAATTAGATAACTTTTGTCATGTGAGTAATAATCAAAATAAACATTAATAGGTAGTAAGAACCAGAGTTATGGTGTTCAGGATTCTTACTCCCAGGTAAGCATGAAAAGCTTTCAGCCAACTGTGCAAAACTCTTCTGAAGAAAACAATATCAGATGGAAATTATGCCAGCCTAGCAGGAATTGTCTTTCTGTGAGCATCTGAAAGGGTCTTTGGAAGTAGAGTTGTCAGCTAATGAGATCATTTGAATAGTCTTTGTGCATGTTGGCAATCCCACTGGACGAAGCACCAGTCGTTCACCTCTTGGCCTATCTCACATTGAGCAATGACAAGGTTGCTGAAGTGGATTCTGTGGAGACTGATTTGGAGAAAAACAGGGGAAGGGCACTCACTAGACCTTCATACTACATCTCATTTGCCAAGGGATTCCTCCCAGGAAAGCCTTTCCTTTGCCCTTGGCTGCAGTTGTCACAGTCTGCAAAGGACAATGCTCTCTTCCATTGCAAAAAGTGTAATTGGCTTTAGAATGATTTCAGAACTCTGGGCTTTTTTGTACTGTCATTCCTTGGTACCCGAGTTTCTTTAACAAGTATGAAGAATTCTTCGCTGTGGAGCACCAAGTCTGTTGTTGTGGGTTAAAGACTTTATTATGAGATGAACCATCAAAGTGCTTAGAACTAATTAGGGCCCTTGGAGTGGTTTATTTGGGCCACAGGGGTGACCAGTAAGAGATAACACATACCCAGTTGTGTTCAGGTGATTGCTTCTTTTGTTACTGTAATTACTCCTTGGAGGCCGGGCAGTTTTTAAAATAATCTGATACTTTTGTTAAACAAATCCGCATTAAACCAGCAGAATGAGTAGGTAACTTGAGGGGTGACTTAGACACAGGACAGTGGCCACATCACATCATGTTTTGAGAATCCCTTGTCAGTCAGTACAACAAAGTTCTTTTTATCCCTAAGCAGGTTTTCTGCTTACCAGAACACACAGGGCAGTGCCATAACTTCTTCCACAGAAAAGAACTAGATAGAAAAAAATAATGAAGTCTCTATACAAAATATTTTGAACACATGAGATGCATTTCAAAAAAGTATCTTTTCATGAGATGAAATAAATTTTAATCAATTGGGGTTTTTCTGAATATTTCAGGGCAGGAAATAAATATTTCCTTTAGCAGTTGCTTCAAGTCCTCTTGTCCTGCCATTGTTCAATGTCCTGACTATCCCGTGATCCTGTGATCTCCATTTCACGTTTCTTAGAAGATTTCTCTCACTGAGCTTTGTGCCAACCCTGCATAAGGCTGTGGCAAATAAAACAAGAGCAGGTACAAAGTCATGCCAAAAACTCAGTCACTGAGCTAAGAACAGGTTTTGGATTGAGTCAGCATCTGTCGTGGTGCAGCAGGCTGCTGTTTTTCTGGGGTGGCTGCCATCGTGTGCCTCAGCAGCTGAGCATTCCCTTTAGACAGTGTGGGTGTGAACCTGTCTCCACTAAGTCAGTGGCAAAATTCCCATCAACTTCCAAGGAGACAAGGGTGTCTTCTCAAGTCTCTGGGCTCAGTGGGATGTTTATTCTGTGTGGCAGGCTATGCCACTGCTTTGCTTTTCCCACGTTTCCCATGGATTACTTGATGTGACAACTGTTGGTCTTCATTAAACCTTATTTTTCATTTTTTTAATTTCATTTTCCTGGTGCTTCCATCGAGCCCTTTACTAAAAAAATTAAACATTTACCACAATGACAACATAAATCTGTAGTCCCTTTGGATTTGAAATAAATCTTCAAAATCGGCTTAAAGGGCAGGTGCTTGAAGGTGTATCTAGAATATGCTGAGGTGAAATACACTTCCAGAGAAATGAGAAATGGCAAAATTCCTTGGCATGTTAATCCTCAAGTAGCTGTGTTGAACCTGTCCAAGAGTTACCTGCATACAGCTACCGAGAGAAACTAAGTTTGCTTTAAATGGATTAGTCAAACTTCACTAACTGCTGGTGTTGACATTCTCATTGGAAATTAAGGCAGGCTTAATTCAGTTTCATTCACTTAGAAAATTGATTAACTGTATGGACAGAGCATTGCAAGCAATAATATTCTCACAGCTTAATGAGTGACCATTCATCAGCTGACTGTCAATAACTTCTTGTCCATGAGCTCCCATCCACCTCAGCTGCAGGGTTTGCCTCAGACCTGTGAGGGTCTGAGGCTGCACTGCTCAGGGCCAGCAGCTGAGCTCACAGGTAATCATCTTCTCATCCCTGAGATCATCCCTCATCCTTCTGAAGTTTAGACAAGGCCTGAATTTGTTGAGTGCTTGGTGTGGGCTCTGTGCAAACAGCCCTTATGTTCAGGACCACCACGGGAAATACTGCATTTCAGGTGAACAGCATCCCTTGAGAGAGAAGGAAAAAGCCTATTTCTGTGCCAGCTTATGGGTGAAGCTTACACAGGCTGTGTCATGGGGTAGAGGGCAGGGAAGATAAGGCTGTATCAGTTTTATTCAGCCTGAAGAAGAGAAGCTTCAGGGTGACCTAACTGCAGCCTTCTAGTACCTGAAGAACCTGACAAGAAACACAGAGAAAGACCATTTGCGAGAGATGGAGTGACAGAACCAAGGGGAGTGGCTTCAAACTGACAGAGGGCAGGTTTAGATTAGATATTAGAAAAAAATTCTTTATTGTGAGGGGGTTGAGGCCCTGGCACAGGTTGCCCAGAGAAGCTGTGGCTGCCCCTGTCCCTGGAAGTGTCCAAGGCCAGGTTGGACAGGGCTTGGAGCAACCTGGGCTGGTGGAAGGTGTCCCTGCCCATGGCAGAGGGGTGGACTAAAATGATTTAATCAACCAGCAGCCTCCTGCCCCATGTGTGAGGGAAACAACAGAAAGCTCCCCAAGCAATTGCTTAGGGCCACGAGCACAGAGCAGACCTTAAGCAATGCTAATTCAATGCAAGCAACCAAGGTAAATGCAACTGCAATTTCAGTTTTCCCGTCATTATTTCCAATGAATGCCCCTGTAACTTTAAAACTCTGCAAAGTTGACAATACAGAGAAACAACTGTTCGTGAATTACACAGTTTAAATTAATTATGAGCCCCAGTGAAGGAAGTAAGATGAACAAGTGAAAAGCGCTCTGCAGGGCTTTTCAAATTATTGTAAAGTTTGGGAAATTGGGCCCACTGTGTCTATTACCCACTTTATAACAGTTGTAACTAGATTGTTTTGTTTGTCGCACTGCTGGATACTCTCATGGATCCTAAAGCCTTGCCAATTGTTTTATTTATTGGTAATTTTGTTGAGTGCCACGGTAAAAGTGAAATAATTGGACTTTGTTTATAGTGCCAAAATATGTTTTCCTGAATGACTGTTTTCAGCAGTTAGTGAAGTTAAATAAACCCATGGTCCATATACTACAGGGAGATTTAAGGAGGGTATTGGTTATTTGCTTCCTGATTATCTTCAGATTTAAATCAAGGGAAGCACAACCGGTTTTAAATGTTGAAGCAGCTTTTCACTGTTTTCCATTGTACTTGTATTGAGGCAGAACTCCTTGTATGGAGCTTTCTCCTCCTGCTGGTCATCCAAACTCACTCAAATTCCCACCTATTCTTGGCACAGACTTTCCAATGGAAGGGCAAGTGAGGCCTTTGGGGATGCAGTGTGGTGGTTGGAAATACATGTTGGAATTACAGTGAACAGCACAATCAAAGGATGCTTGGTCAGCCTTGGTAGGGATTGACCCCTCTTTTCACTTCATGTGATAACATCCAATTTCAGGTATCTTGAAAGAGTCTGACTTTTGGAGATTATATTGCACATGAACAAGTCCCTCTGAAGCCCCTGAACCACAATGGTGTGTTTGAGCACAAGTGCTCTGACTCTTTTTGTCACCGTTTCCCCGACTATTTAGACACATCACAAATAAACCAACTCAGGAAATGCATATTCTGAAGAAAAAAGGGGATTCTTTGGCCAGCAAGAAGCAGACATAGAGAACCACAGGCGAGCAAAAGACACCCAGTGCAGAGAAAGACATAAAACTCAGGAATGAGGTAGGTTGGAGGAGCTGCTGTGGCAGAGTAGGGGGAGATGTGAAGAGCACAGGGGGATTATAAACAGAGAAGCCACAGAGAAGGTTGTGGTAGAAGCAAGGACACTGTGTTTTAGTTAGATAAAAATGACAGAATAAGTTGCTGCTCATGAAAGCCACAATAAGCTTTTTTTGTTTGTTTGTTTGAATTCATTCAGCTCTCCTTTTATCAAGTAAAAAACTGTTCCTAGTTACGCAGTATGAAATTTATTGTTTGAAATTAAAACATTCCAATAAATTGTCTCTTTCCCCCCTTTCTCTCTTCCCCAGACCTCACCAAGCATCAAAACACAACCAAAGGGGGGAAAATGAATCTATTAAAAAAGAAAAAAATTGTCTAATCTGCTCATTTAGGTGCTGTATTGTGAGGTCTTTGCCATTATCTGCGACAGGGATGTAATTGTGGAAAATTTTAAAGGCCCCATCTGGCTGCCCAGTACATTTATTCTAATTGTGACAAAACAGGGATATTCTTGCCTCTCATTAGTATAAGCTTACTTGCCTTAGCTTCCTTCTCATAACAACATAGGTCAAAGAGGAGACACCTTAATGAGAATCTCAGTAACATAAACAGGAAATGTGCTTAATTTTCTTATCTTCATTTGCAACTCAAAACTTCATGCCCAAAATGAAAACACTAATTTTCTTTAATTCATTTTTGTGCTTTGTCCTTCTCTGGGGTCTTTATCTATTAAGCAGGGCAATTATAGGATGTATTTTCATCGTAAGTATTAATATTTCCATTTATGAATTAATTTACCAGCATATGAGCAAGGAACCAAAGGACAATATAATTTTAATTCCTTGGGTTTATCTTTGGAAACAGTTGTTTTCACTTCTTCAACCCGCAAATTAGATGGAAAGGAGGAATTACACGGAGTTGAAGCTGTTTAAAGTTGGGATGATCAAAAAGAAAAGAGCAGGGCACTTCAGCTTTCTGTCAAAATGTATTTTATATGCATCGCCTTCAAATCGTCATAAGGAGGCCAAAGATAACAATTGCCCGTATTTTCTCTACGTGCTGGGCAAGTGGAAAAGGTGACATTGTTCCAAGCTTGTCATTTCATTCCCCATGTACAGAAAAGCCCAGGCATGTAGGATTGCACTGCACAATAGCTAAGCTATGAATTCAGGAGAAATAGATGTAAAGTCAAATAATCCCTGTTTTATTTTGCTTATGATGCCATTCCACGTGAGTTTCTTGGCCAGTGGAACCTGGCACTGGGAACAGAGGGAGCTATTGTGTCAGCTGAGAGCCAGAGATGTGTGGTCAGGTTGGAGCTGGAAGCCTTGGCCAAGGTTTGCTGGGTTAGGGAATTGCTCTGAACCCCACACAGCTTCTGGAGCTTGGAGATCTCTATGAAATGGAGCTTAAATGAAGTTCTGCCCTCTTTGGAGCTCATCCACACGCGAATTCCCAGTCCAAGCGTGGCACTGGTTTTAATTCCATGTTGTCATAAGCAGCAGCTTGAGCTGGTGAAGCTCACAGGCTGCTTGCACAATCCTTTTTGTCAGCTCAGGTATTATTTCCCATAGGAAGGCTGCTATCCTTCCTAAGCAGACAAAAGAGGAGTTCTTTAAGGAAAATTAACTCTTCTGTGAGGATATGTGCCTACTGCACAAAAAAGTGTGTTGCAAACAAAAAATACCACTATTTTCTTATGTTTCTTGTCAAATAAAACAGTGAAAGTAATGTTTATCAAGCTGTTGCATATTTATTTCTCAGTGTAGAATTTCTGGCTTTGTTGCCTGGTTGTTTGGGGTTTTTTTGAGGAAAAACTGCTGAAGGTGGGAGGATTTAATCCAGTGGCATCTGGGGGTCTGAAGTTACACGAGAAGGCCTGCACACATGTTCCTCCATTGTGTTGCATTTCTGTTTCGTTGATGGATTATACTTCAAGCACAGCATGTTAGTTCCAGAAGGCTTCTCTGGGAAGATCAGGTGTGCTGTTGGAGCTGCTTTCTAAAAGCACTGGAGTGAGAGGTGAGCAAATGGCCAAAACCAGGACGGCAGCTGGGAACGCCCCAGCTCAGGAAACTGCATCTGGATCCAAAAGTTGCAATGAAAACTAATCCCTTCACAAACAGACATGTTTACACAAACATCTGTTTTAATGGTAGCATAGAGAGTGCCTGTGTAAAACTGCCTTTTCCTCATTCCATACATTGGTTTGGGAGTAACTACAAAACTGAGTAGGTGTGTATGTACTGCATTCCTGTCAGTTTGTCCAGGTCAAACTAACTCCTCCATTTTCTGCCTGTCTCATATGCATCCTGTGGGCTTTAAAAAGTCAAACCTGAACGTGGCCTGTGGTTTGATACAGAAGAATGTGAAATTTTATATAAAAAGTATTAATTTTTCTTCCTTTCAGATGAAAAGATTGTCTTTCAGTGCTTGCATTTGGGCATTTAAAAACTATGTCTTCCCAATCAAATTGCAATTTAGTTGAGTTGAAATTAAATGCTAACTGCAAGAGCCACAGATTTTTGATATGGTCCTTCAAATAACTGCCCTTTAGCATAAAAGGAGGTTACTATCACTTTGGGGAATGGGATCATCCCATGAAATCAAGTTGCAAAACCGTACCAAAGTCACTTTTTCTCTGGCATTTAATTGAAGAGCTCAGTACACAATCACTCCATGCATTTCCATAAAGCTACTCGAGGGATGATATGTGAAAATAATTTATGTCTGCTTTATTATGCAAGGTCGTTAGCACTCATACAGAACACAAAAAATGACATTAAACCATCTCATATACTTATCCTGTTTCTGTAATATAGTATTTTCGGTGTAAAAAAAAGAATTTAATGGCAAAGACTGTCATTTGAAATAGAGCATTTAAAGGTTGCTGATGTTTTGATGGAATTATTTGTTCCCACACGTTTAGTTTGTGTGTGAATCGCATTAAAGTAGACTCATAAGTGAAATTTCTGTACAATTTTAAGCAAATTTCAGCTTTAGAAATAACCAGCTGTAGACATGAAGTGAAACAGCTGCATACTGTAAGAGTGAGTTTTGTTCCACGAGGATGACTTGGGTGTTTGTGTGTGTGTGTGTTCTTTTGCTCCACTCTTTGTGGATGATTGGAACATGCAGCTCAAACACTGACTCCAATCATGCATACCTTTATCAGCACAGAATAAGATCCAAAATTTGCCCAGAAAGATCACAGTCTAGGCAGATAAATAGGATGGAATCTTAAAGCAAAGGCAGAATAATCTCATCCCGAAACATGCTGAAGAAGTAGAACTGATACAGGACCTGGTACAAAAGCATTAATCTGGTCAAATAGAAACAGTTAATTTATTTAGTTTGATGTAAAAATCCCCCCAGGAGCTTTAAATTCTCTTTTTGCACAGAGCTATCACTGCCCCAAGGATTTCAGCACTTTCCTTCTGCCTAAGCCAAGTTGCAAAAGCAAAGTGTTCCTCGCTTGAGTCGCCCAACCTGAGCAGTTCAGTCTGGTGGGGAGGCTCATTCCATCCCTATCCCTACTGACAGCACTGGGTGAATTCAAAAAAAAGAGGTAGTTGAACTGGTTTGTTTGTAAAATAATGCAACTACTGCTTTCATAATAATCTCACAGTCTTTAGGGTACTCAGTACAAAACCTACGTGCAGTGCTGTCCTGAAAAGCACACTATCCACAACCCAGACTAACACTAATTCTTTTGCATAGGAAAAGGGAATGAAAATGCATCTTCTATTTGTCCTGATGTGCTGGTGACTCATCCTGGGTCTGATTCCTCCTAGTCTGGGTCTTCTTGGATATCTCTCATGGTTACACTCATCACCATTTTTTTTTCTAACAAAAAGGTAGCACAATGCCCTGTGTGTGACACTGAGCTTCTTAGGGGAGCACGTGCTGCTTGTGTGTAGAGCATCTTCTCCACTTAAATCCTGTTCTTCTCTCTGGGATCCATGCACACAATGGAACAACCTTTTCCCAGGCCATCCTGTGTTTGCACCTCGGAAATGCCAGAGTGTTTGTGACAGGAATTCACTGGGACCATCTTACCCATCTTGTTCCAGCCATAAAAAGTTGTAGCCTACGAGTTCATTGCATACACTGTGGGTAGCAGTCACACAGTTAATGGCCAAGGCTCTGTGTCTCCCTGTTCCATTATCCCAGCCTTTTCCTTTCCAGCCTGCTCATCCTTCACTACCTGACAGCTGTATCCGCTCGTCCACTCTTCCTCAAGACTCTCCATATTCACTGATTAAGATAAAATTTTGTGGACAAAAGCAGCAAAGCCGTGTCTCCCATGCTGTTTATTGTTTAGGGGATATTTAATAGCTTTTAAATTCATTTAAGAAAATGGGAGCGGTGAGTCACATGTAATTATTCCCAGATAGATCATTAATTACTCGATAAAGTTTCTACACAATGCTGCCTTTTGCTTTTTTTGCCATAATGATGGTCATTTCTCATTTATCTCAGTTTGCTTGTCAGCTGTTGCAGTCCCCTTTCATGCCCTATCTGTGATATGTATGTAAATATTACAGATTGAGATTGATAAAGGTTTTATAAAAAAGGCTGTTACTTTATTGGATTACAGAAGAGTTTATGAGAAACTCATTTGATTATTGTGTTAGAATGATATCATTTGCACCAATACAAGAACGGCTGGCTTGGTACCTCACTGGTACCTGCATTTTTCATAGGTCTGTAATTCAGCTTTAGAAATTTGAGTTGGTTTGAGAACGCCAAACAAAGATACCAATGCAAAAATTACACTTGATACTGAAATTATTCTTTTTAAAAAGTGCAGCTGGTCACATTAGGCTTTTCTTCATTTAATTTAGACAACTTTAGATGAAGTCTTCAGAACTTTAGGCATGCATTGAAGAGTGCCTTAGAGCTATGTGTTCTTTAAGAACAAGCAGTATATAGGCTTTGGCAAGTGAATGAGATGGATGTACCAACTTAAATGGGCATCTAGATTAATGTCCTTTTCTCCATTGTTTCTTTGGAGATCCAACCTTAAGTGTTCAGAAAGGAGAAACATGAGAGGCTGAAACTCAAGGAAAAGCCATTAGTTCCCCCCTGTTCCTATCACTTTGTTAATTTTGCTGTTGAACTGATTGGGGTATCCAATGGCAATGGGTCTCTTTGGTGCTACTTAACCTGCCACCTGCTCTATCTTCAAACATTCCTTCCAGTATAATTTAGAGAATAACAACAGCACAGAGCAGGCACAGAGCAGAGGTGACATTTGGGTATCCCCAGCATGATCAGAGTATCTGTGCTGGCATCTTCCAAACACCAGAGTGACACAAGTAGGTGTGTATTTTATGTTAAAAACAGTGTCAGGTAGTCAAACAGGTGACAATTTGATGGTGCTTTGCAGCCACCACACATTGTCTTACTCCCAGCACTCTGTCTCCAGATGATTTAAGTGTCTGACCAGGCACAGCTCCCCAGCAACACCTACAGAAAATCTCAAACAGAATGGTGATAACTTGCTCAGTAGCAGCTGGTGAACTTTGGGAATGGATTTATCCTCCTCCATAAACACTTGGACATTTATGAGTGAAGGCTGGATTCGTTCTCAGAGACACCCGGTGCTGTTGTGAGATTACTACGAAGTTATTATTATCCTGCCAACTCAAACACATCCAGCGAAATGTTTTAGATTAACTTTACTGTTCCCCATTATAATCTTTATTTCTCTGTAAATAAACAAAACCAGAAGAACTGCCACAGGGAAGTGTAGAGAGCTGGACTCAGATATCACTGGTGTGTTCGAGCTCTGACTGTTCCCAGTATCCCAAAGAGTCTGTACTTCACCCTGTGGCAGTTATACCCTGAGGGATGTGCTGCTGCTTTAGGAATCATTTCAAAGTGTCTTTTCTCCAGGGAGGCAGGAAGGATCATGTCCTGTCCTGTGAGCTGATAACATGACAGTCGTGCTTGGTGCAGTATTTCCCACATCTGCTGTCCATTACTGTGCAGTTACAGCCCAGTGCAAAGCTTAGTGGGATGTACGTCAGTAGCAGGTCTTAAAACTGTCTGCAAAAGCTAAACAAAGCTCAGCAAAGTTAAGCATTTGAAAAGATGCCCAGTCATTGTCACCCCTAACCAAGCTCAGCTGTCTGTCCAAGCTTCAGACATCCTGGGACTGAATGAAAAGTCCAAGTAGACACGACTTGGTGTTACAGCACCTTCCAGTCAGAGATTAAATAACACACGATTACAGGCTTTGGGACTGGGCTCAGCTTTAATTCTTCAATCCCCATTGTAGCACCTTTGCAATCTTTATTTAAAAGGAGCTGTCTGCTTCTCACTGGTTGTTTTCAGTGCCTGAATTACTGAGTAGATGCCATGATGTTGTGGGATTTATAACATCTGGCAAATATTTTGACCAGAATATTCAGAGCTTCAGATACAACTTTCATGTGCAAAGTTTGATACAAAGCATGGGTGTATGATCTAAACAGTTTATTTGAATAGCTCATATAAATGGAACATGACCAATCTTAGATAATGAATAAGGATAAATCCCTGTTTGCATCACCAGTGTTCAAAAACCCGAGGAGTACAGGCAGTGATGTGGGAATTAGTTCAGACCACCAACTGAATCCTAAATTTATATTCAAGCCTGGGGAGTTAATGCAAATACACCTCACTAGGCTATCAAAAGTTAAGGCATATTTTACATTTTTTGGTCAAGATGTTATTTTGAAAAATAATGAAAACAGACTCTGTCACACCAGGGTTTGATGCCAGCTCTGGGATGTGATCTGGTCTGGGACAGTGGGGACATTAGCCCTGCTCTACACAAATTACATTTATATCAGTCACAATCTCTGATGTAGTGTGGTGTGGTCATAAAATAAACTAAGTGGACACTTCTGGATCTCTAGACTCTCTTTCTTCAGGTTCTCATGGGACACATGTGCTCCCAGACTTCGTTTGAAGTCCATGGAAATCCTTGTGCTGACTTCACACAGCTCTGGACTTGGCTTTTAAAGCTGTGGGTGTAGAAATGTGCTTCATCCCTCTGGATCAGTGTCATCAGCTTTCCTTGCCTTTTAAGGGCAAGCTCTGTTTTTAGAGAAACACTGTGGGATATGAAACAGCCAGAAACAAAACAAACTTCCTCCCCCATTACTTCAGTACAACTTTGAAGCCTGTTGCTTTGGAGCAGTAGGCTAATACTTCATTATTTAGCATCTTGGCTGTGTTTTGAGGATACGGATGCTGTAGGATTTTAATGAGATTCTTCAAATCCTGATCCAGGCCCACCCAGCCCCTTCCCATGGGACAGTGACGCTCAGTCAGCTGGAACAAATTTCAGCAGCCACTGAGCTGGGATAAATCAAACCAGTAGCCTTGAGATAAAACACCTTTCCCAGTTCCCAGCCCACAATCAATCCATGGCTTTAATACTGTTACAGTTAACATGTGAGACTTCACAGCTGATTAGCAGAACAGGCTTGTAAGAGGAGCAGAACTTCCTAAAATCATATTTGTGGAAGTTTAATAACAGCCCTGTTGTGCACTAAAGGACACGTGGAACACACATTCCTGTGTGTGGGAAGAGTGGTTTGTGTATTCCATGTTAATGGCTGCAAATACAGTGAGTAACAATTTGTACCAAATTTCACTTTAGCTGTTCAAAACATGCCATATTTTTTCTAAACATACTTTGGAAATATTCTAGGGTCCAAACATTTTATTGGATTAATATATCTGTCAGATTATGAAAGGAGCTGGTTTAGGGCTAATTCAGTACACACAGAAGTTAATGTAAATACTGAATTCATCTCAGTGAGGCAAATATTTCACTTTGAGGTCTGTTGTATTAGCATCCAAGTGCTAGGACATAAATATATTTTTACATCAAATCTGTGTAAAACACGTGCATTAAACTATTTTGTTGTTAACTATTATAAACCTAATTCTAGGGAGCTAGAGGTAACTACCAAATTGCACCTCATTAATTACAGTAACTTGATTTGCATTAATGGTGCTCTGTAGAATGGTGCCATTATCCCAGATCTGGTTTTATGTGGACACTGGAGCAGTAAAGGTGTGTTTAATGACAAGGCAGTTTGTGGGGCAGCATTCCCTGGGAACAGTGGGTACCTCTCTGAGGACTCACGTTAATATTTCTGTCTTCTCCAGCTTCCCATTTGCCTATCCCTCATATTATTTATCTTCATACCAAAGATGTTTTGTATGGGATGGGAAAAATGGGACAGAAAATAACCTTGTAGTGACCAGGAAGAGAACAGTTGGAAGGGGATGCTCTCACTTTAAAAAGGAATTACTCATTTCCTTTGTGGGAAAACATAAAGAGCTCACAGAAAAGTCCCCCATGAGGGCAGGGGGCTCATTGCATATATTTAGTTGGAGCTAAGCACATACCTGGGAACTGTTTGATGGAAGTAAAAAAAAGGCAAGAAATCTAATCAAGTGCAAATCAATTAATCAGTTCATAACTGTGATTTTAACCTTATGGTCTGTGGTTTAATTATGCTAAACTCTGAATTCAAGCCTTCCATGTACATCCTTTTGCCTCCTGGAACAGGAGACAGTGGTGCTGTAACTTTACAGGATGAACATTTGTTTATCTCATAACTCATTTCACAGCTTGCTGCCTTCATTCCTGAGGAATCATCTTTGGGGGTTTTTTGCCCTTTCCATTCACTTAAGAAAAATTTATTTAAATGAATAAAAAAATTAAATGGCCTTGGATGGTTATACCCCCTGCTGATTGCTTTTGCTTAATGGCCTGTTTTCTGAGCTTTTAAAAACCACAACTTTGAACTTAATAAGGCATTTGCTCTATGCTTGGGACTGGAAGAAAATTATAGGCCTGAACCATTTAACTGTAGCCATCTTTTGATTCCTTTCTGAAAAAGAAGCAAGGGACTATATTTACTACTGTCAGTAACATTTGGTTGATTATTTTTTATATGTCATGGTATTTGGTGACTTAAATTTACATTCCAGTTTTAACAGGAGAGTTGTGATGTAAATCATTTTTCATTGTAATAATAAAGGTTTATGTGTTAGAACCTCCCCCCCGTGTTGTATAACACTTTGTAAATAGGTGCATAATTGACAAATATTCTTTAAATATTTATATTTCTGGTTTTGTGTTTACTTCATTAGACATTCAGGATCAGGTTCACAGACCAAATGTATCTATTTAATAGCTAGACATGGTAAGTTTTTTTTGAACGCTGTGATTTCATTTAGCAAGAGGTGAAGCTTCCAAAATAGGTGTCACACACAGTTTGCCCTGTTTGGAAGTTTGTGGGAAGGTATTTGAATAAAGATGGTAGGAAAAAGAGGTAAAAGAATTTTACAGGATTTTCAAAATTATTTTAAAAATTAAATTATATAAATCATTGAATGTTTCTTCCTGAAAGAGGAAAAGGAGAGGCCCTCCTGGATATCTGAAGGAGCAAGTGGAACTAGAAATTCCCTGAACTTCAGGCATAGGAGGAGAGCATGGAACCCATGAAAGAACCTGGGATTTAACTGGCTGTAAAAGAAGCATTTCTTCTGTTTGAGGAGGATGCAGGGGTGACCTGTTGTTCATCTCTAGCCCTGAGGCTGCTGCTTCTAACACTAAATTAGACCTCTTCAAATAAATGAGTTCAATGTTAGATAATAGCTGGGGGGTTTTCCTTGGGCTTTTGAAATTTTTCAGTCTTGAAGCTCCTCCAAAGTTCAAAATTTACAACCTACTAATAATGCCACAATATATGTATTTTTATTAGACTTCCTATTGAACACTGGTCTAATACCTTTGCTGTCTTTATTTATGAGGAGATTGTTTCCAGCTACTGTTAATGTATTTTACAGAGCCCATGATGTAATTGTTAAGCAGTTGTAATGAAGATTGAAGGTTTAATAATGCCAAGTGTTACAAATTTCTATTTAATCATTCCTAAATCGATTAGTTACTTTCACCCAAATGCCGTGCCATCGAAACAGAGCGAGCTAAAGATCCCAACCACTGTGGCCAGGGTTTGATAAATGGTATTTTGGTGCAGTGGTAATTGAGTTATTGAATTTACTCATCTTCCAAATGATGTTTGCATTGTCTCAGCATATGTGTTTAGGGCCAGGGGAAGGTCATTAGGAGCTTCAGACCGGGGGCATGTTTGGGTTAAAGTGATTTTGAACAGCCAGTGTTGAGGTTAGTCAATTAAAAGAAATAGCACAGAGAGATGCTACACAAGGCCACGTTATAGGCTGGTCAGTAGGGAGGTCCCAAAGGCCTGGTTAAAATAGTCCAAAGGTTCTGTAAGTAAATGTCTACTCCCTGCCCCGGGGCTCTTTAGACACTGACAAATGGCTGTGTAAGATGCCCTTCACTTAAAACACATTTCAGCTGTAAACAAATGGCACACTTTTATAGGCCAAACCTACAAAGGCCAAGGTAAAACTTTAAATGATAGCACCTTTTGTATATATAAACACACCCTTAAATGACCCTCCTTAGGGGAAGATCTGAGACACCCTGAATGTCCCCAGACTCGTGCCCGCTGAGCCCTGCCTAAAGATCAGCTCATATTCGGGGCATGATTAGTCTGATAAGATTAAGCTGCTTCAGAGACATAGTTCAAGAGATAATATATTTATATCAATATCCTGGGCACAGCTTGCAAGTGCTTTGTTCCCCCAAGGAGCACGTCGTTCCTGGTTAAGACCATGTGCTGATGGCCACGTTTCTGGGGTGATCAGCTTCCCCTGAAATGGGGGGGGGAAGATTTCCCCCATAATTTGACAGCACCTCTCCTGAGTGACCAGCTACTGGTTCCAGTAGAGCTAAATACCCATGACCTCTGTCTGCAGTTGTAATTAAAAGGAGTTTTGTCATTTTTCAGGGGTTTCTGAACAGTTAGACTGTTACAACCAGACAAGTGTAAGAAGCAGGAGAAGAAGCCTTCTGTGTTTCAGTGTTTTCACATCAATGCCAAAGATTTTCAGAGTACCTGATATCCTCCACTACTCTGAACAGAGTCATGGGGAAGAGCAAAGTCACTCTTGGGATGAAAAATGGGTCCACTGTATTTTTAATACTTGACTAGTTGCTGTGTATAAAGTCCATTCTTTAGTTTCAAAGCACTGGAAAGAGGCTCCTGTTCTATAAAATTTCTGTTGTGCAATTCTTTAAAAAACCGTTGTTTTATAAACACACTGATTTGTATTTGATTTCTGTCCTCTAAACACTACTTAAATCCGAAGTAATAATTTCTAATCCTGTAAAATGCCCAAAACTTAAATCAATAACCATTTGATGAATACATAACCCGAGGACATTCTGTTTGGCTGATAAATGATAATTGTGGGAGTGCCTGGCAGCTTTTGTGGTTAAACCTTTGCTTTTATACAATTAAATGGCTGATTCCTTCAAACACTTGACACGCTCTTAATGATAATTGCACGAGGAGCTTACTGGGGACAAGTGAAACAAAGACTTTGCTCTGGGTGCCTGTAAAGGATCAGCTGGAAAGCCAGGGTGGTCTGGCTCTGTGTGCTGGTTCCCTGGGGGCCTTGGGGCACTGTGTTGAGCCCCGGGCAAGTTTTGGGTCACTGGCCATGTTGTATCTGAAGTATCCCCTTGCTTGCCTGCCCTGCTGCTCTGCCCGGGGTTCTGCTCCTTCGGCCACCTTGGCCACCCAAAATTTCTGCTGCTGCTGCCACCACCTCTCCCCAGGGCTGTAGAATCTCCACCCGACCCAAGGCCAGGCAGGTGGGACCATAAAATCTGTGGAATCCTCTGCAGTCTTTCACAGTCAGTTTCTATTATTTTCTGAGATCTGAGCCCTGTAAAGGGACTTTATATGACTGCAATAATATACAGAACACATGGATCATTATGTCTTACCTGTGAGTGTATCTCTCTCAAAAATTCCATCCCCATCCCTCCATCTCTCCCTATAATGTTCCTCATCTCCAGCAAAACCACTCTGGAGCAGATGCAGGTCTTTCCTCCCCAGTCTACCCTCCTCTAGAAACTGCACCTCAGGAAAACCAACCCCGGCTTGTTGTTTGCCCAGGTGCAAAAGGAGAGCTTTTATTATGTGCAGAATGATTTTCTGCCCCACAGTTTGCAGCTGCTGACTCGCTTCCAGCCTTGCAGTTGCTGTGCCATATGCCAAATTTGTAAAATCTTGTTCACATTTTTTTCCCTCCCTTCGCCAGAGAGCAGCTCTTCAGGGGAGAAACACGGAGCTGACAATTACACTGCTTCCTGCTGTGAATGAACTGTAGGACATCCCTGGCCATCAGGCTTTACAGGGAGACTTAAGAAATATCTTTAGCCTTTCTTCCCTGTGCTGATGAAGTTACAAAGTGAGCCACAAGCAGTTTGACTGTAAGATTAGAAATCAGCCAGGGAAAATGATCCTGGTTTCGTGTACTGCCATTCCTTTATGTTGGTTTGCATATCGCTCAGAAGCTGGGGGGACATGAAACACTAATTATTTTCAAATAAGCAGAACATTTAAAGATTCTGGCATAGATGAGACTGTAAGCTTTTATTCTCTGTATTATTCTAGCCATGGTGTCACCCAGAACCACATCTCACATGACAAGCAGCAATTAAAGGAAAATGTGTCCAGGCTATGCCCCTGCCAAACTGAATCATGACCCTTCTTTTGGCAGCCTCATGCATGAATCCCTCCCCTTGGGGAACACCAGGCAGTGGCTGATTTGCCAACTGCCATGAGCCATACATTTTTTTGTGCATGGATGTCATGTTAGTGACATTATGCACTCATTGAAAACAGAGTTTATACCTCAGCACAAAGTGCGGGTTTTAACAGTGCTTAGATATTCAGGGATGAACAGCAGCATCCAAGGAGAGAGGCAGTGTCTCTTCACAGGGTGTTTGCTTTGTTCCAAGTCAAAACTCACAGCCATTTGATTTTAAAAGACACTCTGCAATATATACAGATAAAAGTGTATTAAATTACCTAGTTTGAATATAAACAGCTGTGGATATGGTAGCTGAGAGCACCTGGGGAGTTGTATACCACAGACATGGGATTTTCTGTACAATTTATTCAATTAAAGTGTGAAAAGTGTCTGAAAGAGTTATTTGAAGGGCTTTTGTTCTGCTGCACAATCTCTGCCTTCCACTCCTTTCTTTTGTACTGGTCCCAGAACACAGCTCGGGAAGGGAATAATGAAGGGAGAAATATCTAGGAAGGACATGCAGCTACACAGCAGAGCAAGCTTAGCAACATCACTCCCAGTATTTCTAGTTCATAGAGGAGATATGAATAACTGCACTGTATATTTAACATAAACCTACTCATTAGAATTCAATGTGCTTGTGTTTCCTCCATAGCAAACATTTTCTTTATTTCAAACAAAGACCTCTCACTAAGTAAAGGAACAGTGCAATGACTTACAGACCAAAGCACAATAAACAGAGTAAGAAACTTTATACAGAATAACGTCTAATCTATGTAAATGTGTATTTAATTCATCAAGATGTAGCTACAACTCAGCTTGTTCCAACAGCCTGATCAGCTGGGCAGTAGCATTCATACAGTGCCAGAACTGGGATTTTGCTGCCTCAACATTCAAGTTTATTGGCATTTTAGGCACTGTGGAGTGTCAGGTCTGGAGGCTGCAGGTCCTCATAAGCCTTGCATTCTACCTGCCTCGTGCATGGATGTTTTAAGGAATGTTAGATTATTCTGGGTATTTATATCTATATTTCCATTTCTAGTACTATGCTAAGAGAAACTTCATATTTCTTGAGAACAGAAAGCACTTTGTTAGTCCAAGTTGACCAACACAGAATATGTATTCACAAATCATATTGAGTCTGCTGAAAAAAGGAGAAGAACAAAACCTCTGGCAAAGGTGGAGTTGCTGCAGTAGCCCAGAGTGTCATCAGAAAGCCCATCACACAAATACTGCTGTTAGGAGATAAATGGCTTGTAAGATCTGAGATTTTGGGGTTCCCATCCTCAGGTCAGACTTGTTTCCCTTGTCTACAGACCATCTCAGATGACTGCTCTGTTCTGCCTTTACAGGGCAGCACCTTCTGAAACCAGACCTGTTGTACAGTGTTCTTATAGTTGTCCTGTTTCTGTCCTTGCTAAAGACTAATTGTAGCACAGAATTACACAAGTACCACCATTAAATACCGATTCAGGTTTTGAAAAATGCAGTTGTAAAGTATTTAACACACAAGAGGAATCATAGTATATTCTCAGATTTCTAATTGGTCATTACAGTCATTAAGTTTTGATATAATTCCCTTAACATAATCCACCCCTTTTTAAATGAAATGTAGTTGGTGTTAATCAGTAAGAAAGATTCAGTAATTAGCTGGGATCATCCTGTGAATATGAAAACTCCTATTGGTGATTAACCATAAAGTTTACTGAAGAGTCCCAAGCCTGAATACTTCAGTGCTCAAAAGTATCATTAGTATTTGGAAAATTTTGCCTTTTTTCCAGAGTAACCTTTTGCCCAGCTAATACAGTGCCTGAGACTGTAACTGTGTGTAGTTACAACATAAGACATTAATTTTACCAGAATCCTAAAGCCAGAGGGAAAGTACAGAGCAGACGCAAATGATAAATACGAGGAGGTAATACATGAGTAATACAGGTGTTATAGTCATGAAACTCAGCCTCCTTCTACTTTCCAGAAAATACACAAATAGGCAAAAATGCAAGAATTTCAGACCCAACTTCTTTGCCAGAATGACACTTCTAATTTGCATCAAAGTGCCTGGTTCTATTTATCTTTACGCAGCTGGAGAGGGAAAGAACTGATTTGCACTCCCTAGAAGGCTTCCAGTGGTTCCAAGAGGCAGGAAAACCTATGCTGTGTGTTCATTCTTCCAGGAAAGGTTTCCCATGCTCCCTTTTTTTGCATTGATGATGTGTATTTTCCATGTCTCAGCTCGTATTTGTAGCACTGCTCACGGCCTTAACAAGGGAGCAGCACCGTGAGCCCTTGGATCAGCAGCAGATCTGGGGAGAGGCACTGGGTTATTTCAGAGTTGTGACGTGTGATGGAAGGGTGGAAATGGTTCTTCTTTTCCACAGAAGTTCATTGCTGCAGCTGCTGGTGCTATAGATCAGAACTTTTCAGGATAAACTCAAAGTTGAACAGTTTTTCAGAGCCAACACGTAATTCAAAGACATTTAGTACAAGCAGTTGTTCAGTTTATCATATCTTGGAGTGCCAATGTTTTTAATAAAATTAACAAATAGGCACCTCATGGCAAGCAGGGTGAAATTACTTTTTTTTTTTTTGTAATTAGACTTCAGACAATATTATATTCTGTAGTTAAGGGAAAGGAACCTTGCCTCAAATTTCAAAGTTGTGACTCTCAATTTAATTCTGCTAATGGCAGTTAACACAGATGGCTAAAAAGAGTAATTATCTTCTTTAGCTTTCTGCCACCTGCCACAAATGAACTGTTTTCTTTAATTGCTCAGAATTACTCCTAATCACACAAAACAGATACTTAAATCCTGGTCACATACTGCAACTCAAGAGCAAGACTTCAACCCCAAACATGTGACTTAAGAAATTACCACCCTCACCAAGAGCACAATGTCAGAGTGTGCTGTGACAGTTGGAAAGATTTAAAAGATTAATCCTTTCTCTTCCAGGTTGGAGTAAAGTTTGCAGGCTAATCATACAAGTCCTGTAGTCTGATCCAGGTAATTACCAGAGCAATCAAAAGGCTATAGTAGGAAGAAAATCCACACAATTTCTTCCTGCTGATACACTTTCTCCAGCAAATGGTCAGTTTTAAAAGCCACACAGTCAGTCTGATCTGAAAAATTACTTTCTGAAGGACTTAAAGATGTAACATTGACTATGCCTGACTGATGAGTCAAAGCTTTTTAGATTCCTGGAGATATGTTAACAGATAAAATAATTCCATTTCCATTGGGGCATCATTTTGAATAAAATCAGAGTGAGGCATTTAAAAATCCCAACATGATACCTTTTGGAAATTTCTGGCTGCATTATGTTTTGTAACAGCAATTCTTGCCTCCCACCATTCAGAAGTCATGTGTTTGTTGGAAGAACAGTAATTCTTCCCTTCTTCTTTACCACTGTTCTTGATGTCTGAACTAAAACCCACAAATTCAGATTGCACAGAAGAATTCAGAAGCCGTCCCATTAGTTCTACCTGCTGATCACCACATTAAATTGAAAAAGCACTAATGCAAACCCTGAGGCTTAGATAGATCTCTGTGCTTAAGGAAAAGGAAAAAGCACCAAACTTAGTGTTCCATGAATTATGAAGTCAGTAACTCTCCATCATTTGTTAGAGAAAGTTCCCAACAGGATTTATACACGAGGTAGTACAAGTAAAATTGGGGTGGACACTGCTTAATAAGAACTTTCTAAGTGAAAACCAACACCAAGCAGTTCCACAGCCCAGTATAAAATGGTCTGCAGTAGAATTGATCTGTGCTGTATTACACCTTTCCAAGAACACACACTGCTTTGAAAAATTATTCCATTATTTTGAAATTAGATAAACTCATGAATACTGTACTTTTAGCTCTTATATTTTCTAATTTTGAGTGTCTGAGTGGCAGAGAGAAAAGAAATCATTTAGAAGCACAGTCCTGAAAAACAGCTTTGAGAAGCTTGTGTGTGTTCACCAATGTAAGGACAAACTGAGCCCTAAACCATGAAATTAGCACTGACTGAGAAACTCCACAGAAAAAGATTCCTGAACCTGATCTTTAAGGAAATTAATTAGCTATGACACTAATGTTGCACACCAGGGCTTTGCACTGTGCTCCAGTTTGGTGAGAGTTTCTATTTCATAAATTCCTTTAACCAGCCTGATTAGCACTTCTGAGAGAGCCTCAGCTTTAAGAAAAGTCCATGAGTAGGTGTGAGAAAGAAAAGGTCTGACAACACCATTGCCCCTGTGTATTTATTACACAGCAAGGAAAGTTGGTCTATTAATAGTATTTACATTTGTTATTTGGTAAATAGCAAACTATTATTGGACAATTATAGTAAAGGTCAAGAGCCACTTTCTTTTTTTTCCCTTTCAGAATCATGCTTATCCTGTGTTTAGCTCCAGTTAAAAAATGCTTTTTATAAAGTAATATAATGCAGCATCCTTTGAATGTGTCAGAGCTATGACACAGGCTTAATTTAATGGTAAAAGATAAGAATTTTCAGTGGTGCTTGCTCAGGTGTCCTTAATAACATCCTGCTCCAGCTTTCACATGGCTTTGTTATAAAAATAATAATAATAAGGATTCATACAATGTAGCTTTTTTCATATAAATATTGTCCAAGTGACAATAGATGTTTATAATCAGCTCCAGCAGCAGCCAGCGAGGTGCACAGGGCTGCAGGAAATGAAAACAACTTCAGAAGGAGGAAAGATTAAATACAATCAATCCATCACAGCACAATAGTAACGGGCTCGCGGGGTTTTAATGGACTAAATAGTGTAATGTGTTTGGTTTGGGAACTGCAGAGCTTAATCAAGGATTTTTAACATTTTTGAACAGGAAATGGCCTTTTTTCTGCAAAGGATATACACATTTGCAGTGCATAAATCAGTCCTGGGTCCCAGGACCCTGATCTCGTGGTCTTTACATGCAATTAACTGTAACTCTCTTTCTGAGGGAGCGCCTGGTCATTCCTGCAGCGAGAGGTGACGTGAGGAGTGGTCGCTGTTGTTTTTCCATCGTTGTGTTCCATTCGTGCCTCTGTGCTGTTGTCCCAGAGCACTTCCAGGCTGTGGATTAGGCACTTACCCCATCCCAGGGTGACCTCAGGGCCCCCCGAGCAGCCCAGTGTTGGCACAGCCCTTCACCACCCCGACCTGCGCCGTGTCCCTGGCAGACAGACCTCACCCCAAACACCACTTACAGCCTCACCTCTAATCCCTAACCCTTTCCCAAAGTGTGACTGTGTTTTGTTTAAGCCCAGACTGCTCAGTCTGTGTCTGATTCAAGCCCAGTCTGTGTCCCACAGCCCTGCACAGGTATTCCCAGCCCTGCTGCTGGGAAGGGGATCAGGGAGGCTCCCATTTAGAGGGCTGTGCCTGGTATGGGGTTTATTTAACACTGTACAAATGTCAGGTTTATTTAACACTGCACAGGTTTCAGGCAGGACAGCATGTAGATATGACAGCTGTCTTTTAAATTATGCAGAAGAACAAGCTGAGGACAAATAAAACTGAGCAGTGGCTTGTTAAATGAATCTGTTGAATACAGCAATGGCTATTCCTTCAGCAAACCCAGGACATCATTTTGCAATAAAATCAGGTAAAATGGAGAGTGCATGTTTTTTCTGACATGCTTGCTAGATGTGATGATATAAACACATATTGCCAACATAAAATATGCACACACGCTCACACACATATATCTCTCATCTGAGATCCCCAATAACTTATCCTTTGCCAAAATGAGATGGAAAATTGACAAAACATGTATAGTTAATATACCCACTCACAGACTACTTTTGAGAAATCTAGTTCATGCATTATACATTAAGCAAGTGCACATGCATTGACAGATATTATGTTGATGGAGGTGCCTGTCTTGTCAAAATGTAGGGGACACATTAAAACACCACTGAACCACTAAAACACCCAGAACTGGGAGCCTTGAAGGAAAGGTCAACCAGAAGCTAAAAGGAGTGCTGGGAATGCCATTCTCTCCAAAAAAATCAGATGCCTCTGAATGTAATTGGAGTGCAAATCCCCCAGTTTACAAGTAGAGGATCCCCACAGACTATTGGCCCTGCCACCTCCTGCACAAGAAATACTTCCAATATTAAAGCTTGAATTTAGGAAAGTCTCATTATCCAAAGTTGTTTTTTTTCCCTTTATAATTAAAAACTAAATGTTGCAGTGAGGAAGAAAATATGAATTCAGAGAAAGCAAATGTTTGAAACATTTTCAAGTAAACACTAAAACTAAATGGAAAATGTTTGAAATAAATGTTCTTGTTTAAGTTATAGGAGAGGTTTTCTGGAGCATTAATTAAGGAAGACATGCTAGATACAGGGAAGTGCTCATGACTGTACCTGTGGTATTGTGTGGACAAATACTGGGAAATACTAGAAAAGGCAAAGTTGTCTTCCTCTCCTTTAAAGTAGATTTTAAGTAGAGCATGTTCTACTTTAACACTCTCAGGTGAAGGATCAGTGTGAAGCTGCACGTGAACAAGACCCTGCTCTGCTAAACTGCTTGACAGAAATGCAAAATAAGCCAACAAATTACTGGAGAAAAACAATCTAGCTGGGAACACAGAATTGCTGTGATTCCAGGCTCTTGTTCCCTAATTATGTAAATACCAATGTAAATAGACAGCTTCGTGTAGACATTTTTCACAATAAAAATTCTAACCTGTTTGAATGGATTTAATAGAAAGTGTAGCAGGGAAACACATTAATATCCCCTCCAAAACCTTGAGAATTTTATGATTTTTAAATACAGGAAATGCATTAAATCTGCATCCATGGGTGGAAGGATTTGCCCTGATAAAGCTGTTATTTTAGACTGCATCCTTCTTTGGTGTCTTTTATGTTTTCTCCACTGGCATTTGTTTTCTGTTCATGTGCTTCTTTAGTCCTGTCTTGTGTGGTATGATGCCACCATGACCAAAGTGACAGACTTTTGTCTCTGCTGGATTAATCAGTGTGTTCTTTGATCCATAACATATGCTCCTAGTAGACATTTAGCGTCAACATATTCAAGATTTGTGGTCTGGCAGCTCAGTGCCTGATGTTAACCCAGCTGATAGACACTTTAGAGTATTTAATTTTATCTTTTTTTTCTGTAATGGAGCCTGCCTTTCATTAATAGAGCTTAAACAACAGAGAATATGTGATGTTAAATATTTGGGTTGATAGCTTTGCTTGGAGATAAATTTTTTGGGGGGAAGGGAAGGAATGAGAGGCTGCCCAGACAAACACCAGCTCTCCACAGGCACAGCTTGCAGGTTTTGATGCACATTTTAGGCACAGGGTTTGTGTGTTCCTGGACAGGGAGGAGGACATGAGCTCCACAGCACCAGTTCTGGTGTCCCAAGGTCTGTGCAGGACCTTGATATGCTGTTCCAGGGACATGGCCAGGCACCACAGCTGATGGAAAACCAGGGGCAATTAGTTCAGTTGCCAAAAACTGGGCTGCTGTGACTTAATCTTGAGAGGACTTTCTGATGAGAACCCAGAGTCTGTCTGCTGGGATGAAGCTTTTTTTCCTCTAGGTGCTGTGCCAAACTGTAAAAAGTTACATCAGAGGAAAGTGGCAGAGGGCAGGGAAAAGAAGAGAAAGAATAGGGGGTAAGCCAAGATATTTTTCCTTTAGTGTATCAATTAAATAAAGGACATCAATTAATGAGATTCAAAGTGTTTAATTATTTTTCATTGAGAAGTATAACATGTGATTTATGGCTCAGCTACTCCTTTACTGATCATGCTGCTATAAAGGGTACATAATATATGGCTTTCTACTATGTCACGCACAGCTAGAAATGGCAAGTATAAAATGGGATTAACTGCCCTAAAAATAGTCTGGGCTTGAAATTACTTATACAAGGCTGATGTCAAAACTCCCTGTGACTTCAGAGGATGCTGAATTACCTCCTCATCCCCACCTTCTACTGCACACAGGCACATCCCTGTCCATGGCAGATCTGTACTGGGCCCCAAAGTAGAATGTGTAATACAGAGTAGAGAGGATTTTTATTATTTATTTTTTTTAAAGCATTGCCCTGCCATGAAGAATTAAACAGAAAATGAATGGGGAAACCAAATGTCAGCTGCTCCCTTAGACTTCAAGGTTCAGGAAACTGCTTAGTGGGAGTAGGAAGAGACTGGCAGGCTGAAATGTAAGAGAATAATTGCATTATAAGAAGATTATGGAAGATTATTTTTCTTGCGGGCCCCAGATTTCTACAAAAACAATCCTGAATTGCGTCCTACACAGCAGAATGAATTCCCCCAGTCCTCCAAAAGACAGGGGTTTATTAACTGCCTATTCCTCTGGTGTGCAAAATTAAAAACGGGCTCATATTGCTAAAGGTTCCATGCATCTTCCCCTCCTTTGACAACGTGGAGCTTAATGTGATTAACAGCGTGGCAGCTCGTAGGAAGGAGAAAAATAATTGTTTTCTTTTTTTTCAATATACAGCCCCCCCTAATAATTCAGAAATCAATATGCATCCCTGGAGAGGTCCCCCAGCAGAGGTTTGGGGAGCAGGGTGGGCTGCCTTCATTCCCCTGTCAATGTGACGCTCCCGCAGCCCTGGATGGCCTGGGTTTTTTTTCTAATGTTTAACTATAACCACTGGGACTGGAATCACAGCTCCTCGTGGCCCAGTATGAATATTAATAAGACACTGGGCCGTGGAGTTCCTCGCTGATTTTGACAGTTTAAAGGATCAGTTAGTTAATTAGAAGATGACATGGCACATCGCATCCCTTGGCTCCATCCTGCCTTCTGTCTCCTCTTTTCATTTTCATTTTTGACATGTTAGATTACATCATTACTTGTAGTTTCACTTGTTAGCCACACCATGAAATGAGACTACTTTAGGCTGTAATTATTGTGATTTCTCTCCTCTGCTAAGAACATGAAACTCAAAGAAAGCAGACAGCAAGTTGAATTTCAAAGACTTAAGAATACATGCCTGGTGGTTTATAACATTCTAACTACAGCCAGTAAACAGAAAAAAAAAAAAATTAAGTAGGACAGAAAATTGTCTTGATTGTCATACTGGCAACCAATCTAGTATTTTAAGTAGGCACCCCCATCATCTGGGCTTTATTTGTGAGTTAATTAATGTTCTCATAAGTGTATTTCTCAGAAATCTTGAGTCTCTTCCCCCCAGTCATGAATTGATTGTGCCTCTAGACGTGTACGTGCAATCCAGTGCATTCATTCATTGCACTACCCAAAACAAAGTCTGAGTTTTCCATCATCACCATAGTCACAACAGACAAAAATAATTTGGATGGAAAGCACAGCACTGCAACAGGCCCCTTTTTTGGGGGAACAACAGAGGAGGACAAGGATAGACAGGGAAAAAGAAATGTCATTGAAATCTTATTTCTCATCTACAACTGATCCCCAAACACAACCCACAACTCAAAACATAAAAATTTAAAATAAGCTGCAAACACCATAAATCATACAAACCTTCAGGTTCTGCATCCCAGTTCCATGCTGCAGTCAGGCATCAGGACAAAAATTCCAGACATGTAATATAACTTTGGAGGAACAAAACCCACTTATTTTGTGTATTACTAGAAAATCTCATTAATTAGTAATTGTCTTTTAATTTACATTCTGCCAGTAAAATTCTTATTAAGCACATTGGTGTGTTTCTGTAGAGAAATGCAGAAAAACACGAGTCTGCAGGAAAACTGGAGTGCAGGTTCTGGACATGGGAAAATCTGCAACTCTGGGGCTTCACTAGAAATGACAAAATTAGTGGGTGAATGTGCCTTCAGACAGGAATAACCCTTTTTGGTTTGTTATTGGTGTTCATCACAGTGTCTGATTGCCCTTAGACATTTCTTTTATCAGGTGTTTATATTTGTGTATTCATTTCAATACTACTTGATCAATACTGGTTATCAGAATGTGTATTTTGAGGGAAGAAATTGCAGAGGAATTACAGCTACTTGATAATTCGATGCATTCAGCCAATGAAATAACCTGTGTGGGTAATTTACTTTTTTCATTAAGGTAAACATGTCACCTCCCATTGATTCACAGGGATTCCCAAAAATACAGTGCTAATAACAGGTGGAAATCACTTCCATTGCCATTGAGGATAAAACTGGGAAATGTGACCTGGAGAAGGAACAAAGCTGGGAGTTGTATGCCCTCCAACAGCTGATAACAGTTGGATTTGATGATCCTAGAGGTCTTTTTCAAGCTATGATTCTATGACTTTACTCATTGAACTAGAATTTGTGTTAAAGATGAGCCAAGTAAGGCGTGAAAAGTGTCCTTCTTAAAAGGGATTAGTGCCTTCGAATGTCTTTTATCCAATCAATGTTATTGCAGGAGGATTGATTTTATAATGAAACGAGATGAACCAGCATTGCTGCAATTCCATAGGCTGGTGAGATTATATTGTCAAGAGCCTAAATGGAAACCAAGTATGATTCCATATTGTTGGTGCATTTCATACACTAAACCACAGAAACCCAGACACCAGAACACTGGTGGGACCTGAGCCACCTCCTGGAATTTCAAAATTACAGCATGGGAGAGCACAGTTGAATTCACAGCACAGGCACAGCCTGGCTCTGGGATTGCAAACCAAACCCTGTTTCTCCTCTCCTGCCCCTCACACCTGATGTATTTTTATGTTTTGCTGCAGCAGAGACAACGGCAGCTGCACGTTCCCAGCAGGGTCCTGTGGTCACTGCTGTCCCCTCTGTGTGCCCACAGTGGAATTAATCCCACAGACCAGCTCTGGAGCTAATGCCAGTCTCCTTCAGTGGAAATACATCTTTCCTGACTTCAAAGACAGAAATGAACACTTACATTTCCTTTGTTCCTAAAAGGCTCGAATCTCGTTTCATTCAAGATCTGCTCATCTCCTGGGTCTTTCCTGCACAGCAGCTCTAGCTGAGAATTAGCAATCAGAGCCCTCACTGTCCACCTGAACCTAGAAAGGAAGACAAAGGCAAACATACAAGCAACTCCTTTCATTTTGACTGCCATTTACCATTAATACTTAATATTCCCACTTACCCTATTCATCAGATGGTTAATATAAAACCTAATGAACCATAGATGGCATTCCTGTTTTGCTCTGTTTCAAATCAAGTGTGGAGTAGTAAAAACTGAGAAATGAAAGTTAATACCTTTTCAAATAGAAATGGCTTAGAATTCTTAATATGAATACAGTAGCTATAATACAGGAGTGAAGACTGTGATCCTTAGCAGGTCTTGGCAGTTTCTGGCCATAGATTATTAAGCATTATTCAGCTGACCCTAAGGGGAGTTCATCTGGACACATTAAGGTCAGAGACTAGAAGCATTTGGACACAGTCAAATGGATTTTACACCTTTGTATCTCTCTGACATTACTGTTTTGCTTCAGCAAACTGCCTAATATCAGATATATCCTACTGGGCACCTTTCTAAATCACTTCAATTTTCTTTGTCCCTGGGCTACAGTTATATGATCAGGAGCCAAAGCTATCACAGACTATGATATACTATTTTACTTGCTCGTTTGTATTAGAATGAACTTTATTAGCTTTTGGGCACGTGTCTATCAGTTTTAAAGATTAAGTATTATGTCAATAGCTTTTATGCAGCATTCAAGTACACCTAGTCATTTTGCTGCTCTGAGATTATTAAAAGTGTATTATCACTTTTACAGAAAACATTCTTATTTTGAAATGAACCATCACTCAGCAGCCTGTGCTTACCAATACTGTCCCCCTAAAGTGATATTTAAGAGCAAAACCAAAATGGGTCAAAATGGGGATTGAGTAATTTTAGGTTTGAGAGCATGTGAGCCTTATTAACACAAGTGTATAACTAACATTTGACTCCACACTCCTGTACTTGCATTATCCACTTTCTTCCTTTAAATGTTCTTAATTTGCTGTTGTATATTCTTCTAGCAGCTGAAAATAACCACAGCATTTTACCATGTAGAAACTGATAATTTGTGCAAACTTAAATTTGTCATTCTTCTTAAATAGAAGCTGTCCAGTTAAATAACCCGTAAAATTTACAGAGATGAGTTTGGCTGTTCCAGCATCAAAATCAGGAAGTCAAAGATGCTTTTTTTTGCAAGGGAGCTGAGCTTTCAGCTGACATGGGAAGGAGCTCTTAGAGCACAAATCCAGCCTATAATCAGTTTTCTCATTTCCTTGCCAGTTTTCCCTACTTTTGGTTTTGTGGTTCGTGGTGGCTGCCTGCATCGTGTCACAAACAGGAGAAGGGACAAGGATAGCCAGGGATTTGAGCTAAAGAGCAACGAGTGTGATGTGCCCCTGGGGTCCCTGGGTTGGGCATCGCTGGGCTTGGTGTGTCACAGCTGGCAGATGGGGCTCTGGAGCTGGGAATGCTCAGGTGAAAGAGCACTCCCTTCTTGATTAGTTCATTCTCTGGCCTCAGCAGCTAAAACCCCATTTCACCCACTTCCATCACAGTGTCATCACTGTAAATCCAACATGTGCATCCTCAGGTTCAGGGATCACCTTTTGTCTTCATCTCTGACCAGGACCTCTTGGCACTGCTGTAATCAACACCCAGAGGGGCAGCCCACGGGGGGAGGAGTTTCGTGGTCCTTAGGTCAGCTCTCAGCATCCCAATTCTCCCCATCAGAAGGTCTCAGTGGCATATTAAACAGTTATTTACCCTATTCTGACCTCATCGTTCTGCTTCATGAAAGGCTGAATTAACACAATAGTGTTCTCCTGTCTGCTGGCCTTGCAGGGATGGTGCTCTGGTGCTCCTGCAATATCACTGTCTTTCTCAAGTGGCATAAATTAAAGAGACACCAGGCTCCTTAAAGAGCTTCGAGGACAGAGCAGTTCCTTCAGCAGTTTAACAATAAGTATCATTTCATTAAAGTCACTTCTGAGGGTTGGAACTCTTTCAGAGATGCTAAGTGGAGCAAATAAGGATCTCAAGACGTTAACTGATGGGAGTAAAGCCAGAGTTTTACATTTGCTTTCACATCCTCCCTTGTGGTATGTTTTAGTTTAAATATTTTGGCTCAGTCTTGAAGCTTCCAATGCATAGGCAGATTGCTATGCCCACTTGCAAAAAAAAAAAAAAAAAAAAAAAACAAAAAACCACCAGAATTGAGATCTTTTTGCTGTTATATTTAGGGTATGTGTTTAATTATTGTGTCTGCACAATGCCATAGAAGATCCTGGTTTGCTTTCACATATTAAACAAAGGACTTTTCAGAAGGGTATTTTTAAATTAGATCCACACTAATTACATGTATTATTAAGAACTCGATGCTTCAGAGCTATCAGTGAGTTGTATTATTGAACATTTGCAAACAAACACAGGGAAACAGAACTCACTCTGAACACATTCCCAACAGAGGCACTCAAGCTTTGGTGCCAATGGCGATAATTAAAAAGCACCTTCACACACTTTGAAAAATCCCACATATTTAACTTTAAAATACAGTTGTGTAACACAGTTTTCTTTTGCACCACTCTGTGTAACCATAATCTGAACAGTTCCCCGACTTCTGTTTATTTAACACACCAATACAAGAATTATTTATAAAGTCACAGCTGTTCTCTTTCCTAGCTTTTGTTTCTCACAAGTCTTAAATATTTGTAAAAACAAGAAAAGTAATTAAAGTATTGATACATTAAGCAAACATTTCCCTTTGCACGCTGCTTAAAGAGGAATCATTTGTTTAAACAGAACCTGCTAAGGATATGCACAAAAATACAATGTTAAATAGTTACTACGTACTAGGAAAGGCAGCTTGCATTTGAAGAAACAAAATGAACAATGCCAAGCAGTCAGGGGTATCACAGGAGCCACTCCAGCACTAGGAACTCCCAGCACCGAGGGGTTGGGGTTTGGCCAGGTCTGTGCAGGAGCTGTGAGCCATCTGCTCCTCGCACAAAGGACACGAGTTTATTCTTGCTGGTGGGAACTGCTGTCCAAGAGCCAACCCTTGGCAGCGTCAGCCCCTAGCCTTGAAAAGCTGGCAGAGAGTGCTTTTTAGCCTTTGAGTTCCCTAATAATGATCCCCTCCAGGGTGCAGGTCCCTCAGGAGTGCTTCATTCCCCTCTTTATTCTGGTTCACCATCCCGTGCAGACAGGCAGGACACTTGAAGTGCATCGGTCTCCCGTGGATTCCCCCCTTACCTGCCAGCACCTGGCAGGCTTTGTCACGGAATAAATCAAACATTTAAACAGCAAAATTTATATTAGGTTTGTAGTTGCAAGCTGAGAGATTATAAATTGCAACTAAGACACAAAAAGCAAAACCAGCCTGTGGGCTGTGGCCGGATTCCTTCCTCCCTGTCACCCATCCACTGTCCAGGACCTGCAGCATCCCGGGGGTGAGAGCAGCATCGTCCCTGTTGTAGAGGCCCATGCAATCTGGCTGCTTCCCACCTTTGGAATTAGCTTTTGGACACAAAAGCAAATGTCTGATTGTCTAGCCAGGTATCTTAGTAAAAGGGATTTTGCAGACTTGGTCACATGCAGCCAGTGGGGGAGTGAGTAATCTAGATAAATGCTAATGAAAGCTCTTGCTGGCACCTTGTGTATTCAAAGGCTATTTCCCATTGTTCCCAGTCAGCTGGCTCGCTGACTTCCCATTCAGCCTGGATTCCTCAGATTCAGCTGGGACCACTCTGACATTCACATTACACGTGATATAAGCCATCCACTCCCGTACATTTTGTTAAGCTCATTATCTGTGGCACACGGGCGAGACCACACATGACACGTTGTTAACGAAGATGACAGACCCCGTAACGAGCTGCCTGATCTGGACACACCAAAGGAAGCCAGTTAACCTGCACCAGGTACAGCAGGCATTGAGGAGGGTTCCTGGAAGGCACCAGGCTTGTCTTAATATATATATTATAAAACAAGTGTAGTCTCACAGTTAACATCCACCCCATCCCAGGCAGCTCCCGTGGCTCTTGCTCCCTGTCTGGCTCCGGCGGTGAGGAGCACTGAGAACATCTCTCTGTTCTTGATATCCACCTCCAACCTCACAAAGAGCAGTTAGAGAACAGAGCTGGCCTCATCAGACCTTCTGGCATCACCCACTGAACTCATTTATCACGGAAGAAATCACATAGGAATTAAAACTGAAAACTTGTACCAACTTTGTGCTAAGAACATGCAAACTGCAGCAGCTTAGAGGCTGACCAAATTTAGCAGATTTCACAAGGACAACGCAAACCATCCCGGTGCCAAACTTCAAATTCGTGTTTCGTGTTATGTTGATACTAAAACCCTCTCAAAGAAAACATATCCAGAATTTCTTAACATGGGCAAACAACATTATTTTTTTCCCCCTGTAATCTTACTCTTGGAAATGACTGAAGCACTTGGCCTCAAACGTACCATTAAAGGCAAAAATCAGCACTGGACAATGCCCAGAACACGAGTTTGCAGCCCAAATGTTTAAAGTTTGGCAAAATACTGTGAAAACTTGTCTCTGTTAACCTGAGGCAGTGCTGCCATTTTTGCCTGTGAGATGAATAGGGAAATACGAATTAGATTTCAATAATGAGAACCATCTCCAATGAGATGAGCACTGACCTGGCTGCCAGAGCAGTTTATTCACCAGAGCAACAGTGCCACAAAGCCACCAGCCCCGCTGAGCCAGGCTTTGCTGCTGAGCACCACACCGGGGCTGTGTCAGCTGAAGCATCCGAAACATCACCTTCATGGGACCCTCCACTTGTGCATCAAAACTGGGCTTACTCTCCTGGCCTGATTTAGGGATTATCTCCTGGAATCAGGTGAAACATTATCTCATGCAGTCTGTCGTGTTGCTATAGGGAAATAACAAATAGGTGCGTTTCCGTTGGAAATGGAAATTAAATCTCCCGCATGTTTCTGGTTTCTTTCTAAGCAGATCCAGCTGGATGCTGTTCCTAAAAAAAAAATTCCTGACTGGCCTCAACCACCTGAATAGAACAATAACATTTAAATAGCATCTAGTATTCAAGAAGAAACTTAATTGCATTTAAAAAAAAAAAATTATGGACAACATCTTTGGAAGTTTTACCTTAAGTTGCTTGATTAAATTACGTAACCAAAAATTATCTAATCAAAGCCATAAACTTTTTTACTCTTTCCATATAGTCTTTTTTTTGTTTAATTCAGTTATCGTCATCATCTTTTTCTGCTTTTAGGGAAAAGTTCCCTCATGTAAAAACTTTTCCAGTTGTTCAAGATCCACAGTCACTGGCTGTCAACCAGATTTGGAAAAGTCATAGTATGTGACTGGCATATCTAACCAGGGACAGCCTGAATCATTCCTCAGCCTTGAGAGCAGCACTGAAGTCCAGACTACCTCTGCCTTGCTCTAAACTTGCATTCCAGGGCTCTGTGACCATCAAAGTAAAGAAATTTCTTCTCATGTTCAGACAGAACTCCTCATGGTTCAGTTTGTGCCCGTTGTCCCTTGTCCTGTCACTGGGCACCACTGAAACAGAGTCTCCTTTCTTTCTTTTCCTGTAGGAAGGCATATTTTGCTACCAAAATAAAGTCTCAGAGTGAAGGGACCCCCTTCTTGTCAGTGTTTACTGAAGTTGTGCTAAAACCTGCCCAGCATCAACTGCATTGCATAACTTAACATTTTAATGCAAACTGTGGGTCAGTACGAATGAAGAGCTGAGCATCCTACCAGATACCTGCAGCAAGCACCTGTGTACAGAGTTTGGACAGAAAAGATGATCCTTGCACAACATTTCCATTATGATCCACAGAAACTCGCTAAGCAAATGCTCAGAAACCAGGTGGGAAACCATAGCACGGGATCCAGACTCTGCCTGGGTTGGAACAGCACCTTTGGCCTCATTCCTGGTTATTCTGTCATTTGCTTTATGGCAGAATGAATGGAAATAAGGTTATAAAAATGCACACCTTCTGAATGCTTAAACAACAGGGAAAATTACAGTCAATCCACATTTGTAACACAAGTGTTTCCCACAGACTGGAAAATACCCATAAAGCCTGTGACTTAGGAGTACTTTTCTAGCTCATTGGGCAGTTCACTGATGTTTTATCCTTTGCATCTAAGGCACAGGTTTAATGTGGATCTAAGGACTCAAATCCTGAGCAGCCATAAATGCCATGCTTATTTTATTGTATGTATTTTTATAATCTCATAAAGTTTATATTTTTAATATAGCGAAGAATATGTGAACCTGTCATTTACATCACTCAAATACACAATGAGAGTCAGGAGCATAGATGACCATTTTTCACTTGGAAATACATATTAATCTAAAGCTAATCTGTATTAATACAAAGCATTCTTTTTTGTTGGTTTATGGGGTTTTTTTCCTAAATCCACATATATTCTCATATATCTTCTTTGCTTTACAGCCAGGTCCTAAGGCTGTGTGTAGTCTTTCAGGGACAGAGATGCCTTTCTCTGTTGTGTTTGTTAAATGCCCAGTTCACTCAGCTCCTGCTGTAAAACTGAGGCTCACAGGCAGCACCACAAACCGAGAGGGAAATAAATTCCACTGAGCATATTCAACTTTGCCACGTCCGAGTTTTGTGCCACGGCATTCCTCTCATCGTGCCTTACATTCAAACTGCAGTTCTGCCCTGCTTAAATATGGTAAGAATTATCCTGGGGGACCGTAGTAAGACGTAGCTGTGTTTATTTGTAATTGCTACAAAATGGTTTACAAAATTGTTAGTGTCCTTTATTACGCCTGCTACTGAAGCACTTGCCTGTTAATTAGAGAAATTTCAGCTGTCATAGCTGGCAATTATGGCTCCTGGATCGCTGTCTGTTATGAATAGTCAATGAGGGCTGATTAATATGCATGAGTGGCACTATATAGCGTGTGCCTGGGCGCGGAGTGCGGCAGAGGGAGGGAGCGGGGGATGCTGGAGCTGCCGGGGAAGGAGGAGAGCAGAGCAGGAGAGCTCTGCAGCCCCCGGAGCGACAGCACCGAGCCCTGCTGGGGTCCGGCCGCCTCACCTGGGGGTCCCGAGGATACCTGATGTGTGCTGGCTGACAGACACCGCTCGGGGCGACAAGGAGGAGTGTTTCTGCCACTTTTAATTTAAACATGGGATGCAGTTTGTGCACTCTGCAGAAGCAGGAAGAGCAGTACAAGTTACTGTATGAAGTTTGTCAGGTAAAGAGCTACATTTCGTTTCTCTTTTAGGCTTGTGACCGCTGTTATTGGCAGGGAAGCTGGAATACCAAAAAACTGCTGGGACAGGTGGAAATGAGAGGGGGTTTGCCTTATGTGATCTGTGTGTGATAATGATTATGTTTTTAGGATGTACCTCCCCATTTACACTTGCAGAGCATCAAACATTTAAATGCAGCGATTATACATTATACAAACTTTTTACAAAACTTTCATCACAAAACAAGACTCTTGCTGGTTTCTCCAGTGTATATTAGGTAAAATTTCTTGACAAGGATCGTGCCTTGGTCGCACACTGTTTACATGAGTTAGGAAAGATGCACAGGGAGTGTTTTGTACCTGATCATAAGTACCTGCAGCCAGTTGTTTCTGTGCAGTGCATTCACTAATGCTCAGTCTGGTCTGGAAGTGCCTGTTCCTGTCAGTTTAAGTCTAGTTATTGTGGGTTTTGCACCTTGGCGTGTAAAATTACCAGTTAACAGACATTTAGATTTGACAGCTGATTAAAACTACTGCCCTACAGATGCTTACACACCAAATTACTCGTATTAAGCTTCTGAGAAGTTTTCTATACATTTAAATAACACATCAACCTCTATTACAAAGCTGTTGTTTCTGCTTTTCCTTCTGCCTGCCTCTGGAATGTCTTACTCTGGCACATCTCAAGTCTGATTTGGACTGAGAAGGTGGGATGGAACCATGCAAAGCATGACCAGGTGTTTTGGGATGTATTTGTGCAGAATATGAATCTTTGGAAATACTCTTAGGCTTGTATACTCATAGTTAACACTGAAGAGGTGAATTGGGTTGTCTGTACAAAGACTCTGGATAAAAAGAAACCACGCAGATCCTTCGAGCTGCACTTCTACCCCCGTGCAATTCCTGAAGTGGTTTAGAGTAAGTGACAATTGCTGGGTGACATTCCCAGCGCTGCCGTGTTCCACGCTGCCAGCAGAGGGAATTGCTCAGCAATCCCGTGTCCTGCTGCCTTCCCACCTGCAGCTGATCCCAGATACTGATGTCACTGACAACAAAGTGAATAAAAGATGTGGTCTGTATGTTATGCTAGTGGGGAAGTGATTAAATTTTAACCACATAGTTCTGATCTAATTCTCCCTCGCTCGCCCGAAGGATGCTGACGCCTGGTGGAAAAAAAAAACTTGTGGGAGCAAATAGAAAGACATGTTGACTGTCATTTCTATTTATACCAGCACACTTCCACTAAGCTGCAGTGCATGTGATAGTGGGAAGAATTTTAGAGAGAGGTAATCAGATTTCTTGGACCCTGTTCTGTGCTGAGCACCAGTCCCAGATGCTGCTGCAGCACACCCGGGGCCAGGGGTGGTTTGTGTGAATCCTCCACTCAGATCAAGCAGTGGTTGTGCTGATAATTCCTTATCCCCCAAAGTCTCCAAGTTTTGATGCAGTCTGGGTTTGAGGTCTATCAGTGAGTCAGATTCAGGAGTGCAACAACCCGGACAAAGTGAGACAGCAACAGATTCTGAACGTTGTGATTGTTTAGGAAACTGGCTCAATCTTTGTTGTGAAAGAAAGGCGACAGAGAACCTTGGCAACTTACTGACATTTCCCAACAGATGCAGGACAGCATTCTTTAAATACATGTCCTTAAATCAGTCCCAGGAACAGCCCCCCTGACATCAGCATAGTCTGAACTATCTGGTGCTGGCTGTAGGTGCAGATCCCTGGCTGGAGTTTGGACTTGGAAATCAACCTGCCCAGTGCCCAGTGCTCCTGATTAACTCCAAGGATGGAGGTCCTCAGGGAACCACTGCTGGAATACTCTTAGTTTCTACAGGAGTGAAAAGGTGCATGTAATCCTGTAAAACTGGGATTTCTAACATAGCAAAACTGAATTATTTAAGGCTATAATCCCTGATTATTCTAGAGTATAAGTAACTGTGCAAAATTATTTTAACGGGACTGCTTTCATTTCCCTGCTTCACAGGATAGGAGGGAGGGAATTCTATAGCTTATGGAGCACATCCAGATAATTATATGTCACTGTAACTATAAAAATATGTCCTCATGTAACCTACACATCAGAGCAATCACTTAAAATTTAGCAGTGAGGGAGATGAAGGATCATTGTCATTTAAAACTGCAGAATATAGAACTTTTAAAATATTCCAACAGTAGAGAATGCCTTTTACAGTAGTTTTATTTTTTGTCATCCATGTAGCACTAATATCATATGATAAGATGACATTACCATTTAAGAAGTCTAAGTTAGACAAAATTTGCATAACTTGGTTTTAAGGAATATTGGGCATTATTACAAATAAATCCCCTTAGCCTTTTTGTTTAAAAGTTCATGACTCCGAGATGTAGGAATTCAGAAAACACTTGAAAGAATTAATAATAGTACATAACTTCACTTTCTCCATTATTCCAAGAGCCTTAGTGTGGCTGGGAAATTAATGCTTCAAAAAAATTACAATTCCAGAAGGTCCGGCACGGCTGGCTCTGTAAGTCCTCCTAACAGTGAGCACAAAGAGGATCAAATATACCAGGGCTCAGGCTTTATCCTTTCCTCATCCACAGATAATTCAAAGAGATCCTCTTCATTAAGGGCTTTGGCACATTGCCTACAATTTCTTTTTGGGCCGCTGTGAGCTTAATGATGCAGAACAATGGTCTTCCCTCTTGTTGAGCACTTACCTTATTGTACCTTTAATCACGTAATAAAAACCAAATTAAGACACCTCGTCATTAAAGTCTGTTGTAGCTGTGCATATCAATGCTTTGTGGTACAAATACAAAGGGGACTGTGGAATCCTGATGCAGAACAGTCGGTGTGCTCCAGGCACACTCGGGGTGTGTATCCTCTCTTAGATGTGTCCCAAGGTTTACTTCCTGCCTGCATGCAGCATAGGAAATGCAATAATTATTTAAGCTTAGATTTTGGCGTTTGGGGTTAAATGGAAATCTTCTTCAGAACATTTTAAAGGTTGTGAAAACAGAGGGAGAAGGGGAAAGGAAGAAAACCAGAAAATTGGGAGGATGCTTCACACCAGTTTTCCAACGTGCTTTTCTCGATGTCATCAGCTTCTACACAAACAATAACAGAAATAAGGGCTTTTCCCTTTGTAGGAAAAATTCCAAGGGGACCAAAAAGTAACCTCCATTGAAGGAAACTTAACAGAAGGTTGAGTCATCTGAGATAAAGTTGTGTTTGTAAAATAAACTAAAAAAAAATTTAAGCTGTCAATTTAAGTCACTTTCTCAATACCTGTTTCGCACTAAGCACGTGTTGCACATAGTTTGGGAGGTAAACACACAGCAAAATAGTTTCCTAAATGAACACAGTGTTTTATAGAATCATCAGGGAATGGTTTGTGTTGGAAGGGACCTTAAAGATCATCTCATTCCAACCCCCTGCTATGGGCAGGGACACCTTCCACTAGAAGAGTTTCCAAGTATAGGAACATAGAATTTTAAATCACAGATGATTCTAAACTACATGGGCAACGCTCAGAGCTTTTTCCTGGGATTTAAGATGATGGAGTTCATCCAGTTCTCACGCAGGGAAGATGTCATATAAACAGCCCATCAAAACTGGCACTTCCAGCTCAGAAACCATTCAATAAGTGAGTGTGGAGACTAATCCCTTCCTCCAGGCTGTCCCTCCAGAATAAGGACAGAAACACTGGCAGGAAACAAGCTCATGTTGCCACTGCCCTTGGTTCAGATGAGCCGAGGTCAGAAGATTCCTGCTCTGTGATTGTTGAGCTGGCACCTTTCACAAATACTAAAGTTCATATATAAATAAACAGTTGTTGCAGTGACCTTTTAGCGTTTCGGTAACTTGAAAGCCCCTCTCGCATGTTCTTGGCCTGGCACAGCCCTGGGACAAGTAAAAATGACAGTGCTGGTAAAAACAATAGTGGGTAGGCTGGATCTGTCTTTTAAGCTGGACTGGGATGGGATGTGGCCAAGGTTACATAAGCACCAAGGTCAGATACAAATTGCTGCGCTAATGAGAGGTCAGTGGTGTTGGGGAACAAACCAACACTGTGTTCCACTGGCAGCTTCCAGCAGCATCACTTGCGAGGAGCCTGTTCTCCAGCAGAACTCACACAAAAACCAGTTGCACTGAGCTGATCACCCATGCAGTTCCCTTCTCCATTAGAATTCCATTCACATGTTCAGACTTGCAAAAACGAGACTAAAGCAATCAATCATTAAGAAACTCTGATTCAAGGAAACGGTCTAACTAGACTTAAACCTACTGAGCAATGATTTTATCCTAAATCAGGGCCAAAGTGAAGCTTGCCAAAATAAACATTCAGCTAAAAAAAAAAAAAGAAAAAATTCTAATCAAAACTGTAAGATTTGGAAAACAGAAATAATTGCCTCTGTACATGTGCTTTTCACACCCTCAAATTTAATTGGGCAGCCAGAGAATTAGTTGCTCTACATTTCAGTAGTTTTCCATGTTAAGACCAAAGTGGTTGTGCCAATTATAGGAAACTGCTCTACTTGAAATATGGTGTATGGCTTCAAGTGTTCTGTGTGTGCAGCCTGTGCTGCAGCTGAAATTAAGACTAGTGTTGAAGTTCTGTTCTGTCACTTCACTACCATTGAACTTGACCTCAATAACAGTTGTGGACCTATCAAAAGTACTTCAAAGTAGGTATGTGTTTGCTTAAACAAGATGTTAATTCCAAGGGCTTTGTTCTAGACAGGGTTTTCTGCTGCTAAATTAGTTCAGCTGCAGAAAAACTCTGCTTGACAGACTGGAGACTCATAATCTTCAGAAAACTGCCCTTTAATGATCGTGGCGCCTGTCTGTGGCTCACAAGTCCCCTCTCCTAATTAGACATTTACCAGAAACTGGCAATTGAAATTTTCCTCATCACTTGATGATGAATAATGCAATGCCTCTGTTCGGATTTCTCTGGAAGATACTCTTTATTGTAAAGTTAAAGGAATATTTTGGCCATTAAAGGAACATAAACAAGATGTGATATGAAATACACAAGTGCCTGATGTCACCTGTGATATAAATGGATAATTTTACCTACTTTGCACTTGAAATATCTGCTTCATAATCCTCCTAAAATCTGTGGTGCCTTTTCCTTTACATTGGGCAGATAAAATGCTTAGCCATAGCATGGATTGATTTGGATTTTTTAGGAGTGATAAATGATTGAAGGGATGAGTTTTGTAACGCTTTACACTTATACATCTGTTTAATCCTGTGAAGCAGGTGGCAAGAAGTCACAAGGGAGAAGGCACCAGGGATGATCACTCTGGGCTTTACTGTCACATGTCAGACATGGGCTGGGAAAAAGGAAACATATGGAGTAATGAAAAAGTGCAGATTTGATCAATGTGTTTTGTTGTGTTGTTTAATAATGAAACAAAAGGTCAGGCTTCATTTTCACACGACAGAACATCTCTGCAGTTACGTGTACACTGGGATTGGTCCTTGCAGAGACTCAGTGGGTAAATGGGAGAAGATCCAGCTGACCCTCCTGAACTTGGTAACAAGTCAGGGATTTGACAGGAGAAGGACAGAATAAATAATATCAAATAAAGCATAAACTTTAAACCATACTGCAATATTCACTGCTTTGGTCAGTGATTATTGAAGGAAAGCTTCCTATTAACACAGGGTATCTTTAGGCAAAAAGCCGGATGCCACCATCCAAAATACAAATGGTCAGAATCATGGCAGTGTTTTCTTCCTTGTGTCCCTCCAGTGATAATCCTGGACAGGGACATGGGGGTGATTGGTCACGTTGTCCACTGGTACAGGAACTGGGAGCTTCATTTCATTGATAATTGCTGAAATGTCTCCTGGCTTTACACTGAGACAGCACCTTAGCTCAGGTCATGCCACGTCTCAAACCTACCATCAGATCCATCAGATTCCTTGGGAACACCTAAAAAGTGAGAGTTCTCTTCATAGAAAAAGTAACTGTGCACTTTTGGCTGATCCATTTTCATGGATCATGTGTGTTTACACTGAGTAATCACTCGACAGAATCACAGAATGCTCTGAGTTGGAAGGGACCCACAAGGAGGGAACGAGAGGATGGGCTCAAAAATCACAAACAGTGAACTTGTGCAGAGAATTGACTTGTTCTGTGTTTCATCTTCTCATCTGTACAATATTCCTTTTGTCTGTTTGCTTGGAGCACATCTCCAGAGGCATTGATGGCTTTTGGTGTGTGTTAGCCTGATAATTGAGGTGTGGGGTTAAATATTGCTCTATGAACTGTGTGAGCTGTAGGTGCTGGAATGCCACAGGAGGGGAAAGTTCCTTCCAAATGTGTCTTTCTCTATTTGAGACTATTCTCAAAGCACCCTCTGCATGGCACTGTGGGAGAAAGGGGATGGTCTGGGGGGACTTCTGGTCTGATTCAGTCCACGAATTGGTTTCTTATGTTACTCCAATTTAGCTTGAGTCCATTGCACCCTCAACTAAGCAAATTAACTTTTTTATGCTGTTTACTCTCATGGTGTGTTAGTTTAGACACAGATATAGAATACACAGCTTTTTAACAAGTTCTCATTCATAAAAATCTGTACTTTGCTGCACTAAATTAATACCTAGAGACAGGTTTTGCCTCTTGGGAGGAGCATATGTGTGAAGGGTAAGAACATTTCCTGAGGTGGCACACTGGAGGTGCAGTGTTAGAGGTGGGCAAAGCTGAAGGATGTAAGAAATTGGGTAATTGCACTTGCTGGATTAGTAATCATTAGTAATTCATGATTATTTATGGCTGTCATTTGTACCTCTCTCAGAGATACCATCGATTGTCTCCCTGTGGGTCAAGCTGCTGAAATGGCAGAAAGAGTCATTAAAAAGGGAGGCCTGAAAACTTGTGTTGTTTAGGTGGACCTGGGTTATTAAACCATGAACAGACACAGATAAGATCACTTTAAAACAGAATTATGGAAAAGTGTTTCTGCCCTGCCATGAAGGAATTTATTGTGATTAATGCATATTTAAGAAAAAAGGGCTCCAACTAAACTTTGCTTTTAGAGAAAGTAAAAGAGTCTCAGAAGCCCCAGCACTGCTCTAAAATGTGTTTTTATTGAAGCAAATGATAAAATTCCCTGTGGTTTTATTTGAGTTGTGATCCACAGGAGCAAAGCTTGAGAACCCCAGCAAGAGCAGCACATTTTAGTATTCTGCAGGCAGTACTAGTGCTGCCTTGTTAATACGTAAATGTGCTAATTACTAGCAAAATAAAAATTCCTTTATTTCCAGGGTCTTTCTCCCGTGATTTTCCATTTGCAAGTTAACGGTTTAGAGAACAAATGTATTCTGTGCTCTTAAGTAAAAGAATTTTTCCTTGGTCTTAACTATTTTGTCATGGATGGCTCACAAGGCAGAAGGGAAATGCACACACATGGAAACAGTCTATTACTAAACAATATAATTCTGGGTTTTTGAAAGAGAGGGAGACTGTACATATGAGGGAAATAAAAGAGGGATTAAATGGAGCTGCAAGAAGAATTAACCTATATTTCGAACCTTCTTTCTCCAATTCCTGAGGAAAAGGGGGTTTAGAAAATAGGCTTTTTGCTGCTCTAGCTTCTATAAAAATCTTTAAAGTTGTGCTGCTTTTTTTTAATATGCAGACTTCTTAAGAACTTGCTAAAGAAGTGAATCAGACCATAAAGAGTGTTTTAAATGGAGCACAGACGTCTGTAGTCTAACAGAACTAGCATTTTTATAGGGCACTTCCCAAGGATTTGCATGAATTTCTACAAAGAAAAGCTGCTTACTCATTCTTAGGCAAAAAAAGTTTTTTCTCTGTGACATTTGTGAGGCGTAGGAGAGCCAGCAAGCTGTACAGTGCATACAAATGTTTACCATTCATGGCATTAAACCCTTAGAAATCAGTCTAACTTGCTGGAAAAAAATAATTTTCTTTTAGTGGAACGTTTCTGGTTTCTCCTGTGTAGGGCCAGCCTCCAGCAAACAATGTCATACACTATTTCAGCACCAATAAAGTACTAAGTAATAACCACACTCAGTAAACTCATGCACAGGGATTTTCTGGCTTTCTCATCCTTTCAGTTTTGTTTTCTGCCAGTGTCCAAAGTTTCTTCATCTGTACTATTGCAGATGATGTTTGCTCCTTCCTGAATGCAGAATTCCTCACCTCCATTCACTGAGCATCCTCCCCTCATTCCCTTGTACCAGCACAGCCCTGTCCTGGTGTCCCTGCTTCCCTTCTCCAGGCTCCCAGAGGTTTGTGCTCCTGCTGTCACTGCAAGTGGGAAAGTGGGAATCAGTTCCAGGAACACCTTTCTTGTGTAAATAACCCAGGTGTGTAAGTTCTGTTGTCACAGGGAAAGAGAGACAACCACTGCTAGGGCTTCCAGAAAATTTTCAGAAGGAAAAGACAGTAAGGATTGGTGGAAACCAGGAGGAAATTTTCTCCATGTAAACAAGTGACATATTTTGATGTACCTGAAAGCCTCTAATTTGTGCCTGCCATTAAAAAGTGGCAATTAATTCATCTTCTCTACCCTCCCAGAGAAATAAAACATGTAAATCACTTACCTTGCTCAATAATTAAGCAGCAGCTATTGATACAGTGACATTTATGTAATAGCACAACCGTGTACTATCTTACCTCATACCTCAAATAAAAGTAAGAGTGTGTTTTCCAGTGACAGAGAACAATTCTGTCAGCCCAGTCTTGGCTGCAAACTCCCACTGATTTCACAGGAGGTCCAGCCTTGTCCTCACAGCATGAAGGCTGGAGGGCTCCAGCCTCCCAGCCCTGTGCCAATTCTGATCTCAGGATGTTTTGGCTGGAAATTTAACATCTAAACAGTGGCAGTTGGCTCAGGAACTGCTGGAGGATCCCAAACCTCTCGATAGAATAATTGTTAAGGTAGTAGCATGTATGTAAACTATCAAACATGAGAAAATCTCTCCTTGCAAAAGGTATTTCGCTGTGACATACCCAGAATTAATAGAGGAAGAAGGAGATGTCAACAGGAAGGATGCCAAATGCCTCACACAGCTCTGACACAGAGAGAAGCCGTTGTATATCCAATACCTTACACACTTGCAGCACCAGAAAATTATATGGAAAGCCCTGTCCTACCAAAGCAGTACAAATTCTTTACAAGCCTAAAGAGACATGAGGATTTTTCCTGTTTGTTTTTTTTTTCCTTTTCTCCTTGTTGACAAGGACATCACTGATCACAAATCATCACTGATCTGTTCATTCCCCCTTTCCAGTGGCCATGGCTACTGTGGCATCTGAAATGCTACTTAATGTGCACTTCCCAACTTGAGAGAGATTCAAAAACAGACTCAAGAAGACACTTGGGTCTTCCCACCACTACACCCCACAACATCCTACTGCCCATCTTCCTTTATCTCTGAGGTAGCACTCAAACATTTCCAGCCTTTTACATTCTTAGGAGTTGAATCTTAAACTACAGTCACACTGTATTTGTTGTGCTCACACCTCCTAAACTGTCATGGGATGTTCCTCAGCAGTTCCACCTGATGTTTAGGGTTCAACAGTGTAGTCTGTTTGCTGCATCCATTATTTGTCTCTTTTTCTCACGATTTACTTCCTGGAGATAACAAATAATGAAAGCCCTGTGACTGAACTGAAAGTTTAAGACATCATTTCCATTCATCCGTTTCGTGGGACCATCCATTTGGGTTTGTGTCTGTTCTACCTTCTTGCATCACCTCTTCTTCTCAAATACAAATATACAATCACATTTTACCTTAACTGACCACAACAGCCTGAACTGAGGCTTTGCAAAGGCAGAACTCTCAGGCACTTTAGTGAACATCAAATCAAGCTCAGGGGTGACTATTTTATTTTTATTCCAAGTATTAAAAGAAAACTTCTAGGAGACACAAACCTCCCTGACTGGATTATGCTGTGTTTGTCTATAGATTTCTCTTTGCCTTTACCATGTGGATTTTAGTGGCATCCTCTCTGCAGCCTGCTTGTGTGCAGAAGAATATAACATACAGTATGTACTATAAATTAAAATACTATAAATATTACTCTATTTCATAATCATTACATAATTTCTGTTAAAAAATTGAAGCATACCTTCCTTATTTACCGTCTGGCCTTAATTCAGAGTATTTATCTCCATGTCTCATGCAGTGGCTAAACCTACTATCTGGCTCCACCACAAATTTCATCAGGGTCTGTTCAGCTCAGTTTAACTCCAGACACTGCAGTTTAACTCCAGCTTTCTCCATATTCAATATATTCCCAGTGCTAAGAAGGTCCAAGAGCTAAGCATTTCACCATTTCAGACAAGTTAATTTATCCATCTTTTGTGCCATGAAAGATCCCATTGTCTCCATCACGTGGCATTTTCCTAAGAAATTATGCATATTTGTAGTTTTTGGCAGTCTTCTGAAGCATTCATATGCATGATTTTTTTTTTCTGTGTTATTTCAGAGGTAACTATAAGGAAAAAAATTGCTGGGGACAGTTCAGTAGCCTCACAAATAAAGTCTATGAATATAAAACCACTTTTTTTTTTAACAAAGCAAGGCTATATAGATATATTTATTGGCTTTTAAGCACTGGCAGTAATTGTTTGTCATTTGTGACAAATTTTCCATATAGAAAGTAAACATCTTAGTGTCACCTATTTGCTAAACTCAAGATTAGCCACGAGTACTAACTGTACACAGAACCCACAAATCAATCATTGAGATGATCCCAGTATATTTTTCTTCCATGTGATTTTTCTGCTACTAAAAATAAAACTACTTTTTTCTAGACCAAAAATCAATTTATCTCTGTTATACATAAGCAGACTTGAGAATTACTGCTTTTTATGATCCAAATATTTAGCTCTTCCATCCTCATGTCGTTCAATGGAAAATTATCTTATTTGTGTTGTGGGATGGAAAACACTGGGAAAAAAGTAATTACAAAGTACTTACTGCTCAGTATTTACCACATAATGTGGCAGTTACTGTGTGTTTTTAGGGGGCAAGTTCAGTAATTCTCTGCTGCAAACCACTTCAGAACATATTTTTGCATCGTTGCATCTTCCTCCATCGTTCCACATTTGGGATCTCAGTGGTTAACAGTGATGTCTCTGTGCAACCCACCCAGTCTGACTCTGTCAGTGCAGCTCTGACCACACCTGTGGTCAGCAGCCACCAGTGGCCAAGGCTGCTGCTCACAACAGGAACCTGAAGAGCTAAAAGGATTCCACTCAGTTGGAGTTTGGGAATTAGTCTTTGTACGGGATCCACGGGCTGACCCCAAGACCATTCATCATGTGACAGTCACTGTCCAGAGAACTGTCTGCCTGATAGGATGTGGGTGCTGCCATAGTTCATAGAATTACTATTTTTACAGGCAAAATCCCCAACCATACCTTGGCAGTGGGTTAAGAAACCCATAATAACAGCAGCAGAGTGAGTTATGCTTTATTTTACTGTAATCATTGCCATCCTACCAAACCCATGATTTAAAACTGTATTCACCTTAAATATAGATCTGCTTTTAGAGTTATTAATTTACCAACTAAAAGTCACAAAGCTTTTCTACACAGGGTCCCCTTTGCAGTAGGAGAGGGTTTACATCAAAATTTAGCTGGCTCTTCTCTCCAGTTCTAAAATTTGGTTCTGTGTCCTTCTGCCTGGCTGTGCAGCACTTCTTTTTGATGGCATTATCAGCTTGCAGAAAACATAGTCAGGAAACTACTTGGAAATAATTCCTGTGGTAACAATTTATGATACAGTCCAACTTACCGCCTGTTCCCTGCATGACATCAACCTGTCTTCGAAGTTATGGTTATTTATGTAACAATTACATGAGAGAGCACAAAGAGGATGCCAGTCCATGGGTTTGCATAAATAAAGTGCCCTGAGGAACCTAAACTAAAATGCAGGCCTGTACTAAACTGTGATCCAAGTTCATTGTAACATTTGGGAATAAACTGGAAATCTGTCCCCTGCAGGATTTTACCAGGTTTTACCCTAAAGATGTAGAAAGCACCTCATATGAATAGTTTCCTGCTTAGGAGTTATTCTTAGCACATTTCTGAAAAACACTACATGCTGCAATTTATATTCTTTTATTTTGATTGCTTGTTGGATTTAGTTGCTTTAAAAAAAAAAAAAAAGATCAGGATGCACACAGTAAAACGTGCAACATTTAATTTGCAGCAAATAATAAAACTCAAACCATAATCAGCGTTTCCTTTTTTCCAGAGAAAACATTACGCTGAACTTAATTTTACAGCTGTACAAACTCTTTTAAAGTAATCTGCTCAATTGGGCGAGTTAATGATATTTAATTTGACCAGGCCAAACTTTACATGCTGTGCATTACTGTGAGCAGTGGTGTGCAGTGTGAGTGTTTGTGTGATGTAAATGCCATGCTAACACCTTCCACTCTCAGCTGGCTTAACAAAAAACCTGGTGTCATCACCCCTCTAAGATAAACCAAAGATGACAGCCCGAGAAGTGTTATGTGCACAAGGTAATTCAGCAGGAATTCAGCCTTTTCAATCTATTCTGCACTCGAGCTAAGGCACCCAGCTTTTTGCTGTGGGCAATGTGTTAAGTATGGGCTAAATTTAGTTACTGGCTGAGTAATGTTACTCATTCAGTGCCCCACTTACTTTAATGAGAATAAACGTGGCACTGCACAGTGTGAACTGAGGGCAGTGTGATACAAGTGAAGATGAGAGAGAATCTGGACATGTATTTTAGAGTTTTCAATCATATTCAAGAAGTTAATGTGGCAGAGTCACCACATTAATGTACGTTTCAGACATGTACAAAATGATTAAATGACAAAGCAGCAGCCACCAATAGCACCTGAGACTACTGTAACTGTGTCCAATCAAGGCAATTCATTATTTTTGTGCCTTGGAAAAAATATGCTGCTTTTCCATGCAGAAAGCAATAATTGCCACTGTGAGACTCATACCTGTGGTTATGGATACAATAATACAGATTATCAAGTGCAGAGGGTCTGACTGGGAAGACTACAATGTAAGGCATCATTGATACAGAAAATATGTAGGCAAAATATGCTCCTTGATCACAGAATGGTTTGGGTTGAAGGGACATGGAAGACCATCTCGGTCCAGCTCCCTGCCATGGGCAGGGACACCTTCCACCAGCCCAGGTTGCTCCAAGCCCTGTCCAACCTGGCCTTGGACACTTCCAGGGATGGGGCAGCCACAGCTTCTCTGGGCACCCTGTGCCAGGGCCTCCCCACCCTCCCAGGGAAGAATGAAGTGAAATAAAGAATTGATGACAAGGACTGATACCACAGGGGCTCTGCCTGTCAGTGCCAGTAGCATCTCAAATGGCAATTTATCTCTGTGCCAGCCAACTCTTGTCCCAGTCCAAAGAACATGGTAACAGATCCACCATAGCATGTTGCTCCAGGATTGTAATTTCACTATCAGCTTTCACAAACAAGTTACTCTGGGCAGCTTCTCTGTAATTGTTTGGTTTTAATTTTTTTCCATCTGTGTTAAATTGCCAACAGTTTGCAGGTTAAAAGAGAAAAAAACTAGAGTTACCAGTGGTTCCCAATATGTCTGTAACATATTTTTTTTGTATATAAGCCCATGGAATTTTTGGATTTGCAGATTTCTCAACAAACAAACCAGATCTCCATTTTAGGCTGGAAACAGCAGGAAGTAAACATATATTCAGTCCTTTAAACACAGGACTGAACTCCTTTTGGAGTTTGCTCCGCACTGTTCATTGTGTTTAGCTCCCTTAAAATTACAAATCTTACAGTCAGAGAGGCACAGAAATATTAAAATTTCTCACAACCCAAAACTCAAAACTAGAATTATGGTTTGGCAGCTTTATAAAAACTCTGACAAATATGAGCTCATCTCTTTCACTGCCCCTGGTAGACTTAGGGACTTGAGGAAGGATTCATTAGAAACCAGGTGAGGGAGGAAGGAAGTGTGAGCTAAATGCAAAGCCACAGTGATTTGGGAGGGCTCTCTGGATCAGGAGTGACACCTCTGATTGCCAAAGATTTGAATCTGTGTATAAAACTGAATGTCTCATTCTGGGTTTGCTCCTGTGAACAAAAGATTCACTACTCCTTTGAGATGGGAAGGACCTGTGTCCTGATTTTCTTCTCAGACCCCCACCTTCCAAGGCCTGGCATGTTTAGTATTATTTCTGGGGAGGGTTTTTATTGCAGTGACTGAGTACCACCATCGTCTTTCATGTGAACAATTGTTTATCAGACACAAAAAACATAGTTTTCTAATTTCAGTTCTGTTCAGCAAAAAGGTTACGAGACTAAAAAAAACAGACAAAAACTAGAAAAATTACAGGAGAATCAATAACTTGTTCTGTTTGAACAAGGGCTGAGGGATTTCTAATCTGCAAGAAACAAATGGGATGCTGGTTTGTACTTCAGCTCAAAGAGCAGGCCTGGTAAAATCTTATCAAAACAAAAAGCAGAGGGTTTGTAAAGTTACTGTAGTGAAAGGGGAAAATGAGAGATGCACAACAATGCAGAAATCCTTCCTAGCACTGGCTGCAGATCACTTGGGATGGAAGCTGAGGCTTGTAGATAAACAGCCCAAACCAAGCAAGACATGCTGCACTTCCTGACAGTGTCTCTCTCCTGCAGGTCAATGGGAAGGATTTGTCCAAGGCCACTCACGAGCAGGCGGTGGAGGCTTTCAAAACAGCCAAGGAGCCCATCGTGGTGCAGGTGCTGAGGAGGACCCCACGCTCCAAGGCCTTCCCTCCTGCTCACGACTCCCAGCTGGTGGATGTGGGCACCCAGACAGACATCACCTTCGAACACATCATGGCTCTGAGCAAGATGGGCTCTCCCACCCCTCCCGTCTCCGTGCTGGACCCGTACCTCCTGCCTGAAGAGTAAGTCACAGTTGTGAAGCCCTTGAAAATCCTTGTCTTCCTTAACATAGTTCACAAACTCACCTTTACTTGCTGGTGAATGTGTGCTCCCAGGAGCAGCCAGGATTCATACAACCCTTCAGCCATAACTCACAACATTTTCATTTTTCCTTCACATTAGCAAGCCATTACTCACATGAGTAATGCCACTGAGTCACAACATGGCCTCATAAAGCTCATTTTTTTTGCTGGCATTTGATGGATAAAGTTATTGCATTTTGTAATTCCTCTCACTGCCTCTTTGGGTTGCTTATGCTTTAACTTTATTTTTTATGGCTGCCATAAATTGTGTAATGCTAAGAGCCGCTACATTCTGTTCCAGCGTATTAATTACTTTATTATAACCCTGCAGCGCTGTTACTCAAATAAGTTATTTTCCAGGACTAAAATTACTTACCAGTGTTGTCAAGGATGTTTTAGAATCAAATTTTAATTATTGTTAATGGTAATTTGATGCTTTTGTACTTACAAATACAAATGACAATTATCTCCTGGCGCACACACCCCCCGCCCTCACATGCTGTTCGAGAGGAAAACAGCTCCCCAAGGAACCCCTGCAAATTGCCTGTCATCCTGCCACGCATCTCCACAGGGAACAAGGGACAGAAAGCATTCTGACTGTCCCAGTTGCTGTGTGTGAGAGGCTGATGTGGTCAAGGCACGGCTTTGGGGTGATCCTGCACACAGTGAGAGGCAGGACTGGTGTGCAGGACCTCTCTGGGAGGGGAATTATCCATTAGCACTCACACACCCCTCCAGTGCACCTCTCAAGACATCCCTGTCAGCACTCCTAGGAAATAGGGTTTGGCTACAAACAGGCACTGATCCTGTGCTGCTCCTGAGTGACTTTCATGGCACGTTAACGTTCCCACATTCAGCCAGGAACTGGGATTCTGTGTGCAGTGTCTGTTCCTTTTGTGACTCTGCTGATACTTGAAAGATGCTTCCAGCAGATATTCCGGCATGGCCACCTGTTCCCAGCCCATTGAAAATCCAAGCACAGCAGCACAGTTTAGTGGAAATACTTGACAAAAGCCTGTATTTGAGCTTGCTTGCAGTGAACAAACAGCAGGGCTTAGAGCATTGTGGAGAGGACATGATTATTCTTAGAGCCCTGACACTGCACACCCCCAACCACATCTGCAAGAGGGATTTTCAGTACCTCCAACCTGCCAACTTCAAAACCAGTTACATTGAGAAAATGGCAAAGATTAATTCCTGGTGCATCATTTAGGATCAAATTCTTCCCTCTGAGGGTGCTGAAGCCCTGAAACAGGTTTCCCAAAGAAGTGGTGGATGTCCCTCCCTGAAAGTGTTCACGGCCAGGTTGGCTGGGGCTTTGAGCAGCCTGATCTAGTGGAAGGTGTCCCTGCCCATGGCAGGGGGGTTGAAAGTAGATGATCTTTAACATCCCTTTCAAGCCAAACCAGACTGTGATTCCATGATTTAGGTTCCTTACTCAGAGCTGGAGATGTTGGTCTTCCCCACACATCCAATCTCGTGGCTATCCCTGCATGTGAGAGCAGGCAGGCAGCTGTTCCACTATCCTCTCACCCAGCATGTGCAAGCAAACAGTCATTTTTCCTAGTGCTTCCTCTAACTTCTCCAAATCCCATTCAGATTAATCTACCCTGCCTCTAACAACTTGGGTATCTTAGCCAATTAACAGATGCTGTTATATAAATAGCCTCAGAGATGTATCTAGTTAACAGAGAATTAAAGGGAGTTTCCTTTCACCGCAGAAAAGAATTCCAGCACAGAAAACAGTGATCACAAGAGCCTTATGCTGCTTAAACTTCCAAAGTGTAGCCAGTGAAAGTGTGGGAGAGCTGGAGCTGTAAAAGCAGGAGGCTGTTCTCTTGCAATACATATAATTTCTGCTTAAAACACTTCTTGGTGTAAATGGTGTAGCATTTAGAATTAAGCACATGCAGCTCCTTGGTGTGGTGATTAGTCCATCATGGTCATGATTGCTGCTTACAAGCTTGGAATGCATTAACATGCTCATTAGAGCACTGAGTGCTGTTCTAAAACATACCTTTTTTTTTTTCCAGCCATCCATCAGTGCATGAATACTATGATCCAAATGACTACATGGGAGGAATTCATCAAGAAATGGACCGGGATGAGTTGGAATTAGAGGTACTTGCTCTGAGTAACTATTTCATTTACTGATGGTTTAGAATGTGCATATTTCAGTCCTTGTATTGCACATAAAGCAAAAAAACATTTCAAAGCAGATATTTGGGATAACATTGCTCACCAGTTACTTTGCAGTTGCAGACCTTGCTGGTACCTTTAGCAGTTCATTGAACTGTGAGCCAGGGACTGATGGTCTTCAGCCAACAAATTAACATAAATAATGAAGGCATTGATTCCATTAATTAAATTCTGTGTAACTGTGCTGATTTAGGCTTTCTGAAAGACTCTACTGAGTGGCAGGACCTGTTCCACATAACCACAGTAAAAATGTGTGAGTTTCTCTTAAATATTCCCCAGCTGAGAAACAGATGTTCTTGATCATACGATTTAGAACTATGTTAAGTTTACAAGACAAGACCAGGATAGATTTGCCACTATACTAAGCTATTCCTCCCTTTTTCATTACTTAAAAGTGACATATGTATATATATGAAATTACAGATAATAAAAGTTGAACCAGTCACTAAAGTATGCAAGTCCATTTTCCTGCCAAATCTTTAAAAGTCACTTTTGCTTTTAGCACTTGTATATCCCATCAGAAGTTCATCTTCAGTTTTCTCATGCTTAAATAACCTGCTCCCAACCATTCAGAGTGCAGCACATAAATTGTGGGCCTTAGTTCTGCAAGATACTTAAGCAGTACTGACCCAGTGAAGTGTTTTTAATCGTTTGTAATAAATAGCAGTAAAATATCCCAATTTTTATAAACACTGCCAGCTACGTCTGGCCCAGCTAATCTATCCAAGATATCAAATACCCTTAGCTGGCTTGCACTTCTGATTCCTTAGACCCTGGTCCTGCTAACACCTATTTGTCAAAGCAGGCAATGCTGATCTGCCTGTAGCTCTGTTTAAGTGAGAGGTGGATTTATCAGCAGCTTCAGTGGGAGCAGAGTTCAGTCGTTCTATGAGCACAGAGTTGTTCCCTTCTATAAAAGTATTTGCAGGATCAAGGACTAAAACCCCATAAAAAGTTTGCAAGCTGTTTTCAGGTTCTGCAGATCTGGTAGCAATTCATCTCTGTATACAAACCTAAATCAAAGGCAGGGTGAAATCAAAGTGCCAGTAAAACAAATGCTACTTAGCAGACTTCAAGGCCTTACTTTTCAAACAACGGCCTTTTTTTTTCTTGTATAAAAACAAATACAATATAGATTTGAGTCTTAAAGGAAAATGTAGAACAAATCAGTATTTTCTACCAGTGTCTTTCCAAAATCTACTTTTTAGGAAATCTAATATTGCGGATAAGTTATATTGCTTCCATTAGAAGGTCAACCAGTTGAGCTGAAAACAGTTCAAAAACACACACTCCAGTAGCCAAACGTTAATATGCCTTAAACCACAACATTAATAATTTTGACATTGATATAGTACTTGATGGCAAAAGGTGATCAGCTCAGTAACACGGGGAGATGAAGATTAGAAAAGTCTCTGTACCCTAATAGTATTTCTTAAAAACCACTAAAGATTCCTGTTCAAATTATAAAGACTATGATCAATGGTAAGGTCAAAGTGCTAACAGGGACTCAACTGGCTGGTTGCTTTTTTGTTTGCCTTTTGATAGATATGTTTTAAAAGACCACAAAGGCACTGTTTCATTGACTGCAGCAGGAATGCTGAAAGTAAGAAAGCCATCAAGGCAGACTTCTGGGTTTCAGTGTCTATAAAATGTGCTTTGAATTTAAATCAGAAGCTCCTCATCTAAACTTTTATGGTCTGTAACTGACTGGTTAGTGATTTGTATCAAGTAAACAAGACAAAAAAGGTGAAATGCCCAACCTTCTAATGTAAATATCCATAGGAAGGAATTTATGTTGGCAGTATTGCTGAGATGCCAAAATTGTATTCTTGGTTTTCTCTCTCACGTTTATCTTAAAATTGATGACTCAGAGGTAACTGCCATATATTCCTTATTACAAAAATAAATAAATGCCATTTCTTCTCTTTAGAAGTTTACATGCCACAAGTAAAGAGAGACTAAATCCTGAACTCCTGTTCTATTATAAATTAAAAGTACATTCATTCTTCACAGAGGCCCAGCTAGAAGTCATTTCAGGCTCATAAAGGAAGAATAATGTCACTCCAGGATTCCCCAGCAGAGTTATGCATTAATATGTTTATTCAAACAAGTCTGGCCAGCTGTCAGACACAGCCCGAGTGAGGGCTCTCTCTGTAACTTTCTCACATTACAAAGGAGAACATTCTGCATCAAAAGGGGGCTTGTTCCCTCCTATTTGACTTTCTGTCTTCACCCTTTCCAATATGCAACTTGTATGTAGTTCTTCCTCCTTTCCAAGTAGAGAACTGAACTCAGCTGAGTGGTTGGTTGAGACTCAGTAGAGCTCGAAGATGAAAACTCCATGAAATGTTTGGTAACTGCTGAGATATTTCCTTCTGATGCTCTCACTCATGTCAGAAGGCTGAAGGAGGACAACAGATTCATTCAAAGAACTTTTTACCCACCCAGTGCACAGCTCCCAGTGTTCCCAGCATGAAACCACAACAACTGATCAGCCAAAAATTGAGTGTACCAAGCGACAAAATTTGTGCTTCAAAATCTGAAGTTAATACTTTTCTGCTTTGAGGAAACCATAAATAAAATCTGAGTATCAGGGTCTCCCCTTCACTACACTTTGCTGCTTTGGTTGAAATTTTTCTTTTACATCTCCAATAATCTGTTTGCAAGGGAGGGGAGGAGGCAACTGTCTGAACATGGGAATTGGTAGGCTCCATCACAGGCACTCTGCAATTTTTATTCCATCCTGGTTGTAAAGCATTTCAAAGCATCTTTTATGTGAGTATATTTTTTTTCTCTATGAAAACTCCTGCTCTGCAGGGAGTTGCACAGATCAGGAGCTTCTCAAGGCATTGCTGTGTCTCTGAATACAAAGGACTCCAGCCCAGGCCTGCTTCAGGCAGTGATTGAATATGTAAAGGTTTAAAAAGCTTCACAGCTGTACTTTCTAAGGCAAATATTTGTATGTTCTTTGTTTGGAACAAATGCAAAAGTGGTGAAACATTTCAGCTTGCTCACAAGCCGGTACTGAAAGGTTGTCCTTCCTTAGTTCTCTGGAGGGCTTAAACCTGGCCTTAACATCTCATGCTGCATGAGAAAGGTCTAAATCATGGACCACTGCCCATCTGCTTGGCAGAGAGCCTGGGCATCCTTCAAGTTATCCTGCTATCCCAAACATCTTTTCATCAGGGTGAGAAACACTTTTCTTCAGCCTTTCCCAGCATCACTGATGACTAAAGCTGGTCCAGTCTCTGTGGTCTGTCAGAGAATTACCAGCATTCTGTGGGCACAGAAATCTCCAGATAGATTCTAGCTTCTTCTTCAGGGCAAAGAATTTTTGCAATAAAATGTGGTTTATAAAATTTTCTCCTCTGAAAAGCAGAAGAGTGGGGTTTTTGCTTTTTACCTATGATGAAAAGCACATTTATGTGAAAATACAAAAGTAAAGATCACTTCCTTAGGTTCAAGACAGCAAGAACAAGATTTTTCCTCTTGCTGTACCAGGGTCAGTTGCCAAAAGGTGGTGATAAGGCCTCACACAGTATGAAAGGAAATAGTTCTTTGTATTTATTTCCCTGACATGCTTTTCTGTATGAAACCTATTAAAGGAATAGCAAAAAAGTGGGCCCTGCTGGTCAGGTATGTCAGAGGTCAGCACAGAAACAATCCTGCCACGTTTCACAGAGAGAGGGAAGGGACAAAGTACTTACCCTCCAAGCTGTGGATAAGGCTTTGTTGATGTTTGAACTTTTTTTTACCCATCTCTGTCCTCTCATTTCAGATTTCTACTGCTCATTTCTGTCTTGCTAAAGAAAGGACTTTGATTTTTATAAATTTGCAGGCAGGCCATAATTCTAAATCAGCAGTACAATAATTCAATAATCCTTTGCAAATGAAGGATCTTCTGAGCTTATGGAGGTTAATTTACTATTATCACTTGCTCCTAATTCATTATTATGAGTAGTTGCAGGTATAATGTCAGAGGGCACGTTCATTTCATCTTGTCTTTGTGCAAATGCCATATGGATTTCAGCAGCCGGCTCTTTGAGCCCTCCCTGGCTCTACATTTGATGTGGAGCCAATAATCTTTCAGACAGTTCTCTTGCACAGACTATTTTGAAAGAGCATCCAAATCTTTCTCTGGAACGTCTCTCAAAATGTCACTTTTACCTGATCTGAAGAAGCGGAGTTGAATCATCTGTGAATGCAAAAATTGTCATAGATGAAATTTTTACAATTATTGCATTATCACAGCCCTGACATTCCCACACTTTGTGGGTTCCACCGCTGTCTGCCAGCTGGTTTCTGCAGATCCAGACCAGGTGCTGAACAACCTCAGTGTCTCCCTTCTGCAGTGCTGGTGGCTGAGAGGTTTGTACAGTTCATTTCAACATTATCTGAGCCCTGGTTGGGCACTAAATACACTTTCATCTCCAGACTAATCCTGTGCCTGGCAGAGGCTCTGGAAGCAGTCCAGTGGCAGGAGCACAGAACCACTGTGGGCTGGCAGGATCAGGCCCTTGGGCTGCCCAGAAATGCAGCCCTTGAGACAGAACAGTAAGAACTGGCAAGTCCTGTGGCGTTGCAAACACGTGAACTCACACCTTCGAAGTTCTCTAGGCCCACATTAATTCCTCTTGTTTAATTGTTTGCTGGTACATTTACAGAAGCTGCCACAAAACCTGTATTTGTAGGTGCCAGTTTTCTGTTCTCCCCTTTTCATTATTTTCATTGCATTATACAGACTCACCTCGGAATAGGGAAAAAAACCTTTGCTTTGAAGACTCTGGTGTTGATTCTCCAACTCCAACTGGAATTGCACACTTTTATCTCTCAAATATCTCAAACCTTTATGATTGCATTAAAACTTTACTGACACAAAGACCCATAGAAAACAGCTGTTCCTGTCTTTGAGTTCGTAAAATTATCATGTTTGGGTAGCATCAAACCCACTTACTCTATTCCCACCAAGGAGTGGAGGGATTGTACCCAAGAGTAAGTCTGTCAACTAATTACTCATAAAAATTCAGGTTCTAAACACCTGCTCTATAAATATTTTGTTTGCTCTGGCTTTTTTTTGTTCTCTGTGTGTTTTTAAACAACTGTCTTTTTTCCTTTTAAAATATATATTATTTAATTTACCAGATGATTTATTACCTTGCAGTATATCACAGGTGGTGTCTTGAGGGGTACATTTTGAATGCAAACCCATACTTTACTTTTAATTATGATACCCTTTGTAGTTGCACACTGTTGGAAAAACACCTATTGTTAGTCAAAATATGTGGCAGGTAAATGAAACTTAACAGCTTGCTCCCTGTTTTCCTTCCACTCCACTGCTGGCAAGTGTTTATGGTTACACAGGATCTATTAAATAATGGCCAATTATTTTTTCACCATATTTTTCTGTTTGTTTTGGAGGGGGATGTTAACATTATATATTTTCACTGCCAGTATGACAAGCAGTAGAATGAGCCACAGCACTAGTTTCTTGCCACCATTTCATTACCATGTTTTCAAATCAGTAAAGTATATAAAAACATTCCTGAAGACATCAAATATTTTTGTTACAGTATGCAGGGAATACTGGAATCATTCTAGACCTGAATCAGGCCCAATCCACAAATTCCCACCTCATCCCCAGTTCACACCGTGATTAAATGCAGGATAAACACTTCAGCTGCAGTGACATTCCCCAGGATCAGCTGAGATCAGAATTGAATCCACTTGGTCTCATCTTTTCTTCTGCAGAATCTCCATCTCCTCTCTAGAAAGCTTTAGAAATCTGAAAAAAACCCGCTATTAAAGCATTGTGTTCAAACCTTCAAGTAACAAAAGAGGGAGAAAAAAGCACAGCAGTTCACCATGGATACTATTGAATGAAACCACTTAAATACCAGCTGAAATGTCACTGACATTTACAGCTACCGTTTCTTTAGGGGGGGAAAGAAAAAAAAAAGAGAGAGAAATTACACATGTTGACAAGTAAATAACACGAGATTGCTGATCTTGGCAGCTGTCATCCAGACGCACCGATAAATTATTCATATCAGCTCGTTTTATTGTCTTGCCCCTTCCAAATGGCACAGTGTGGGTCGCAGCAGAGATGTGCAGGGATAAGGAGTTGTGTTATCAGAAGCAATGGGGCCAAGCACGAACACGTGGTGGAGGGTCTGTCCTGGGGCTGGGACAGCCTCTTCCTCCTCTTCCTCAGTCTCTGGCCCTTTGCTTGGTCCCACTTTTTCCCTTCAGCCCCACAGCTGCCCCCTCAGGGATTCTCCCTGGCAAAAAAAAACACACAGAGGAAGAACATGTATTTTTAAGATGGTTTAAGTGTCTCCAAGACTAACAAGACCACCATGACCTGCTGAAACCAAACCCTTGCAAGATATTGAAGTGCTTATTATATTTCTATTACCGATACCAAATGCTTTGCTGAGAATAGATTGATTTTCAGTCACACCTTTGAGAATTTATGAGATCATCTCATGAAAATTATACAGTTTAAGGTAATAGAGCATTATATTTTTCTCTGAAAAGCCAGAGAATTTCCCTGCTTATAAGGAAATATGTATCAGCTGTGACAAATATTGAAATCATGCTTTATAAGTATTTTAGCCTTTGAAGTCTTACCACTACATGAAATATAGGTAATTTTTCTTCCTTAAGATCAATAAAAGGTCTATTTTCAAAATGACTTCGTATTGATTGAAGGGTCAGAAATGCCCCAGGTATTGATTGTCTACACATAATCACGTTTTGCTCAGTAAGTTAACCTCGTCTACAAGTGAAATGAAAAGAGATCCACTATATCACTTAAGCAAAATATTTTCATTGTATTTGAAAAATTGCTTCCATCAGTCACTGGTGTCTCACTGACAGTGTATTTTCCTTTATCTCTCTATTTTTTTTTAAACCCCCAGGAAGTCGATTTACACAGAGTGAACAGCCAGGACAAGCTTGGCCTCACTGTCTGTTACAGGACAGATGATGAAGATGACATGGGGATTTATGTGAGTGAGGTAAGATTGAGCTGATTTCCATAAGATACAATTTGTCTTTTAAACTGCATTGTTGGGCATTTAAGACATTTGCCTTCTGTTTGTACCACATTAAAAAAAGCAGCCAGATTGCAGTAACTCAAAGAAATCTAATTATTTTCCTTTTCTCCAAAGTGAGTGTAGTCCTGCATCCACTGAAGTCAAACTTGGTTATATTAACATTTAGTGTTTATTTCCCCCCAACACAGTCTCAGCATTCAATTTCAGATAATGCCTTCAAAGTATTTTTAATATATTCCCACTATTAGTTTTTGTTCTTAATTGTTCCAGAATCAGTACAAATTATTATTAAAAAAAAATCCACACATTCTCATTTGCAAATATTTGAGGTCCATTTGTCTCTCTTTGCCCCCTTCCACGAAATAAGTAGCATTTTATACATCAACTTTTTATCCTGCAGATCGATAACAAATTAATAGCAGCAGTTTGGTGGAAAGAAACTCATAACTAAATCTAAAATGTTCCATTAGAATGGCCCACTTAGCAAATAATCCTTCCTGCTCTGTACGCAAAAACTGGTTCTAATCAGAGCACTGTGTGAAGCAAATGTTAAAATTCGAGCTAACTCCATACCAGGCAAACATGATAAACCTGCATTCCCTGAAGATGTGGCTCAGGATGCTCAGAACTGTTTTGGGGTTGAATTGATAATTTTAATTGGCATTTCCCTTTGTCTGACACGAGCAGGGAGAAGTCCTGTAGTCACTGGGGCAGATGAGACAAGCACAGGTAGAGCAGCAATGAACAGGCACACTGGTCACACCATCAGTCCTGTTACCAGTGCTGGGGAAGTAAATCCTGAGCTCTCAAACCTCCAGAGCACTCACAGTTCCCTTATTTTGTAGATTGACCCCAACAGCATTGCTGCCAAGGACGGGCGGCTCCGGGAAGGGGATCGCATTATTCAGGTACGTGTGTGGAGGGTTCCCGGCTGCTAACACGGGATAATCCAGGTCCTGCCCTCACAACAAGGCTCTCTGCACATGCCATGCACAGGGATGGAACAGAATCTCGTGTCCACACCACCACTCTTGCCCAACACCTGTCTGCACAAGGCTGGGGATGTGCACGTGGGCTGCTCCCAGTCCGTGCTGCACCGGGATCACTGGGATCTGTCCAGCCAGGCAGTTCTGCCGAGCTCATCACCCAGGTGTCCCTGGGAGAGTGTTTCATTGTGTTGCTCTTTTCCTTCAAGATCAATGGCATAGAGGTGCAGAACCGAGAGGAAGCTGTGGCACTTCTGAGCAGTGAGGACAGCAAGAATATCTCCTTACTTGTGGCAAGACCAGAAATTCAGGTACTGTAGCAACAACAAAAAAAAAAAACCCCTCGCTTGAGTCTTAATTGAAATAGTTGCTATTTTGTAGAAAGTAGTTATTTCAAAGAATTTTAACCTACCTAAATCTACCAATCTATCTAAAACCAGATTATAGCATATATATGACCAGTTTGACTGGACTTATATATCTTCTAAAATAATGGAATTCACCAGTCATGGTACTTACATATATATTTTATATTAAAGTTCAATTTCTAAGACATTTAGTGATTTATATGTGCTGCAATGCTATTACAAACATCAGTGCAAGGTATTATGGATGGGTTTAAGCCACAGTTTTGAAGAACATACTGAACTCTAACTCCTATAGCCATCGATTATTCATTCATTAAAACACCTATTATTTAGCCCTGCATACACCATCTCTTAAAGCAGTTGAATACTGTCAAGAAGCCTCCTCAGCTGTAATAAAAGGTTGAACTATATCCCTTTGTAGAGCAGGGATTAGCACAACAAAGGTGTTGAACAAACAGCCAGGAGCACTATTGTTTGATCTGTCTCTGCTCCTGGTGCTGGGGGAGCATCCCTTGCCAGTGCACCTGGAAACACAGGGTCAGGATCATCACTATCCTGTTAGCCTGGAAGTTTCTGATCTCTCCCATAGAGGTAATTGAGGATGGGAGTAAAAAAAGTCCTACAGACCCCAGCCAGATTTTCCCTCTGGCCCTCGATGCTGCCTCACAAGTGGTGTGTTCAAGCTTTGGGTTCAGAGTATTTTTATACATCCTAATCAAGTTGTGCAAAAACCAAAACAGCCCCATCTCTCAGAATTATTTCTATGGATGAAGAGGCTGGAGTTGTTTCATATGTAAAGGGCTGTTGAAGATCAAACCATGCTGCTGGAGATGGAGGCATCTGTGGGGGGAAAAAGGACAGTCAATGCCCACACTTAGGACAAGGACACACGTGCTCCTTCCCAGAACACAGCAGCACTGTCACAGGAAGGAATCCCCTGAGATTTCCCAGTGACTTTCCACAGAGAAAAATCTAATTTATGTCAGTCTTCATTCTTTTGACAATTGGTTTGTTTTTTCCCTCCCTTTTAACATAGCTGGATGAAGGATGGATGGATGATGACAGAAATGATTTTCTGGATGACTTGCACATGGACATGTTAGAGGAACAGCACCACCAGGCAATGCAATTTACTGCCAGCATGCTTCAGCAGGTACTGCCCTTCTGGTGTGCAGTGCTGTCAAACTTCCCACTGCACTCAATATTCCAATACTGAGCTTGGCTGAATACACTTGGTGTGTCTCAAGTGACACTAAGTCAAGATCAAGGCCAAAGGACTTGATGTAAAATCAGAATATTACATGACTAGGCACAGCTTCATCTCAGGTAGCCAAATGTTTTAGAATGTTACCTTTTGTGCTTTGCCCCTTACAAAACACAGTCACAGTTCTTAGAAACCCACTGTTCTCTCTTGTGGTCACTGAGAGAAGTACTGGGTGTAGAAAGCGACAGATTAAGAAAACCATTAAAAAAATAAATGCCTCGAAACATTTTGTGTCCTTGCAGTAATTCCCCTTTCTGTTTTGTTGTTAGAAGAAGCACGAGGAGGACGGAGGTACCACGGACACAGCCACTATTTTATCCAACCAGCACGAGAAGGACAGCGGCGTGGGGCGCACGGACGACAGCACCCGCAACGACGAGAGCTCGGAGCAGGAGAACAACGGGGACGATCACACCACGTCCTCCAACACCCTGGGGAGCCAGCAGAAGCTGACATACAGCCATGACACCCTGGGCAGTGGCGACATGCAGTTCAGCAACGAGTCCTTTATCTCGGCCGACTGCACAGACGTCGACTTCCTCGGCATCCCCGTGGACGAGTGCGAGCGGTTCCGGGAGCTGCTGGAGCTGAAGTGCCAGGTGAAGTCTGCCAACCCTTACAGCCTGTACTACCACAACAGCACCCTGGACATGAGCAAAAGCGACCAGGAGAGCGTGGACAGAGAGCTGGAGATGCTGAACGAGGAGCTGCGCAACATCGAGCTGGAGTGCCTGAACATCGTGAGGGCCCACAAGATGCAGCAGCTGAAGGATCAGTACCGGGAGCCCTGGATGCTGCACAACAGCGGCTTCCGCAACTACAACACCAGCATCGACGTGCGCCGGCACGAGCTCTCGGACATCACGGAGCTCCCGGAGAAGTCTGACAAGGACAGCTCGAGCGCCTACAACACCGGGGAGAGCTGCCGGAGCACTCCCCTCACGCTGGAGATCTCCCCCGACAATTCCCTGCGCAGAACGGCCGAAGGCCTGAACTGTCAAGGTCCCGAGGGGGCAGCGGCCTATAACGCTTCCCAAAAGAGTTTGTTTGCCGGCTCGGAAAGCCACGAGTCCAGCGCTGGTAAATGCCACACCTCTGCTAAAGATCCCGACCTCGGCAAACAGCTGGAGAGCAAGGAGAGAAAAGCCAGTGATGGAAGCAAAAGCCCCACTCACGGCCAAAAGCCTTCTGGCTCCTACGCGTCCCCGTGTCACCACTCTCCGTATAAACACGCTCATATCCCTGCCCACGCACAGCACTACCAGAGCTACATGCAGCTGATCCAGCAGAAATCCGCCGTGGAGTACGCCCAGAGCCAGATGAGCCTGGTGAGTATGTGCAAAGACTTCAGCTCGGGCCAGAGCGAGCCGAGGATGGAGTGGAAGGTCAAGGTCAGGAGCGACGGGACCCGCTACATCACCAAGAGGCCGGTCAGGGACAGGCTGCTGAGGGAACGTGCCATAAAGATCAAGGAGGAGCGCAGTGGGATGACCACTGATGATGATGCCATAAGTGAGATGAAGATGGGCCGTTACTGGAGCAAGGAAGAGCGGAAGCAGCATTTGGTGAAGGCGAAGGAGCAGAGGAGGAGGCGCGAGTTTATGATGCAGAGCAGGTTAGAGTGCTTAAAGGAGCAGCAAGGTGCAGAAGAAAAGAAAGAGATGAACATCATTGAACTGAGCCACAAAAAAATGATGAAGAAGAGGAATAAAAAAATATTTGACAATTGGATGACAATCCAAGAACTGCTAACCCACGGCACAAAGTCACCAGACGGCACACGGGTGTACAATTCCTTCCTGTCAGTGACTACTGTATAATCACCAGTGCTAAATTATGTACATAAACCACTACCATTGGGGTAGGAATCAATGCCTCGTTCAATGTGGCAAGATTTTTGTATATAAGATACAGTCACCGAGTTTATAGTTCAAGTACTGAACTCTGCAACTGTGGGTGCCAGGATCTCCATTGTAAAGTGGAGAGGAAGTTTGCCCATCCCCTTCAAAGGCAATATTAGCAGTGCTTTTTGGAATACTGATTGTACTTTTTTACTTGTTACCTTTTACATGAAGTGTTTAAATATCAGAAATGTATTAACCATACTTACACAGGTAATTTGCTTAAACTATATTCATATGAAAAGGTACCCATGCTTTTCTTTACCTAAAAAAAAAAAAAAAAAAAAAAAGAGGCAAAAAACCCACAAGAGCAACTGCACTTATGTGTTTGGTTTTTTTTTGGTGAAACCATTCTTTGTGATATTATTTTGCTGTTGTTCACTTCTACACAGTGTTGTTTATCTATACTTAGCTCAAGGTTTAAACTCAGTCATTCTCTTGTAATATTTAACATTTATCAAACAGCAGTTTTTAGAGTTATGCTCAACATTTAAACATTTTTCTTTTTTAAGGTTTCTGAAGAAAGTATATAGGTTTCATCTGAAAAGCCTGAGGCAAAGTACATGATCCTGCAGCTTTAAAGGATTTTAAAGCATGTTTGCAAATGTTGCAACCTATTGAAGAAACGTGCATGTACAGCTAATTTGTTTATATAAGACAGTTTGTGGAATTTGAAAAGCCCATGGTAGTAACTGTTTGCTTTATAGATTTGAATGTACTGAATTATAAAAGCAGTTTCATGAAATCATCATTAGCTACAAACGTTAACAAGTAAAATGAAGTAAAATAAATTATTGTTTTATATTTCAAACTATTTGAAATTCTTTTTGTTCCCTTCTGGTTTCACCACCAAGAATATTCTCTCTCAAGTGTAGCTCCCGTGCTGCAGAGATGCCTGGACACCTAGTAGAGCCAAACCTGAGGGAATAATCAACATCCTGACTTTGGGGGGAATTTGGATTGAGGTTTCCTTGAGGGAAAAGGCAAGGGAGAAGTGCAAGGACTGCCAGGAGTAGAACCAAGCAATGCTTATCTTCAACTCACCAGGTATTAGGATGAACTGTAAGAAAGAAATAGGACTTCTGCTCTCCTGCTTTGCTTTGGTTTGTGGTTGATTGGTGGTGTATAAAACCCACCTAAAGACTTCAGTGTGGGTGTGCATTAAAAACAGTACATGATTTAAAGCATATATAAGTTAAAGCAAATAAATATACAAATTAAAAGAGATGGTGAAAAAAGACAAAGCGGTGTCAAAGAGGTATCACATTTCTTTTTTTCTGATTAAGAATTCAGATATAAATTGGAATATTATGCTGGATCAAGTGATGGAGACTCATGAATAGCTTCCAGATTTCCCATCCCCTTTTCCCTTGAAAACTTGCTTCTAAACCCTTCTAAGTTTTTGTTCTGGACTCTTCTACCATAACCATACAAAGAAAAAATTAAAATCTTGCTGATAGAACTGAAAAGTTGGAAGGGGAGAGATTGACAGCTTCTCAGTGTCTGTTTTGTCTGTCATCAGCAAGGAAACAACAGATTTTCTGGGGGGGTTTCCCCTCCCTCTGTGGGCTAGCACTGAATTCCTATTGAATGTGTGTCTGCCATGCTCCACAGTCAACTTTTACATACCCAAAAATGCGCTTTCAGCCCACGTAATCTGGCACTTGTATCAATAAGCCTCTGCAAATTTATCTTCAAACTCTTATTTTCCTCTGGGATAAAGTGCTAGTCCTACTGTAGCCTGTGAAAGATTTTTCTATTGACTTTGTTAGAGCCAGGATTTCACCTGACATACACCAGCCATTATCATCACAAGTGGTACAGTGGGAAGAATACAGGATTTGCACACACACTGCTTTCAATGTAAGACATTTTCTATCTCAAATCTGCTTTACTCTGAGTTCATGTTCTGCTCATCCCAACTGCAGCCATAGCAAAATACTTCAGCACACAAACTCAGATGCAGAAGCTCTGATTAGTGTGGAATAAAAACCCTTAAACCAGGCATGAAAGAACAGTTAAACCATCTTTAGTGTAGGTGGTTTAAATACTAAATCTACTCTAAATACTAGAGTAAGATTTGAAATGTTCTTCTAATGAAGAATTATCATCAAGGTGTTCCTCATAAAAATAGGCTCCTTTGGATTAACCTCACAGTTAATGGCCCTGGTTACATAAATGCTGAGCACTGTATAAATGTGTGTAACAACAGAAACATATTTGGGAATTCAAGTGTGATGTGCAGAAATTACACCAAGGCATCAATAGTATAAAATTTACATTCCTGAAGATGTTGAAATAAATGCATCGGCCAAGAATTACTCTCACACCTTTTGAGTTTTTCCTCCCTAAATATTTGTTCCTGTTTTGGACAGTTAAAATCACCTCTGTCATCCAGCACTGTGATTTATTATTTAGCATCAGTTCTCAGAATCCATCAGTTATCTTGGAAATCTGAAGAAAAGCTTTGCAAACTGCAGATTTTCCTTTTTCACTTATCATCACACTTTTCATTTGCCCTTATCAGAGTTCTTAATGTGGTGTTGAAAAGGGAGATTTGGGGTCTTTTAATTACCTGAAAGAAAACATTGGAAATTACCATAGTGTTAGTCCAAACCTGACCTCATTACAGTGCAGAGAATCTGACTAGAGAGCAGCTTTGGATACCTAAGAGGAAATATTTCCTCCAACAGCTTTCTAAAAATGGCATCTCAGTACATACCCCAGTGCTTAAAAGCTAACACTGAAAATGTTTTAGTTGTCCACAGGACACCTCAGGCAAGGAATCTCCAGGGAACAGTGGAAATTGTGTCTCCTGGGTTACTACAGGTTGTACCCAAACCCCAACACTCTCCACTAGTGCCACACACCCCTGCAGAGCAGCAGAACCTCCTCACACCTGGGCACGGGGTCCTGGGGCACCATCCAGCTGTGGGACAGTGTGGTGGGTTTTCCTGGCTGGAAAACCAACTTCAGATCTAGACACTCAGACTCCTGCAGGGATCAGCACTGGGAAATGTTCCTTCCATTGGAGAGGCTCGTTCCAAGTGCTCTTTGAAGTTCATTTTAACCTGATGGGAGCTAAAGAGGGTGTCACCTGAAAGGATAAATCTTCATTTCCATCCTCTTTCTTTTCTCTTCCTCCTCAGCCACTTTACTGAGCAGTCTCAAACTTGGGTGAGAACTGATGCCAGAACAGTAAGTAAACAGGGAGAGATCCTAAATACATAAAAGTGGAACAAGCGGCTGCCAAGCAGCCTGAGAGGACTGAGCAGTGCCTGTGAGCAGCTCCCCAGAACTCTCACACAACCATCAGTCATTCCTGCTGCCCCATCCCTGCTCCTGTTTACAGACCAACACCTCAGTCCCCATCCTTTGCCTACACATTTCCCTTCACCGAACCAGAGATGACAACGGGACAGTCGGGATACAGGTTGATGCAGAATTTGACCTGATTTCTCTGCAATGCAAACAGGCTCTGTGTCAAACTGGGGTCAGCTTCCCTAAATTGCAGAGTGTCTCCCAGATGTAAAATCCATAAAAATGTAAAATACTTATTTGCAAATAGGGTCTAAATCGGCATGGAATCACCCGAGTTGGATGTGCTCTGAAATGGGAAAGCCCTGAACCAAACCTAACAGCATTTTTTTGTAAATTAAGAGAACTTGCACAGTAGGGATGGCAAATAAAATGAGGTAAGACTACATATTGCCTAGGGACTGCTGGTTGGAGAACTAATTAGGATTATAAACTGAAAGTATGTAAATTAACCAAATATAATTATCTGCTATTGGCCTTTGGAAATAGGTTACCGGATACTTGTAAGCAAAATTGCTCAAATGCCTGGAAGCCATACAAGGCAAGCCATAAGCAATTTAAATTCCTCTCTTTGTTTTATTTTCAATTGTTTTAAAGCTGTTGTTGTATTAAGGATTTATTAGAATATAAACTAATTAGAAAACTCAAAAAACAAAAGTGAGGCAGAAACTGACACAGCAGATGCTGTGCGTCCATCCCAAGGCCCCTGGGTTTATTGAATGTAAATTGTTTAATGGGACAAAATACCAAAGGTTCTGCTTGGGGTTTCATCAAAACAGCTTCTGTGAGCTGCCAGTCAGAGTTCAGCTGGAAGAGGGGTGGTTTCTGCACAAGAACAGCACCTCAGCCACACTGCTCTTATGGAGATGTGTTCACTGTTCGAATGCAAACATGCAGAATTTATACCCCTTTTCACCAGGTGTCTGTCATGGCATAAAGTAGCACCACATTCAGGGGTTTCTGTGAGCAAATCTTCTCACTCCCAGTTTATGGCATCAGAAACACAAAAGTGGCCACTGGAGAAACTGATGGTAGTGGGGGGACCAAAGTGAAAAAACTTAAGGGGGGGGGGGTCACATGTAAAGGCTGGCTGGGCTTATTTCACACTCAGGCACGAGGGCTTTAATACACAGGCCTGATATAAAGCCCACTTATGTGATCTGAAAGACTCCAAGGTGTCCCAGAGGAGTTGAAAATGGTCTATTAACTTACATACTTAATTATCCTCAACTGTATTAGTGAAGTATAAAAAAGGAAGGGCCATCCCAGCTTTGCACATCAAAGCACAACTTGATTTTCTACTGCTAACCACACCTCCCAGATACCTTCTGATGGTCACTGCTTTTAAAAAAATCGTCCTGCAGCCCTGCTAATACACTGTGCCCTCCTCCACAAGCTCCAGGAGATCTGTGTCCAAGCTTGTGCTGCAAAATGAACTCTGCAGCTGTTCCATGACTGACCATGAAGCAGATTCACATTTATCATGCACTGCTCAGTGTTCTTGGGTCAGCTCCTCTCAGCTGGGTCCCAAACCTTCTTGCTGGAATCCTTAAATATCCAAAACATTAGAAACATCCTCATTTCTATAGCATAAAAAAAAATGCAACTATCTACTCTAAAAACTAGGTAGAAACACCTCCCCCCCCCCCCAATTAATAAAAAAGCCACATGTCTATTCTGCTGGATTCAATCTATGAAATTTAAATACTGGGAATTAAAGCTTCATCTGAGTTCTGTTGCCTAAATTAGTACATCAAGATCATGGATCCAAGAGCATACTTGCAATGCTTTTTACTGAGCAAGTTTGAAATGGGAATAAAGTTCTACCAGTTTCCTATGAAAAACTGTGTCATCTTCTGAGACACAGAACGTTTCTTAGAGGAGGTTTAATCTAATCAATTAATAATGAAAATAATGACTTGGTAACAATGCTCCAATTAGTGTTCTAATTTGCAAAAGTATAATGCCAATAGCATAAAACAATCAGTGTAGCTCCACTGGAGCCAAAAGCCCAAATTAACATTTGGGCTGATATTCTTATTTTTTTCTTTCTATGCAAAATCAAAGTAATTTTAAAAATATAATTTCTATAACATTTTCTTCAAACACTTCTATGAATAATCAAGCCAAAGCAAGCCCAAACAGCCCATCCCTATTTCTCCCAGCAGATGATGTTGGGTTTAAGCCACACACTTCTCTCACCCTACTCCTGTCTCTCCCCTCTCTGGGAAAAATGAGTCAGCTAAGTCAGAAAGGGATCAGAAAGAATAATCCCCACAGTCTTCCACAGTTGGGGCTGGGCCCAGCTATGACTGGGGATCAATTACATGTGCAGGAAATTACACACGTAACACACACAAAACAAGCGCCAAGTCTGGCTCTGCTGATGTGTTTTCATTTTGTCTTTAGTTCTTCAGGACCAAAAAAGGACCTACCCCATCTCACATATGATATGAGAAGCACATTATATCCCCAAAGGACTGGAAATGTCTTCATTTCCACAGCATGAAAAGATTAAATGACTTGCTCTAAAACCCAAGCAGGAGATTCTATTATAAAACACAACCCCAAAAAATGGCACTTGCCCAGAAACAAGGGGTCCCAATCAAGCTGCTGACAAATCCCAAGCCACAGAAGTGCAAAGAGACACAACAGCTTGTGTGGCTGGGTCATGGGCTGCTCTGCTGGCCAGGACAGAACACTTGGGCTGTCCTTTCAAATCAGTTTGCCAGGGAGGAACTTTAAAGGTAATTTCTTTGACAATCCATCCTTTTAATGTGAAGCAACTGCAGGACCATGCTACGGGGAGCCCCATTAACTGAGAATAAGAACCTCTCTGTAAAAGTGAACTTTTGGTGACCTTCTCTCAAAGAAAATACTTTATCATATTGGAGTGTGGGCCTCCCAGGTGTCGTGGGGAGGCTCCATTGTCCTGATTAGGAGAGCTAGCTTTGATTCTCAATAATCCATCCTTCGGCTTAGCTGGGCTTTGTTAGCTCAGAATGCCATAAACAAAGACTCCCCAAAAGGCAAATCCAGCTATAATTGTTTAATAAAAGTAAATCAAAAGGCTGCAAATTGAAAGGCACCCACCCAAGGTTTGTAAAATTTCTGTTTTGCTCCAGTTAAATGTGAGCATCCAACATCTAGTCCTTAGGCCTCGAGATATAAGCCCAGGTAAAAGCAGTAAGGTCACATCCAAGTAACTTTCACAGGAAACACGACTCAGTTCCATAAGGTTCAGCAAACACAGATTCCAGATGTAACAAAGCACAAAGCCAATTTTACAAAGCTATTCCAGAAATACATCTCTGCTTGCTCTACTGCATTTGAACTGGCATTCAAAGACACTCCACAAACTGCTCTCCACAAACTGAGCTCAAGGCAGAGGCAAGCACTGACTGACTATTTAGTAATGAACTGATGAGCCTTTTTCAGTATTTCATTCCAAAATCATGCAAACCTATCTCTAGTAAGCAAAGACTGGCCCTTTCTATACATACAGCCACAGAGCTTTCTCCTGTCTCAGTGTTTTCCAATGAGGCCAAGAGGTTCTGCTTCATTTATTCTTTCCAGAAGTCTTTGTAGGCATCTCTCTGCATCTGCATTACAGAATAATTGAGGCTGGAAGGGACCTCTGGAGATCCTCTCGCCCCATTCACTGCTCAAACACAGCATTAGCAAGGATTGCTAAACACAATATAAATAAATAAGGTGCCACAGAATGCAGCTTTAAGGCAAATCCCACAGGCACAATGAACCAGACACTAAAAAGGGGGTTAATAGTTTCACAAGAGGCTCTATCTCTCTCCTCCACAAGCATTTTCTGCTGACACTACAAGATGCCCCTCATGTCCTGGTCTTGCAAGGTTTTTCATTAAGGACCTTTCATTAAGTACCAGCTGTCCTAAGGCAAACAATGGCAGGAGCTCAGGTTTTTGAAAAGGGACATAAGTGGCCCTTGGGGTGTGGGACAGGGCAGTGCCTGTATGAACAGGGTCCTTTGGCTCCCATGGCCCTGGTGAGGGGCACAGTGACTCAGTCCCCACTGGTGACCCCACTGGTGACCCCAAGCACAGCTGGTCCATGAGGTCAAGGAGTGGGGACGAGACTGGCATCATGCTGCAAAGCACTTGTACCACAGACCTGAAAGAGAAGAGGAGCAGTTGCACAGGGCTGACACTTGATGCACCAGACTTGGCAGATGGTTTTGTATTTATCCCCTTAAAATACCTGCACTGGAAGCAGCACAAACCCCACACACCCAGGGGATGGAGAAGGTTCTGCGCCTTTGGGTGTGTGCACGACAGAATTGTGCCTTTGAATTATTCAGGCTGGGGAAAAAGTCACATTATTAAGAAAAAGTAATAACTACCACATAACACATCTGCCTGTGTTTGCAAGTCACTCGTGTGCCAACTGTTCTCCTTCCTGAGTCCCAGCACAATTCTTAGTCCTTTGTCTAAACATAAACAGCACCAGTCCCTCAGTGGAAGCTTCCCTGGATGCTGTGGGAGAAGGAGCCAACCTTGCTGAAGAAAAGTAGCTTCATTCATCAGCGTTAATAGCTCATATATCAAACACTCTCACACAAATGAGGAACAAAACCAAAGCTAGAAAACCCTTTCACCATGTTTTACAGTAATGCAGCATCTGTCGTTTTCAAAACTAAATCAGAATAAATGTGACAATTTCACTTGCCTGCATGTGGCTGTTGATGAGTGCAGAGAAATATTTCCAAATTAAATGGATGAACATCCATGTGGCTAAAGTAGTACAAACAGGACCAGGCACAGCTGGTACTTTGTCTCCTAACATGGAGATTAGTGCCATCAACAGGGGCACACGAGCCCAAAATGCAGTAGTTCTGCTAAATAACAAGTGCTTGCCAAAGGATTTTTGTATTCCCAGCACAGCTTTAAACCTCAAGTCATCAGCAACATCTGAGGTTGCCTTAATGCAGTTCAAATTTTCATCCTCTGGAGGAGGAGCAGGAGACCTGCTTCCAACTCAGGTTACTCATGTGCCAACCCAAAACCAGCAGCCACAGACCCCAGCAAATACTCTCATAATATTCCCCCTTTACTTTACCAGCAACCCCTCAAACATCTCTCACTCTCCTGGGAGAGTGTTCCCATGCAGAGAACATGCAGGGAACAGCAACCATCTGTTAAAAACAAAGAGGAACACAACTCAGAGTTACAAGTTCAGTGACCAAGCATATCACTCTTCTGGAAAAATACTAAAAGTTATTTTTAAATCCATTTGGACCAAAATAAGAATCTTCACTCCAACAATGCTCACAAACACAGGCAGTACTTTGCTATGTAAGGTAAGTCCATTCTTTTTGAAGAATCAGGTAGACCTCATGTTCTTGTGGTCTTCAGGTACAGAAATGGTTGTGGCAAGCAAAAAAGGAACGCTCCATTCCCAGGCAGAGGTGCCCCATCCTTCTCTGCAGGGGTAGAAGAACTGCTGCAAAGCAATTTAATGCCCAGTGAAGCTGCACCACGTAGTAGAGCTAAAGGGGGGTTGAAATGAGCACCCACAGTGAGAAGAGAACATTGCATAAGGCAGTAACTGCAAGCCTTTCAAGGGGCCTGTATTTCAGTCTGTGATTCTTGCCTTGGGCCAATCTGAAATTTGTCCTCTCTCAGGAGCGGAAGTCTTGTGGGAGGTCTTGCTGCAAATCCTCAGCACTGTCAGCCAGTGGTCAGATGTCAAGAGGAATTGAACTGGGACGGGAGGTGACCAGCTAAAAAAACACAGCATCTGTAAAGGGCTCATTCAGCCAAGGATCACAGTGCTCTGGTCACTCTCTGCTCCTCCCTGCACAACCAAACTCCTTCACACGTGGCCACAGGCCTGTGCTTGTTTAAACAGACACAAAGGCCCTCACTCCCACAGACCTCCAGGCTGGGGAAACACCACAGTGGGCTCCTCGTGAGGCCACAAAGGTTCCACCCTTTTGTGACTGATTGGTATTGAGAGGAGCAAGGAAAAGGGAACTGCTGACACATCAGACCCCCATGGAAATCACCACACGTGCCAGGACACACAGTGAGGTGTCTCATCACTCCTCCAAGACACTTCCAGTCTCTTTCACAGCAAATGTTGTCCTCAGGGTGGTATTGAAGCACAAATTCTGCAGCAACACCATGGGGGAGAACAGGAAAAGGAGACCTGGACACCAAAGTGCAGCAGCAGGAGGAGCCCCCTCTCCAGCTGTGTCACAACTGCTGTCCTGAGGACCTTTCAGAACAGGTACAACCAGCTCTGGTCTTGCTCAGTGTAAAGCTCTTGTCTCCATGGGATGGAAAACAGGCTGAGGGTAAGAAATAATAAGAACCTGAATAATGCAGATCAGCATTATTCACACCCAAGCAATGACCATCACTTAGGAGCTTCAGTGCAAGTCTCTATGAACTGGAGACTGTGAGGAGACAGATCTGCCAGCTCAGGAAGTCCCCAAACTATTACTTGCCAGAACTTGTGAGGACTAACCCCCTGGTTTGCAAGTGCTTTTCAAAAATACCTGCTAAATAGCATCATTAGAGAGGAAAGCCTGGGTTACATGGATTTTGGGTTTGTCCCATCACATCATGGTGACATGTGCAAATAGAACAAATACAAAAGGACCCCACAGTCAGAGAGAGTCTGAAGGCATTGGTTCAGGTTAGAGAGCAGCAAGTACACTGGAGAAAGGGAGAAGGGAAATGCAATCGCTTCTGGTCCCTCTCTTTGAGCTCATACAAGCATTTAGCATCTTACAAAGTATAAACCTTACTTGAAATAGAAATCAGACATGTTCTGAAGCTGTTGAATGTGAATCTGCTTTGGGGAGAAATACAATTAGATTTGTATAAAGACTTTTTTTTTTAATGGTGTTTTATTTTGTTTCATAGTTGCATGAAATATTATAGAGGCTAAAATAAATCCTAAAATGCTCTGACACAGAATTAGGCTATTTAAGGATTAGCCTGGATTATTTGCAGAAAGCTGGGAAAACCCAGCAAAGCTAAGTCTCTGCCAACAGCTGATTGACTGGTTCTGAAGGGGGAGAGATGAAAGAGCATTGGTACTCTTTGTAAATTTATATTTAGAAATACCGTGTGTAAACAGAAATTTAAACTAACACAGAGTATGAAATGGCTGGGAGTCCTTAGAAGTTAGTTCAAAACTCAGAGGTGAGTTTTGATCAGGCCCCTATGAATGAGGATTCCTCCCACTATGGCTATCAGAGCCTGGCAACACTAATAGAATCAGGATAGTTAAAACCAGATCAGGATTTCATCCAGAAAGTCTTGCTAGTTATTTCAAACCATAGCTGAAGGAAGCCAGGCACCTTCTGCCAGAGGATGAATGATTTATACTCATGAAGTCACCATCTCAGATCATTCCTATCCTGACAAGTCTCAACCAGGGCTGTATTTGCTCATTGACCATCTTTAATTGATGAGTTGGTTCTATTAGTTCATTGTCTTTCTACCCACTCACTTGTAAACAGGCCAAAGTATTGACAGCAAGGAGTCCTCCCAGTGAAGATGAAAAGCTCATGGGTAGGGCCCCACTGGAGAAATTTTCCAGGCAAAGCCAAATATAGACAAGGAAGAAGTTTCTCTGCAAAAATATTCCACTGGAGATTGTCCTCCTAAAGAAGTGACCCAGGGGAGATTTATCCCAGCCCAGAACTGGGGTGGGCAGCACCACAGCCAGTTTCAAGCAAAACTTTAAGTCCACTCTGCTCTAAGCCCTAATCAAGTTGCTTCTTTTGTCCAGCAGATGAACAAACTCTTTGTGTTGCTCCACCACAAGCAAAACGTCACCTTGCACCAGCACTGGCAAACGTGACTTGAGCTGAAAGGGAAAAGGAGAAATTTTACTGTGGGGGGAGAGGGCGAGATAAGGAAGGAAGGTTAAAAACACAATCCACCAAGATTGGAGCTGCTGTGATGTGAACAATGAGCAAACAACCAATGCTGCCTAATAGCTGAGTCTCAGTCTGTGAGGGTTTTTTTTTTCTTTTATGGCTCTCTATCTGCTTCATGCCAGTGTGAGCTGCAAACCATAACTTTAATAGCTTCAACCAAAGAGTTATGATAATATCAGATGCTGTGGATGATGAGCAAATAACAGCAAAAATGTAATGAAAAGTATATATTTATGTCCTTGCTATTAAACCCAAAGCTATAAACATTGACAGCACTAAGAGTAGCAGTTTCTATTGTCATTGATTAATGCCTTGTTTTGAAGAACAAGGAGAAGGTTAAACCAAGAAAGAAACAAAGAGAGTTGGGGGTTTTTTTTTCCTTCTCTCTGAAAAATTACAGTGGCTATTTTAGGGGAAGCTGCATTTCTAAAACATTTTCATAGAAGGCAAAATGCCTTGCAGAGGAAATGCAGTCAGAGAGATCTTTTAGGGCCTTTGAATCACACCACAATGCACGTGTTAAAACACCAATTAACAAGTGTGCTCACTAATGTGTACACTCCACATTTGTTTCTTCTGTCCTCTCCATTAGCATAATTCTCAGCTGACAGTGCAGCCATCCCCACCATGGATCCACTGCAACATAGGGTTTCTGTTAACTCTTTGCTAACTATTGCCTCAAAGACTTTGAGGACAGTCAATGCAGCCAAATCAATGCAAAAACTTTGCAATTAATGCAATTAATCATGAGAACTACTGATGCAAAAATATCTTCTGCCTACATCAGGGATGCAGATGATGGCTTAAAACTTAGAGGAATCTTCCCTGTCTGCCACAATCTAGAAGATAATGGCTCTGTAGCTGGCTCCACTGGTTTTTTTTCCCTCTCTTCCTACCTTTCTGCCCATTCAGAGGATTATGTTTATCCCTACAACTGGTTCTGAATGGGAAAAAATAAGGTCACACACTCAATGTTTTTGCAATGCCACCAACCTCCTCCAACCTGATAGGAGAGAAGTTTCATTTCTGCTGTTTCTGCTCTGATGCAATGTTCATATCAAACATTTGCACAATTCTCCCCTCCAGCACTTGCTCCCCCTCTCCTCAACTCGTCTCATAACCTCCTCTCTTTGGCACCACACAAACACACCTGATAACCACACAGGAAATCCAGACTTGCATCCTCCCAAGAGTTCCAGCAGCAAAAGAGCCTAGAGGTTCTCTTTTTAATCATTTTAGATTAAAAAAAGAAATACAGAAAGGAAAGACCTAACTGCAGCTATGCAAGATGGCAAGTGTGAAACTCGCTCAGCAGAAAGGGAAGGCTGTGCCATTTCCTCCTAAAATACAGACCTGGCACTGCCTTGGTGTCACACACAGTGTATTGCAGTGGCAATTCATCAGTTCTACCAACCCACTGACCCTTCTCCCATTAAAAAGGCATCAGCTCTTCCTTCTGTTGCTACTTGATCTTCCTCAGGCCCCCAGGCCCAGCACTCCAGGTGAGGCAAAGCCCCCCATGGCAAAACTCACTGAGCAACAGCCTGACTCGCTGCAATGTTTGTTCTAAAGAGATCACATACCAAAAAAAGAAATAGTTTTCCTATAGTTTGGTTTCACAGAGGTATGACATTTTTGGTGAAAAGCCTCATATTTTTCCTGAACTGAAAGAAAATCCTGGACATCAGAAATGCTTATTTTGCAACACTGTTGGAAATGGTTATTTATGTGCACTATTCTTAGACTGGGAGCAAAGATGCCCAGTCCTATGCACCTTCACCGTGGATTTGTGCTGCTCCTTAAGGGAATTGATGTGATGGTTTCTCCTTACTTTTCCTTTTTTAATAACCTGGATTGTTATTATTGCTGCCGTTGTTGCTAAAGAGCTCTAGGGGGAGATGTGAAAATAGTCTGGTCCCTTGTGTAATGCCTGAAATCAAACCAGAATACATCAGGCTGACACTGCCTGCCTGTTATTGCCTTAAAGCTTGTTATTAAAAACAAACAAAAACAATTGCTGCACCATACCACATTCCACCTCCCCCAGAACGGAGGGGCAATTTAGTCTAGTGGTGAAAGACATCAAGGCTTCAGGACTCCTTTAGAGCAACTCCAGCCAGCCAAGACCACTGTGGGCATTTATATCCCAGCCTCTTTGGGACAGAGGAAATGTGGAGATCCCTCAGCCAAAGAGAATCCCACTCACTCACACAGTGCACTGTTTGCACTGGAGAAAGGTGCATCACTGAGGAATTAATAAAAACAACTCCAGGAAACGTTCATATGCATCCTTTCACTGGAATCTTCCTAGAATAATGAATTCTGAGCTTTGAAATGTGCTTTCTAAAGCCTGTCAAAGTAAAACTCTTCTGTAGCATGTCAACAAGAGCTGAGCCAGTTTTGTGGAAGGCACTGCAATCAGCTGAGGACGGGTGTCTGCAGAAGATGCTGTGCAAATCCAAACTCCAATGTTGCAATTATTTGTGGGCCATTTAGAAAGCAGCAAGCTCACCTCCCACAGCAGGCAGGTTTTCAACAAGACCCCTCCCTCATGAAGCAAATGTTACTTACACTCTGCTCGCTGCTCTCACAGGCTTCCCAGAGCACCTGGAAAAACCCTGAGAGAGCCCTGGTGTAGATATTTGGATCAAAGAACATCACAATCTGCCCTCTTAAAAGTATGAATAATTCCTCTTTAGAACTGGCAAATGCTGGTGGTGCATGAAGCAGCTAAAAGTTCTATACTTCTATAAATGTTTATGTAAAGAATTTCTTCTCCCCCCCCCTCCTCTGTCTTGGAAAGAAGGAATTCTGAAGAGTTGCATTAATCTCTGTGAACCACTACCTCAGCTGCAACTACCCTTCAATATTCTTAAAACTGTCAGCACCAAAAATATAGGTTTTCTCCACAATAATTGCTTTTTAAAATACCAGCAAGGCCACTCTAGGGAGAGCTGTTATCGTGAAATAATTATGCCCCTTTGGGATCTGAACACATGGCTGTGCTTTACAGATTAGAGCAACACCCCCCTGAATTACAGCAGAACAACATTTCCTGTTGTGCTTTTCTCCTAAAGGCAGGAGGTTTCCTGGCCTCCCCCCTCCCTTGTTTTTAGAAGGTGATTCAGGCACCTTAGCTAAAAACATGTTCCTAAGAATTGTAGGAGAGCAAACAGCTGTGACTTTCTTACTCTACAGCCATCTGTGTTCATGTATTTTTCATGAATCATTTTGGCTATTGCTGCAAAACCTGTATTTGATTTGGTGTTTGCAGATTCCCCTGTTATCAGACAGCCCTGGCACTGCTGAGAGGGGACCCAACACAACATGAGCTTTACTGCATCAGCACTGAACTGCTTGTTGCAGGTGAAGGGAAGCACCAGGACTGTCATGTGTGGGAAGAGGGACAAGCCTCCCCCAGCTGCACTCTCCTTAAGGTCCAATAGTTTGGTTTCACAGAGGTAATGAATTCAGTCTTCCAAGAGATTATCAAAATAGACTCAAAGACATTGTCAGCTGTATTTGAGGAAAGCACAACTCCAGATCCTCATCACTTGCACATCTTCATCCTGTTAATCATCTCCAGGAGTTCACATTCACAACAAAGCCTTGTATGTCTTGTTTTGTGTGCACATACTGATCAGTGCACCACTTCTGGTTCATAATGCAGTAAGGGTAGATATCATAGCACTTAGAGACACAGAGGAAGACTTACCTAAACATCAAACAAGGTTTACAGCATTTACAGGTACTAAATCAGGCTCTGAACTGCACAAATAATGTACATTTCAAGGACATGGTGAAAGAGTTTGGGCCGGACAGGGTCAGATTTAGGGACTGGGGCCAATTCTAGTGCAGCTCATCCCAGCCAGCTGATGTCACCTCCATCAGTCTCCACACTTCAGTGCCAATAACACCATGAAAGACGTGACTCTTTCAAGGTTGTTTTTTTTCCTATCAAATGAGAAAAGGTTGCAATGTCTGTAAGATTTTGGACACCCTCCCAAAAAAACCAGTCATCACCTAGTTTGGAAAACAGCCTAAACTACAATACCAGGGACCTATTTACACATAAAGAGACAAAGAAATTCAGGACAGGGCCCACACCCACTGAGCAAATCTCAGTGAACAAGTCCCCATTTCAACCACGATTTCCTCTATGAAAAGAGAGAATAAAGTGGTAAAATCATGAAAATGACAAATGCATCAGTGTGATATAACAAAACATCCTTCCTGGTGTAATAACAGCCATGGGTTTATGAACCATTGGGTAAAACAACCAACAGAAAAATTAGGCCATTTGGCTGTTTCTACTGGAATAAAATAGATGGCTCTTCAGCTGGGACAACTGAGCACATACTGCAGTGATTAATGTGAAAAGCTGGGTGGTGTATAAAGTGTTTAACAGAAGAGAGCAATATGGCATGCAAACTGAACTAAAACCACCATAAATAATTTAGGCACCCTTGCAGAGATTTACAAAGATTTATTTCACATATAAATCCTCTTTGGTGTAATATCAGAAAAAAAGGATGAGCATTTCTATGGTTATTTATACAGAACAGAATGGAAATCTCACTTCAGAAAGAGGAATGTTCCACTTCATCCCCCCAGGACATAATCGAGCATCATCTTGGCTAAAGCTCTCTTGAAAACTTTGACAGTAAAATCCCAGAATCACAGAATAGTTTGGGCTGGAAGGGACCTTAAATATGAATCTGACCCCCTGCCAAGGGCAGAGAACATTCCACTAGACCAGGTTCCTCATGTTAATCAGTGCTTCATAATTATATAACACATATTTATTTAAAGGGTTGAAATTAATAAAATACTAGAGGAGGAACAACACAAAACTGGTCTCACTCACAGTGTCAGCATTTAACACTGAACCTACACAGCAGGTCAGGGTGGGCTCACATGTGCCAAGTCCTGAGCAGTGCAGGGATTCTCACACGAAAGAGTTCAACAGATCTTTTCATGTTCCAGCAAGCACAATTTCATGAACAGTCTTGGGTCAAGCAAGGAACTGTTATTTCTTCTCTGCTCAGACTCTGTGCCAGGGCAGAACTTGCTATGGGAGACCTTTCACTGACATGACAATACCTGCTGTTTGCTGTTCCAGCCTAGCACCCAAACAGCAGAGCTAAATGGGGAAGCAGTGGGCCAAACCCTCCTGTCAATACTCCAGTGATTAAATCACGGGCTGTAGAAATCTGTCTGGCAGTTACATACAACTGAATTTATCTTCCAACCCCCTGCACCACTGCCAAGCACCACATATTCCTCAACCTGAGCTCAGGGTGTAGCCTTTGGAATCCTGAGGCTGCACAGCTGAGAGCAGCAAGCATGTCATTGTTTCCCCTGGGTGCTCTGAGGTTGATCTGCAAAAGAGTCAGGGCAAGTTTACAATGAATCATCACAAAGGTGATGACTGGAGTTGAACCTTCTGCCCCCACCTGTCCTGCAGCACTGAGAGCTCTGCTGTGAGCAGGGGGAATTTGGGTGCTGGACAGCACAGGACACACAGCAGAGCCCTCTCCCCGTGCAGGTTGCTCACTGGAGGAAGGCACATCCTTTGACTGCTGCACAGCAGAGGGCTGTAGCTAAAACCCACAAAGCAGCCTTAACACCACAGCTGGCCAGAGTCACAAAGGTTTGGAAGATGGATTTTATTTTTTTCATATGGTGATTTCAGACATTTGCCTCTATTCATCCACACTGGGCATGTTCTGTGTGGAGTTCATCAGAAACAGATAATGCCTTCAGCCTGAAGGCAGTGGTGTTCCAATGCTTGCATATATTTATAAGAGTTCCCAGCTGTCTCTGAAAGCAGAATATGCCCAAGTCCCATTTGAAGTTTGAAGCCTTGGTTCAGGAGCAGAAGAACAAAGCCTCAGGATTTTATCTTTTTTATTACTGCAAATGCCAAGAAAAGTTTAAAATGAATAGCAAGCAGCATAAAGTGGAATAAGAAATAAAAGAAACATTTATTGCCTTAGATACAGCCCTGTGCCCCTGACATCTCCATATCAGGGCAGTATTCCCTTTGCTGTAGCAGCAGGGAAGCATAAAACATGCTCTTACTGCAAACACCATGAATTTTTCTGTCCTTTTAAACTTAGCTGTGGAAGGCTGCATGCTATAAAAACAAAGAGAATGGAAGATTTTCATTCTACATAAGGCAATTACCAGGGCTGTCAGCAAGAGCAAGATTTACGGCACGGAAAAGGTAAAGAGAAAGGAATGTGCCAAGCAGTTCAGGAAAATATTGGAAGAGACAGGGTTGCAAGATATTTTTCCAGCCCCAAATTTGGTAGAGGCCATGACAGAGGTAGAAGTTGCTCATAGAGGTAAGAGCAACCTCCAAAACCCTGAACACCCCACAGGCCTTTGTCTTTGAGGTGATCCCACCAGAGCCAGAACACAGAGCACACACCTGTGGCAGCTCTGCAGGACCTGGGAGAGATGGGACCACAAAAATCACATTGCTGTGCAGTTCTGAGGTTATCCCACATATTCATCTGCAACACGGGAATCTATGATGGAAAATCATAGCCAAGACTCCCCTGATTTCTCAGGAAATTCTGTTGTCCCTCCAGACTCCCTGGAGATGAACCATTGATGCTCTCAGGCACATGGTGTGACTCCTGGGGATGGTCCTGTGCAGGGCTGAGGGTTGGACTCGATGATCCTTGCAGGTCCCTTCCAACTCAGCATATTCTGAGTTTAGTGCAGTGCTGCTGCCACCACTGGAAGCATTCCCAGATGGTGCAGGCAAAGCAGACCATTAACAGTGTGCTTATATTCAGTATCATTACCCAGGAGACCATCACTTCAAATCAGCCAGAGGATCCTTGGCTCTGGGTGACTAAAAATAGGGGCCTAACACCACGTGGGAGCTGAGCCGTTTCTCTGCATCACAGATCTCAGCTGCTGTAAGAAATAACCAAACATCACCTCACCCAAATTTCACTGTACTTGAAATTCAGGTGCTGCTACTACTAATATGAAATAATGGTCATGGCAGGAAAGATTCCTTATGCTTTTAAGACACTCTTGTCTGGGGAAAGCGTCTTCCACAAAGTTTCTTTGCTGGGTTAAACCAAGACAGCCATACTGGAGCACAGCTGAGATTCTGTCCAGCAAATCCCCATGCAATTAATGGTGCTTGACAATGTAAGACTCCCAAAGATTGACTGCTGCCATTTGCTTCAAAATGGCGAGAGATGAAAAAACCCTGGATTTCCTTTTTTAGAAAAATAAAATTCTACAGTTTTGACATGAAAAGACACCAAATCAGCATTACAACTTGGAGGATGTGATGCAAACTGAAGGATAAGTACAGAAACCTTTGGCAAACTCCCAAAGAAAGCAAATGTGTTGGAAGTCTCAGCCAAACTCTCACTGGACTAAAAAATGGAATAGCAAGGGATTTATTCCATGTAGCATGTGTTGGTGGTTTTTGCTTTCCCCCCCCAAAAAGGATCCTCACTCAGTCCCAACTGGGCATCCTGTTATGCTGAAATCTGTGAGGAGTTCTAACACTGAATTGTTAGATTGCTGGTATCCATAATTTTGGATTCTCAGCTGCCACAGAAATGAGTGTTCCCTGTAGGCAAATTGTCATCCTTAGTGTAAAACATACGTGGTGCCCGTATGGCCGGCAAGGAAATCACCTTCTGAAGCGCAGTCAGAGAAGAGAGTTAAGCTGAAATCTCTTTTAAATTGTCAAGCCCTTGTTATGAAAGACTAGGCATAAATATTACCACCACTGCTAAGCACTTGTATCTCGTATTGGTGCTTGAAGCAAGTTTTTACTGCTGAGTTTGTAAGTGCCTGCAATTAACACCTTTGCCTGAAAACGCTGACAGATCTTTCATTGTGATAGTGCCACCGGGCACAGAACAGAGCTACAGCACAAATACCAGCCCATTTAATACAGAAAGCAGAGGCAAACAGAGCTCTGGGGTCTGACACTGGCCAGCCAGCCCTGGAGCAGCCCATCCAGCCTTCACAGCCCTGCAAACCTCCCAGGGGGAGCAGCTCAGCTGCCAAAGGGAGACCACGAGCCCTCCAGCTGCCAGTGCTGGAAAAATCCCTGCCATGGCTTGGCATTGACCCTTCTGGTGCCCCAAAACACCGACATTCTGCAGGGGAAGGAGGGGCAATAGAAGGCCAGGATTCAGCTGGATGCCACAGATGAATCCATCTGCCAAGGACAGCCTCACTTCCACTGCTTTTGTTTTTCAGGAGAGGTATCAGCATGAAGTGACATGATCATCCTGACCTGACACTGACTGAATATTTTGTAGGTGTTTATTTCTTTCCCCTTGATTTAATTCAAAAAAAGCAGCTGACATGAGGCATCTCCCATCCCAAAACAAATGGAAGAATGAAGGGGGCTAAGAAGGGGAAAAGATGATATTGGATTCTGAAGTAATTTCACTCTCCTTATAGCTTTCACCCTCCCTTTCTATGCAAGCACACTTGCAATGAAATATTGACTATTTCTGATTTTGAAACATTATTATTTTCTTCTTTTAAAAATTGATGGCAGAAATGCCTCAAGGAATTGAAACTCCAAACCCTTCGCTTTGAATATACAAAAATCACTTTCTGTGATTCTTCTTTTTTCCGCTGGACATTTCAAGAAACTTTGTTGAATTTCCAGATATGGCTTTTAACTCCTCGGCAGCAAAATGCCCCCAAAGCAATCTGAACCTTTCATATTGATCCCAAATGAAACCCTCCTGCTGGTACACTCTGTTGCCAACCCCAAATTAAGTTAAGATTTGTGGACGAGAACCCTGACAAACTATGTTTATGTCTCATTGAGCCTGTTTGGATGTGGCCCAAGCCACAGCTCCCAGAGGATGACCCTTCTGCTCCATCCTTGACACCTCCCAGGCAGAGTTCCAGCATCTCTCACCCTCCACTGATCAGCAGGGGAAGCAGATCACTTTTTCTCTCCATTTGCAGCAGCAAAAAACCAAAAATATCTCACAAAGTTGTTGGCTGCCTGATTCCTCCCCATGAACACACACAACTTCACAGAACACTGTGAAGAACACACCCCTGCTGCAGGGGTTCCCCCACTGCAGTATTCCTGTCCAGGGTTTCACTCTGCACTCCCAAGCTACTGTTGGTTATTGAGGTCATTTTGGGGCTTGAAAGAATCAGAACATGGGATGAAGCCCAGCTTTTCCACGTCTTCTGGACACCTTTCCTTCATCAGGTAAATGAATCAAAAGGCCTGATAATGTTTATCCTCCTGCTATCAGAGTCAATTAAAACAACTTGCAAAAATTACCTTGGTAACTTCAACGCACACCAATACTGGAATAAACTGGAATGTTTAGCTCTGATGGCTGAAGAGAACCTACCATCTCTTCCCAGGTGTTCTCTGACACACTATCCAGACAAAAAATTCCAAGTAACCTGCCTCTCATACAGCACAGTGCTTCCCTTTCCATAGGCTGGGCAGAGGCACCCAGAGTCCAGCAGTGTTTCCAAAAGGCTTCACCCAATCCCTTCTGCTTTCAGCAGGACCAGAGTTAGGTCAGCACCATGAACTACTTTGATTGTCAAGGCCTAATTCAGCTCAGCCAGCAGGGACAAGAGCCTTGAATACCATTAACCTGTGCAGCTTCTTTCAGTCACAAAGTACCAGCAAGCAGAAGAGCTCTTTTGTTCTGCACAGGTCCTTCTCTATCAGATTTTGGGAAATGCTTGGATTACCCTTCCTCAGTTGCCATAGTCTAACAGCATCTGAAAACACTGGGTCTTTATGTAACAAACAAACCCCTGTACACACCAATTTCCTGCTCAGTCCAGAAGCTGAATTTCTGGTTTCAACAAAGTTCTTTGTAAAATACAAAAAAAAAAAAAAAAAAAAAAAAAAAAAAAAAAAAAAAAAAAAAAAAAAAAAAAAAAAAAAAAAAAAAAAAGAGAAGAAAAACACATTGGTGATCTGAAGCAGAGATTTTCAGCTGTACGCTTTAAGATTTTAGTTTTAGGATCCATCTGATCTTTTCAGCTTCTGAAAGAAGAGAAGGGAGGGAGAGCTTAAAATTTCAATGAAATACATAATCCATCTTTTGCCTAAATCCTCCAAGTCACAGCACGCTCACCACCTGCTTTCCTTTCAGGCACGCAGCCTGGGCTCAGCAGGGAGCAGTCTGTTGCAGTGAGGATTTCCATACAATTGCAAGGACAAATGCTACAACTCAGTTTTAGAGTGAAGAGGGAGAATTATAAACAAAATCTACTGAGAGCCAGGCTCACAGCCATTAGCAGTGTGTTGCACGTGCACCTGTGTGTTTGCACACACAGCAAGGGCCCAGGGACTTGTCTTGGGACACTGGTTATAACAGAGGCACCAACACTTCGATGTATTTGTGCAACCAAGGTTACAGAAGATTAAATATATTTTTATATATATGAATGATCAGAGGATGCCCAGCAGATTGTTTATAATAGGCCCTATCACAAAGGCTCAGATATATGGGTAAAGTCTCCATTTATATCAGGGATTTTAGTTGTCTATTTGGGAACTCCAACCAAAACCACCCTGCTCCCCAGCCCCTACTGAAGCCAGCCCTTCTCTGCCCACTCATCTACACTGCCTTGCTGTTAAAGGTATGCAACACTGCCACACTGCCCAACACTGGGGTGATACCCTGATGAAAAACTGTGTAATCACAGAAATGACAAAAGTAATCCAAGAGGATCTGCAGAAGCCATTATTTACACAGGAAAGGCTCGGCAGATGCTGACCTTCCCCTGAGTTCCTCCCCATCCTGGTGGCAGATAATCCTCTCTGTGGTTATTAACAGGGACAGGCCCATGAGCCCGATACGGTTCCATGATTTAGCACCTTCAGGTAAAACTCTTGTAGTGCACCTTAATTTACTACCCACCAGCGACCCTTCTTTTTTATCAGTCAGAACAGGGTAGATTAGATCTTCCACGTGGATTTTATGTTTTGTCACCCAGGAGATTTACAACCTTAGTCTCACCCTCTGCATTCGATGAGGGGGAGCCGTGTAACAGTTGTGCTCTTGCGATGCATGAAAGTGCAGAGTATCACACCCTGAAAAGCTTGGACCAGAATAGTCTTCAGGTTTGTATAAATTCAACTGGCAAACAAGAGGCACACTACAATAGCCAGGCTCAGACAGAACCCACCATCACCCCGAGAAGAGCTGGTCAGGAGCTCCCCACCAAAACATCGACTCGCATTTTGTGCCATGCTGGACATGCCCAGAGTAAAAGGTGTCTCTTCTTCCCAATAGCTCATAGAATCCCAGAATGGTTTGGGTTGGCAGGGACCTTATTCCACCCCCTGCCATGGGCAGGGACACCTTCCACTAGCCCAGGTTGCTCCAAGCCCTGTCCAACCTGCCCTGGAACACTTTCAGGGAAGGGGCAGCCACAGTTTATCTGGGCAACTTGTGCCAGGGCCTCCCCACCCTTCTAGCCAAGAATTTCTTCCCAATATCTAATCTAAATCTCCTCTCTCAGCTTAAATCTGTTACCCCCTGTCCCATCACTGCACACCCCTGTGACAAGTCCCTTCCTGGAAGCCCCCTTGAGGTACTGGAAGGGGCTCTAAGATTTCTCTGGATCCTCTTCTTCTCCAAGCTGAACAACCCCAACTCTCTCAGCCCAGTGCGATTCAAAACAAACATCTTTCAGTAAAAAAAGCAAACACTCATTTTCAGATCAAATATCATTGTTAGAACAACCAAACCCAGCACTGAGCCTTTCAACTCAAACAGGAACATTAGTTGTTGAGTACTTCATATATTCTGATCCACAATAGCCTTGGAAATAAAGTGTTGCAGAAACAACCACCCTAGATCTGTGTATATAAAAACCTGTGCCTTCAACAATAAGAACAGTTGGGGTAATATCACATACTGGATCTCCTTAAGAATACATTTTTGATAAAAATACCCAGGCTAATACAGGCCTGATCCATATGGTGACTATGACAACTTAATTAAATATTAAAGCACCCACCATGTTAAACTTAATTTCTAAAGATAATTTGTATGTGCCAGTGCATGGTTTCATGTTCGTGAAAACTTCCTAAGCTCATTATTTTAATCAGCTAACTGTGATACCTTCCCCAAAAGGGTTAATGAAAGCATTAAAGCTTTCTGTATAAGGGATGGAGCCATGAGAATAGACAGTTGTAAAAGGGTGAATCAGACAGGTGTCTGATTGCAGATAACACCCTCACTGTTTACTAAGCACATCTGAGCTTCCTACAAAGGGCTAAAGAAAGCAGCTAAGCAGGTTGTAATTCAAAGAGACAGAACTTTGCTTAATGAGAAATCTTGACTCCACATTTAATCAAAATAAGCAAGATTATCAGCAGTGGGGCAGTCTAGTGTGGAACGTGTGCCGTTAATCACACCTCAAATAAGCTCTGGAAACTCACTACTAAAAAAATTTAATCACTATTCACCAGCAAGTTTATCAGAAATTTAATCAAAATAAAAAGCAAGTTTGTAGCTTAAAAATGCATTATTTGAAACATTAAGGTTATGTGTAGTATCTGAAGCACAAGCTATTATATATGCCCATAAAATATGATGCAATAAGAGCACATTTTTTGAGAACACTGGTTCTCGAAATGATACATCAAAGTGAACTGTTACATCTGAAAAGTAAGAGATGAATCTCACAGGCTGTGAAACAAACCTCTTTTCCGGAAGCCAGGTGAAACTGAGTACCTAAAGAATCACCCAAGTTATTACACAATTATTTAAAATCAGAAGTATTTGTATTCTACTTGGAATTCCAGTACCATTCTGAGCAGGACCTCCTCCTAATCTGATTTTAGAGCTACACTCCTGATGGATATGCCTCTTGAAAGTATTGTCAGCACCCCAGATGCTGTAGGGGAGTAATGATTTTATTTGGTTTCAGTCAGAGGTGAGATTTGTGCCTATCATTCCCCTGACTAGACAGAAATAAATTAACCTACTGCAGTACTTGAGAGCACAAAACCAGCTTCTGCAAAGCTGCTGATTCCTCAAGCAAACACCATCTACATCTCTCCAGTGGTGCTGATGTCAGCCCTGTGCTCTGAGTCCACCCTTTGGCTTCTGGGATTGTCCCCACCAGTCCCTGCATCCCCTCCAACCCACAGCACTGACAACACCCACCTCTCCAGGGGTATCTTGCACCTCAGAGCTGCAGCCACAGCCACAAACACTCACTGTCCTTAGCTCATTACAAATGTTGCTGCTTTGTGGCTCTTCTGCTTTATTGTGTTTTGAAGTTAAATTTGGATTGATCAATAATTCCTGTTGCAAAGCAAGTTATCTTCACTGTCTCAAATAATTGTAAGTATTCAACCTGGGGCCTCACAGGCTGTTGGGACTCTGCAGGAACAGTCTTTGAGGAGGAAGAGAAACTCTGGCTCTGAAAATGTGGGTATTTCAGAGCCTCTGTTTTTCAAAGAAATTCATGCTTCCAAAATCCCACCTTGTTAAACTGCTTCCCTTTGCTTTAATCTCTGCAATTGATCAAAAATCCCTTTATCCTCAGTTTTCATACAGGCCCTGACTCTGCCAAGGAACTGTCTTGGTTCTTTCTGCATAACTGAGGACTTGGGTTGTTAATTTAAACATGAGCAGATACATCATCTTCTCCAAGTGATTCCTCAAGTAGGGCTAACTGTAACTCCCACTGATGGAACACACACATAATATGTAGATGAAGCCATAATTGCCAAAAGTAATCCTCAAACCAGTCTCTTGATATAAACGAGGGATCATTGTCAAAAATGTTCCTGAGTAAGTCAGAAAAAAAAAATCTGTCAGGTGAATTTAAGTACAACCCTGGACAAATATCCACAGAAATATCTTTACAGCAATTCTGTATCTGGGCAAGTGTAGTAACATGAAAATGCCAGTGGATGCACCAACCTGAACCAGAAGGGCTGTGCCTGGAGTGTGAGAAACAGTTTAACAGATCTCCATTATTTTTTTTCCCCTCCTCACCAAGACTCTCAATCTCAGCCAGATTATGCTGCTTTTTCTTCCATAAGAATCTATTAAGGACCAAACTAAAGTCATTGGTTTATTGTATAAATATCACAGCAATAGTGCTTTCAGTTATTATCCACTGGCATCACATCTCAAGGGAGGGGGGAAAAAAAGAAACCTCTAAATTCCTTTGCCCATTGCCAGAGATATCACAGACCCTTTTCACACATTGATTTTTGATGTTATTTACTTTACAATAGTAGAAATATCCCTTTGCATGTTCCAGAAATAGGAAAGCTAAAGAAGTCATCTATATGAGTGTAAGATAGGATATTGAGCTAGATTCCCTCAAGCAGGAGTCACTGGCATCGAGGTAATATTTCAGAAGGCTGGAATTGATTTCTGAGCCAGTCCTTCAGCATCCAGCATTCATGAGAGCTCATATCGGACGAAAACAAGTCGATACAAGAGGCATGAGAGATTTAAAAGGCTATGAGGTACAGTAGGATAACAATGGATAATTTACACATGATGCTTAATAAGCAACTGCAGAAAAGCTTTTTTCTTTTGCCCATGCCCAGGGTAATTTTTCTTTTTCTTTACAGTTGCACAGCAAACTTTGTCTCAGCAAACCTGAGCCAGGCCAGTAGCTCATACTCTGGGTTTAATGTGACAGTAGGTTCCCCAGCAGCACAGGGTATTTCTTCCTGCAAGTGCATCTTGTTTGGCAGCAGAAGTAGCAACTGGAAGTCTGGAAGGTTTGCTTTGCCATCCACACAGCCTGAGCCAGTCTGACACCTTCTTCCTCAGGGAGGGGGCTGTAGGTCCTTCATTTCCAACATTCCCATTTAAAGAACAGATGACCTCCCCTTGCTCAACTGGGGAAGTTGTAGGGACTCTGTGAGCCAAGCTGATGTTTTCCTCTACTGAATAATGGGGTTTAATATTAAAGAGCACGTGCTGAAGAGGAACAATACCACAAGCCTTTTTTATTACTTGTGATACTAAAGCCTGCTTTTGGTTCTGGTTCTCCCTCAGTAAATCTTCATCAGGAGCAGTGTATTCCATCCCATCTCAGTCTCTCAGTATTTATATCCAAGGAAAAGAGCTGGATGTGGCCTTGATCCAATTTGTCAAAATAATCAAAATGCCCTTTCCCTCATAAAAATATAAGTAATGGGACTTCTATGAATAACTCCAGATAAGAACCAGCACTAAGAGACAACTTGAAATCAAACACCCAATCTTACATAAGAAAACCTTCATTTTACCTCTTTAAGGAAGCCCACATACGAACAATGCCAAGTACTGTCAGGTTAAAATATGAGACAAATTAACCTTCATTAAGAAAGTGCACCTGCAACACAGCCTACCAACTGTGAAAAAGCAACTGTTCCCTGGATTTGCATTTGTATTGTCTTCATCCCTCATTAAACAGCCCTGCTGAATTTTGCTGATCAGTCACTGGCTGCTGTATGTTCAGCAAGAGGCATCTCTTTGGAATCATGATCATTTTGCAAAATCAAATTATTTCCTCAAAAAAAGTTAGCAAGCCTTTTTAAAAAAAAAAAAAAAACCAAAACAACCAAAGAATCATCACTCCTTTCTCACCGCCCCCAAAAATAAAACTTTATGGAACAAGTCTGGTTACAGCTACAAGGAATATTTTGAGTAACAAGAATAGCTTCTTATTTTGTTAGGGTTCATTTTTGAGTCAGTAGAACCAAAAATAGATAAAATACTAGATGAAAGTATGATTGCAACTTGACATAAAGGGCTGTAAAAGTAAACAAGTCACAAACTGCTCTAATCCTGACAGAAATGTTTTTAAGCAGCTTTCCCAAAGACTGATACAGAAGGTTTTGTTGAATTAAACATTGCCCTGTACAACATTCATTTCCATCACTTTCTAGGGGCATAAAGGTACAAGTAAAGCAATAAAAACAAAGGGGAAATAGCCCAGGCTTTGCTTCTCATTTAAATGGAGTAGCATAAAAGGATATTAGACCATTTAAACACTTCCAACTACATGATCTAATACTAAAGTTACTTGTAATACATTTGAACAAACTAACTCCAAGAGATGCTGTATTTGTTTTATTTATTACATGTATACACACAGGGACCACTGAATTTTAATTAATGATTCAAGAAGCACAGAATCAAGACTAGAGCTAGAAACATATTTCTGACAACACAGTGGTGGGTACTAGGAGAGATTATCTAAAAACCTCATCCATCTTGTATTGCAACACTCCTTTACAGTGGCTTAAAACAGGAGGGGGAAAAAGACAAATAAATATATAATTATCTGAAAGGAGCCTCAACCCATTACATGAAACTCTGTCACACAGACCTGTTCTACAGTTCTACAGACTCTGGTGAGGGCAGAAACTAAAAAGCATTTGACGTGGCTGTTCTTTGCTTCTGCATCTTGTATTGGTGGGGTACTTCAGTTTTCCACTTCTACTCAATTCAGAACTTTCAAACTACATTTTCCTTCCCATCCCAGTTTGCTTTTCAGCATTTGCTTATCATTAAATGCATCTGCTGGAGGGACTTGCAAATAATACACCTGCAATGGTTTGCACCATTTTAGCACACAGAAAAAAGAAATTATTTGGTGAGCAAATGGTCCCCAACATTTGAAGCACCATCAACCAAAAATTGCAACCAGGCATGAAATTCTTGCAGAGAACCCACTTCAGAATTGATGGGAGAGATGAGAGGAAGAAAACAGAGGCACAGCTTTGATGACCCTCCTCCAAGTCAAGTATCTGGCAGGAATCAAAGTCCTGCAGATGGACAGCTCAGCACACCTGGCTCGTGGCACTGCCATTCCATCTGCCAAAACCCATCATCCTCCAGCCAAATTCACACAGGGAGCACTGTCCAGTTACACTAATTCTTCACAAGAGGCTCATTGCCTAAACCAGTGGAAGCCCACTTAGCACGTCAACCAAATCAGCCACTCAGCTTTCCCATCTTCTGTACGACTGGCATCAGTTATATTCTGTATAATCCAGCTCCCAGACTCAGTGATGTTGGCATAGACCCTCATGGCTTGGTAGCACCACTCATGTTCTCTGTGGGTGCTCATCACAGAGGTTTGCTGCAACACTCAGCTTCACGTAACCTGACTTCTGAAGCCACCTCTGGATCTAAACCTTCCCCTAACGCTGTCCAAGGTCTCACCTTGTGGTTGAGGGAGGACCCTCCAAAAGTTCAATTTAGAAAGAACAGAAGGTTGGCAGTTTTATGTAAGAATGACCACAGAGGGTCAGGCAAGAACCCATGGAGGATGATACTCTCTCCATCAGCTGCCACTAACAGAGAGGAAAATGAAAAGTTTACAGTGTGTGTGTAGAGATATTTCTGTTTCCACTATTTATGTTTCAATACTCAGAGTTCATTGTCTAGAAGCTGAGTGGGGTGTGGAAATCATTGCTCTTGAATTTCAACCTTCTCAACAAACCCTGCTCACCTTAAGTTCCTGCACCAACTGAATGGTTAAATTATATATTATCCAAGACAGACAAAGGAAAATTCCTGTGGTATTCTCTATCAAGATGTGCTGTGTCTTCTGTAGTCTTTAGATATATTATTCATGTACATCTCATACAGCAGAGTCACAAAGATAACGTACAAGGAATGAAAAATATATCACTGCTTACATGGTATATCTGTGCTGGAATCAAATGTGCATTGCTTCTCTTTAAGTACAAGATATTAAATATGGACATTTTATACCTCTATGGCTATATTGAGATGTTGCAGTCACATCACCAAAGACCAACAGGACTGCTGCAATCATGTGTTCTTCCATTCCAAAGATCTTCCAGCCAATCTATAGCATATTATTTGGAAAAACTTCAATATTAATCTAAAACCCTCAAGCAACCACATCACACAATTGCTTTGGTGTTTAGTTATCTATATTAGTACCAACATTTTTCCACATGTGATCAACCATTCTAGAAGAATTCTGGTACAGACTGAAGGAAGCCACATTTTTCCCTACAGAAATGCACTTTTTGGATGAGACACAAACGCATTTTTGTGTTTCCAGAAGGCTGTAATTCTCACCATACTTGAATGCTGCTGCTCTGCACTTGCCCAAGGCATTGCCCTTCCCAGACCAGCAATCACAGAACTTGCTGTGCTCTTTTCTGGGGAACAGATGTTTGCAAAACCAGGTGCCACCATGAGCCCTAACAGCTTGCACTTCAAACATGAGGTGAAACACCTTACAAAGTACAGACTAGACAATTTGAAAATGCACATGACTCATGTTTTGATTTAGTTTAGCCAGTTTGCTGTGCCTTGGACAAGGTCACATACTAATTGGACAAATACATTGATGTCACATCAGAGCCTGCCTGAGTCCCCTCAGAGGTGGCATCAGACTGTGACTGTCTGGCTGAGCTGTGTGAATCTTTAGATTATAAAAGGGAAAATAACATACCTAAGAATGAAGTAATCTCTCTTTCCCTGGCAGTCTAAAATTTAAGGCTGGGTGCTTTTCTAAAAAGGTCTGTCAGAGCCCAGAGAGAAGGTATTGGCTTAATGCAGAGATTGATGGGCAAGGGTCCATTGGTGTGTTGCACAGGAAGCCAGGCTAAGATAACAATCCTTTCTGGTCTTCATAACAACCCCAGCTGAGACATTCCATTAAGACCTCACCATTATCCCGCCTGGAGCAGAGAGGCTGTGAGTAGCACATGCAATCTGTGTTAAGAATGCTGCTGTTAAAAGCTTATTTTTAAACTTTCCCACACCAATCAGCGAAGAAAAGATAACAGCAGAAATCACACTCATGTGGCTGTCTCTGCCAAAATGTAGGGCCTGTAAAGGCTATCCAGAAGCAAAAGGGTAAGAAGTGAGACATTCAAAAACAGTGACAAAGATGTAAACAGGTAAATACTCACAGACCTCTGAACTGACATAAAAAGAGGCCTATACAAGTCTAAAAAAAAGAAAGAAAAAAATCAATTGAACCATCAAGACAATTAAGTTAGAGGTCAGCCAAGTATCTCAGTAGAAGAGAAATCCACAGCTAATGGAGGACAAGTGCTGTGATGTTATATCTCTAAGGACATTGATTGTTCAAAGAAGTCTGACTGGTATCCAAGACCCTGGGGAGCTGTGTGAGCAGTAAAACATACACCTCACTCTGCACATTGTCCTCAGGAAGGGCTGCACTGCCCCTCTCAGTGACTCTGCTCTGTTTGGCAGCACCCTTGGCAAACAGCCCAGAAAAAAAAGTGGGTGAGAACTGAGTAGAAACATTAACATAGAAACAGAACTATAAAGCCATTCTTGTCATCCTCCCACTGCCACTCTGACCTTCTGCAGGTGCAGTTTCAACGTTTCCATCTTTCTGGAACATCTCATGTGCTGTTCCAGAACATCACAAACGTTAGAACATAGATACCACAAATTGAATAATCGCATTGCACAACCCATCATCCCACAGAATTTGATTCATAGGACAAAACAATCCTGTAGAGGACACAAGCCCTCAGTTCTCTTGCTGAGATCCCACAGAGTCACCTTGCATTTCCTGCAGTGCCAAAAATGGAATGGGATGCAGGTACTCAGTATGAAGCCCCAGTTCCAGACCTGTTTAGAGAAACCAGATTTATCAGCCTCTTGTCTACTGCAAACACCATAACCCTTGATAAATGTCACCATTCAGTTCAGTCCACTAAGCCTCATATACACAACTAGAAGGGTTCTCACTGTGACCCTGGTCAGAATTATGGTGGCACATACTTTGTGCCTTATGAGGGACTGTCAACAATAAAGTCATCCATGGAAATCCTGATATCAACCCCGGTACAGCAATCACCGCCAAAGTAACACACAGAGTCAATACAGTTGTGAGAGATTTTCCAAGCTTTCCTGGAAAATTTTTTTGCAGGAGCACAACAGTATTTTTGACTTCAGAAAATCCTCAGTGATGAAATAAAGCTGGTAGGTTATCAGAGCTCTGAAGTCACTGTAGAGTCAGGTGATTATGCAAGAAATACAGCACTGAGGTGCTTAATTACATTGGCTTGTGCAGGTAAAGAAAAGTCTGTAGAACATAAAGAGGAATAGTTCTAGAAAGAAAATGTTCTTAATTATGAATGAAAATTCAGAGTGCATCACATTTTGCATCACAGTATTTTCTACTCCTCTTGGATACCCTTACACACCAAGGATTTTATAGGTAAAAGGTTTAAAAGAATCAAACAAAAATGCTCTTTACCAGCAGGAATAACACCATCTACATGCAAAAAGAAATTGTAGTTCAAAATCCATGTAATAACCCTTAAAATAAAACTGGAAAAGCCTCTAAATGGACAAAAAATATGTTTCAGATTATTAAAAATTCTTCTTAGCAGCATCACTACTATTTTCATTGCAGACTTAGATAAGAGCTTTCCAGCTAAATGACTTCTTGTTTTTGGCCAGAGAAACACAGTTTGACTGAGACCTTTCTCCTGAAAGCCTTATGATTTCAGTGGTACAAGTCTTCCCAGAAATGGGATAAAAAACTTCTGATGCAAATGTGTGAGAAATATTTTCATTAGTGCAGAGAGACTGACTTCAGATGTCAAACACCTCAGTTGTCAACCTCCAGCCAAATGACTGTTCCCTTATGTCCCACTCAAACACTGCAGGGTTTCTCCATCCTCAGCCCTGCTTTCTAAAAACTCAAATCAAATATAAATTGGAGCAGGTCTTGATTGGGATCTTTCACTTAATAAGCAAATGTTATAATTGCTGGGCAAGTACCTGTTAACACCTGTCCTCCAATACCAAAAGCCCAAAATCACACAGTGTGGTGTTTAAAAACCTCAGAGTACAGATGCAAAGTAATACTTCCCTTTTCATTGCAATCTTTACAGAAGCATTAAAGCACAAGGTTTTCTTCACTTCCCAACAGGCAGCTTCATGGGTAACTGGGGATTTCACATTCCAGCTCCCTCACAACAAGCTCAAAGCCCCTCCTAGGGACACACATCCCTCCCCAAGGAGCAGGAGATACTCCAGAACCCCAGGCACTGCCTCTGTCAGATTTGCCAGGTACATGATTGCACAGAATGATGTGTGAAGCTCTCCCCAGGTTTCCAAACCATTACAATAATTGAAGCAGGCATTCTGTAGTACATTTTCTATTATTATGGCTCCAACTGGATGCAGAATATTACTTGCTTTGGTAATTCACAGCCAAGTGTAGAAATTATGTAATTTTAAGCAAGTGTGGGGGGAAAAAATCAACTATTCACACACCAGTTCACTCTAGCTTGCGACAGCCAAGTGAGTTTTCTATTTCTAATGTATGTTTCCACAAATCTGCAACCTCTTCAGACAACTCTTAAAAGCAAACAGTTTATTAGTTTATTTATCTAATGATGTTCAAACAGTCTCAGTGCTCAAGGTGGAGCTGAAATTTTTAGGACAGCAACTGTGCCCAGTTTGGATTAAAGAATTCCATACAGACTACAGGGCTACGTAATTATACACACACACTCCTTTAAAAGAGGGCCCTGTAAAAAGTTAACAACATGAAAGCATCCAAATGTACCTAAAGGACAAATATTAACACTCCAATTATCCAATATCCCCCAAACAGCTCCCCATGGTTAGGTACCCCTTAACAGAAATAACTATGTTCAGCTATGAAATTGTTGCTTTCCTGTAAACTCACACTTTTTCACAAGTTGAAAACTCATTGCTGCTGGCAAAATATTTAAACATTAAGCAGACCTTAATGCTGGCTTGGTATCCAAGTTGTCCTAACACATACCCAACGTTCTGGAATCTCATTCTCAGCATTGTCCCAATTCTGCTAAATTTTTGAAAGCCCAAATTAATTTTTTAAGTCATTCCTACTTTACCTTACTGCTATTAAGAAGAAGTGATACAGCACACAATCCTGTCCAAATTCCCAGTAATTCCATATAGAACAACCCAAATTACCATATTCATAAACCTTTGGAAAAATAAAAACAGTTTGAACTCCATTAGAAAAGAGCCATTGGCTGTAAATTCCTGCCCTTCCTCTGAAAGTTTCTATTCCAAAATACAGCATTTAGTCAGCAATTGAACTAATGTCAGATAAGGCTGATAAAACAAAAAAATCTGGTGTCTGTCTAGTACTCTGGCCAGGAAAATGGCCTCACAATAACAAAAGAGAAACCCTTTGGGGAGTGACATCATGGTGCTGGTATCCTTTGCCTCTGGAGGGCTCAGGCAGACCATCCTGACACATCCCATCTTTATCTACCTCTGCCAGCACTTGGCAATGCCACGGTGCCACCTGCCCACCAGCCCATGGGAAGGCTCATGTCCTGCCAGAGCAGTGGCCACGGGGCAGAACTGGTTTCCATCACCAGGACATGGGGGAAAGGTGGTCTGGGAAAAGGGCAAAATGCCTCCTACCAACCCAAAAAGGGAATGTGTGTTGTTCTGTATCCCAAACCAGAGGATTTTTCATTGTTTTAACATGCAAAAAGTGTCATTCATTGTTTGCTCAGAAAAAACAAACCCTTTTAGGCTTTGGAATGGGTGAAATCCCACAGCATTTTCTTTAGACTTAAGTTATTGCTCTTTAAAAGGAAATTCAATACAAGCACAGATACCTAATTACTTGTGAATCAGTCCTATATAAATATTAGACTATAAATTAGACTGCTGGAAAGTAATTCCTCTGCTTCTTGAGGTCTACTGAAAAATAAATTATAATAAAATACCACTGTGCCACAGCAGAAAAGACTTCATATTTTTACCAGAGTCGAGATAAAGAAAGATTCAGATGTTTTAAATTCTCCTCAAGTTTCAAAATCTTGTGAAATCCATATATAGACTCACATACAAACTCCTTTATGCATTGATAGCAGCCCTGCTGCCTTCAGAGCACTGTTTAACCAAGTTAAGTTTAGTACTCCCAGGCTCCTAGCAAAGGACAGACCCTTTCTCCCCAACTAACATTATTTTCAGGGAGGTCCTAACTTTAGAGCTCAGTTCTGATGAGTTCCAAGCTGGTCAAAATAGATCCATGCCTTTGTTGTTTCAGATGTGGCACTTCAGTGCTGAAGCACCAGTGACAGATGGAAGGAGCTGCAGCACGAGAGCAGCAAAGGAACTGCCAGTCTCCAGAGGGAGATTCAGCTCCAGACAGGCACATGTGTAGCAGGAGACTTCAAGTACCATTTGCACCACAGCATGAATCTTGTAATGGATCTGAGCAGAACTGACACTTGGCATCAAACCCTTCGCCAAAGACCTGGGTGTTCTCTCACACGAGGGCTGTAAATCTCCAGGAAGGAAAAGAACATAATAATCATATCAGGATTTTCAGGTTGGTCACTGCAAAGCAGTAAGGACTGGCCAACAAAGCTGCTGACAGGTGGATTTGTCCTGGTGAACAGCTGCAGCAAAGGAGCCTGTGGAACTCAGCACAAGATTCATAACAAAGGACCTACTTCAGGCTTGGGTTATTTCTGCAGCACCAACACACCCTGTGACTTTACCCCACCACTGTCACTGACACCAAAACAACTGATTTCACTCCTCTGTAAGCACATGTATGAAGTTTTCTTTCTTTTTTACATGTAATCATTACTTCACAGATACACCTCTCCCACACAGCTAAACCAAATGACGACCCAGCCTTGACATGGCTGAAAGTTTTCTACGCAGCCTGGTGCAGTGATATGACATCCTAAACTACCTTTTAGGGACAGTTTCTATGGCACTCATGGCATCCAACTGGTAGAAAGACACAGGCCTATGTACTGCTGAACATGTATATTCATACTCCATTTCCCAGTAAGAACTGAGTAAGGCCAGACATTGAGTCAGTGTCATGAGTTCCAGACCACCACAAATCAATGTGTGGGTTTATTCCCCCCATTGTCCATGTGGAGCTGAACTCATCCCAAATGCAACTCCTTTATCTACACGAGAAAATAACGCTGTTCAATGTTCAAATAAAGATTCCTATGACATCTTCCAAGCTCTCTCCATAAATGAATGTAAGCTGAGATCATCTTTGTCTCATTCTACCTGAAAATGCATGTTTGAGTTACACTGATACTGAATTTGATCTAACAGTGTCCTGTTAGAAGAGCTAAAGGTCAAGAAGGTTGTTAAATACATCCCTTTACAGCACCTCATCAAACCACTGCAGTTGTTTTAATCACAGTTAATGATGTCTGAGATCAGGAGATATTTTTTTTAATGTGTTGTCACCAAGATTAGAAGTGTAGCAGCAATTTTATATTCCTGTTTAGGCTACAGGGAAAAACAACATGCAAAGAAATTGTTTAAAATGGCAGTTTGCATAATGCCCAACTGCAGAGAAAAGCCTATCACATCACAAATATCCAAGAAAACTGTTAACTTTGTCCATGTCTTTGAAAACCCACCATTTCTAAATTAATTTAAATGTGTTCTGTACAAACAGCCCGGATGCCTCAATCCAATCATCTTGTTTGGTATTATGGACATAACAGCTGAAGTCAGGCACAGCAACATCTGTGTGCCTGCATTCTGAATAAAACTGTTGTCTTAGAGGAAAAAGAAGCTTCAGTGCATTGCAGTGCTTAATCTACCCATTCTTAATTAAAAAAAAAAAAAGAAAAAAGGCCAAAAAAAAGCAGTCAAGTGGGAATTCCAGTATATTAAATAGTTAAATACTCCTTCTCCCTATCCCCTTCCCCCTTCATTTTTATTTTAAGATCCTTCCACCGGGCTACTCTCAGAAAACTACTTTTATTTACCTGGGTTGCCAATCAAGATTTCTGGGCAATGATCTCTTCCCCTGCATTACCCAGTGTCAGTCACAGACTGTCACATCACATTGATAAGAAAATCCAAAGTGACTGGTGTTCCTTGATACAAATGGAGCACAAGGCACAACTCCTCTGATTCTGCTGTGACAGGTTCTGTCACACAGGAACAGCTGAGCACATGTTTACCAATAACCTGCCTTGGTTAAACAGCATCTTTGGTATTGGCCTTACAGCAACAACACTGTGGGGTATGCAAGTATTCAATCTGCTTGGTTCATGATTAGAATGAGATTTTATTTATGAAAGCCTCACTATTTCCAGCAAAAATCACTCATTAATGAAGGTAAGAACATGCAGGTATTTGCAGAACAGGGGACAGTAGACTGAACTGATTTTTTTAATTAAGTGTATGAACAGTGCAATGAAACCTCAATTAAGCTCTCTAGAGGTTACAACCATCCAAGTAATAAAGGCACAGTGGTGATGTCGCTTGCCATGTGCAGTTGGCACAGGAGATCCCAGCACACCAGTTAATTTTGATTTACAGAGACACACGTGCTCAGTGCTGGAAGGGCCTTGAGCTGCTCTCACTCAGTGAATGTTGGTCTGTGCCCTCCAAAGGCTGTGACAATATTCAAATCAAATTCCAGGTGAATTATCACACAGCAGCATTTTTGTCTGTGTTCCCCACCTTCTTCTGTGCTCCATTCACTACAACTTAACAAAGCTCTGTCTCAGGAGTTGGCCTCTACCCTTCAAGTCTGAAATATGGCCAGAGTTTGTGACAGATTCTAGACAAGCATAACCCATTTTCACTACAGTTACAAATATCACAGGCAAGGCATAATCTCTTTGTTTTACGATTTTTTGAGTAAACCACGGTCAAGTATCAAAGAAACCTGGATTAAAGCTATCCTAAAATTCCACTGCAAGGTAAGATTTCAACTGTTTCAGTACAAGGCATGGAACTAAATCAGAAGCCACACACCTTTTTGATCCAGCAATTTTCACTAAAGTTTAGTTCATACAAAAACCTTAAACTCAAAAATTAAAATCTAGAACTCTCACTGAAAGCAGTGATCAAGCAGACATCTAAAGACCTGCCTCCACAAAGCCCCATTAACCAGATTAGAGCAGAAAATAACAGACCTTAGCTGGGTAAATTGCTGCTGACAGTTGGAGTTTTTCCAATGAAAATGTCTTATAAGCAATAGGGACATCTCCAGTGAGGAGGATATTGGAAATCCTGCTCTGAAACAGCTGCTATTTCTCATGTTATCACCCCCCTGGGAACTGATGTCCTTGCACAAAACAGATTTTGCATGAGGAAGCTGTAGCTGGAGCACTCAGAGCTGCTCCAAGTGCCTCACAATCCCATCTCAGATGTGCCCCATTTGGCTTCTCCCTAAACAATCCCCTGCCAGCCAGGACTTGGGCATGACACTGCCCTCAGCCTGACATCAAATCCACTCAATTTGTAATGATTTAGGGGGGATCTATGAAGGGCAGAGTTCCTCTATTCCATCCCTCACTTCTGTGGAATTTGGATAACAGCACAGATCAGAGCAGCTTTGGGAAGCAGACAGGATTTTGTCCTTCCTCAGCAAGTGATCCCTGTGAATGCTGGTGAGTTCTTACCCCCCACCCCCTGTAAGCAGCTCTCAAAGTAGGAAGTTTCCTGTGACCACTTGCGTATTTTGTATTTTGTCCTTTCTGTGATTGAGGTAGTTTTCCCCTGCTTTCTTAGGAAATTGTATATTTAGCTTTTCTTATTATAGAAGCACAATAGAACTCAAGTCTCACTCCTGTTTCCCTCTCACCCACAGCTTAAACACAATTAACTTTTCATTTGATGCATTCTTCCTGTCTGCACTCATAATGCTCCCCCAGGAAATGAGAGCCAATAAGTCCTACCCAGGAGTAGGAGAGCAGGGTACTGACCAAATATTGTATAATGCTGTGTTATAGGCCTATGGGAAAAAAGTTAATTAAAGACCACTGATATCCTTTGGGAAAATGTTTAATATATTAGCTCTTGCAGCACAGCAATACAATATAAACAAACCCCTCCTCTTTGGAAACTGTTAATATATCACACATTTGGCGGGGTGGGGGAAGCAAAATCCAGTGCTGTTTTTATTGGTCATTGGCCACAAATATATCTAATAAGATACACAAAGAATATTGACTTCAACAAACATGATCTCTGCCATGGCCTATACATCACAGTCCTGAATTGGGAAGCACCTTTGTGCAGTTCAGGTGCTGTCATAATTCATTTCAATAGTAGTAACAACCAATAAACATTTCCATGTAGCTCCTCATGCTCAGTGAGCAGGAGAAAAGGCTCAAAGACAAACCCAGGCTTCCAAACTCTCCCAGAGCAGGAGCCTTGGAAGTCTGAACAGTTGCATCCAGAAACTAATTTCAGAGGGTCTCTCTCCCTGCCTAAGTCTCCCCAAAGGGAGGTACAACATTAATATACTGCAAGTTATTCATTTGGGAGGTCAAAAACTAAATGCTCCAAGAGTCACACATTTTATGCAGTAGAAAAGTAGAAGTTTTTTGAATAGCTTTCTCATTAACATGCATTTCCAAAGGAACTAACCCAGTCTCTAAGGTAATATTAAGCAAGCCCCATGGCTGGGTTTTCTTTAACTTGTGTTACTAACTCCACTGGAGCAGGTGCCAAATTCAAACACCTGCAACAGGTTTACAGGATTGTTAGCACTCGAATTTAAATGCAAATAGGACATTTGCTTGAAAATGAAGGGCATTTTTTCCTGCAAGAGGCTCCAAAGAAAGCCCAACTGTGCAAATCAATCTCAGCTTCCACTGGCTTTGATGAGCCAGAGGCACATGTTGGTACCCAGTCTCCTTGGATCTCCCACTGCCATCAGCAGGAAGGTGAGAAGAGCTCGTGCTTGCTTTGCTCTGAACTCATGGATCACATCAGAGGAAGTCCCTGAACATACAGACTTTGTTTGATGACAGGAGAAAAATTACATCACCCAGACCACAAAACAGGGATAAAGTGATTCCTAGTGTGGCTCTGCCTGTTGGGATAGTGCCTCCCTTCCTGCACAGCCCCACAGCATCCAAGGCAGCTACTGGCCCAGTGAGCAGAGATACATCTGACACACAGGTGCCAACCAGAGAGAAAAGTCTGCACAACCCAAAGCTGGCAGCACAGCAGGTACCTGAAGGGCTCAGATCTACAGCTACAGGCATCTGCTTCCAGCCTTGGGGAGGGCACACAACACAGGAGCAGGTCACAGGGCCTACATTTCACCTTAAGTCTCAAAATTTAGGGCAGAAACATCGATGTGGAAGCTGAACTCTGAAGCTGGGTGTGCAGAGTGAGTGAAGAACAAACACAGATGGAAAATGGCTACAAATACACAGTTGAACCAGAAGTGGTTTGTTTTTTTCATTTACACTAGCATTTTAAGTTCACATCTAACATGCAGCTTTGCCCTTGTTCTTACTTAACCAGGACACTGGCACTGAGTCTTGCCGTAAAAATTAAGTTATGTGAACAGTTTCCCCCCAGCCACTCACTCTTGTTTTTACCAGTGGATCTCAGAACACTTCATTCAAGAGGAGGAAGAAGGATGACATGGCCCATCAGGCTACTGCCAAAGCTGTCACCTGCCTAAATCATAACAACTGTATCCTGTAGGTAACATTGCCAGCTCCAAAAAAAGACAAACCCCCTGAATGGGATCCTCATGGGACTACCAGCAGCAACAGCCAGGTCAGCTCAAAGGAATGTCCTCTTCAGTATTTGTTTTGGAACTCTTTTTTTTTTTTAAATACCCACACACAAACTCATTATAATCATACATATGTTCTTTTTCTGGTTCTTAAAAGAAAGGACACATCTGCAACAAGGCCACCCACAAACTGAAATAAGAGTAGTTTGTCTAGCAGGGTTTCTTGGGGGAACACTCAACAAGAAAGGCACAGCCTCTGTGCTAAAAATAAGTGTGTATACTCACTATGTTTATAGTTTTAACTTTAAGCCTTAAGTGTAAGCTCCTCTCTGAACAGAGTTACTTTACCTATGATTTATCAGGCAACATATTGCTATTTACTTTTGTAGTTACAAACACTTTTTTTCCAACACTCAAATAATTGTTTCCTCAGAAATAACCTCACATGAAAGGAGTAATAAGCACAAACTGATGTTTCATTAAGACCATTAAAGATTTTTTATTAGCAGTTCCATCAGATTTAAGTGGCATCTTCAGCCTATGCATGTGCATATGTATAATCTGTGTCAGATTTGTCAGCTTTTGATGGATGTTTTCACTTTCACTGCTATTATTACTCTTATATAGTAATAGTGGCAACAGGGACCTAGTTTATTAAACCTTATGTTGCATCTGCCACAGTGCCCTGGGGCTGGAGCAGAGTCATCTATTCCAAGCACTATTCCTTGCAATTACACTTGATTGTTAACTGTATATGTTCAGGACCACTTACTGCTGCAGTTCTGGTGGGCAACACTTGAGCTCCCAGGCAGTTAATGGGATTATACAGATCATTACAACTGAAACACAAAGTACAAATACATTAATAGAGCTAATAGTGGATTAAAATATCGGTGATAACAGGCAGCAGTAAGGCTGTGAAACCTTTTGGTCACGTGTTTTAGAGGCAGCAGATTTACAAGTGGAATTGGCACTGGGGAGACAATGTGCTGATACCATCCCAGAGCCAGGGCAGTGCCTCAGTGCCATCCAGGCTGCAAATGCTCCACTGTCCCTCCCACAGCCAGCAGCATCCTCCATCCTACAAAGTCACCCAGAACCACAGAAAATCCAGCTGAGGTAAAGCCTGAGGTTCTCTGTACAGTGTCACAGTCACACATGTGCACAACTGTGGAAATGCACACACTGATGAGCTCAAACTGGAAAGGAGGGACAGGATCACATCTGTCCCTCACCTCAAGTGACAAAGCTCTCAGAACACACCAGTGAAGCAAGAATGCAGTGATTTCTTGGCTCCTGCATCACTGTGTGAGCATATCTACCACAAAGCCAACCTTTTCCAAGAGAAAAATCACTTGTGGTGCCCTTGGGATTCCAGGAGCACAAAACTAGTCTGACAAATACCAGCACTACACACTGAGTGGTCCTATGAGAAATAAGGCAGGTCCAGAGCACCCACTGCTCCACAGAACAGGTAACTTCAAACAGCAAAGGAAACAACCAGGAAGAGGAATCAGTCCATCCACTGTCTGACTGAAGGCTGGGAACTGCTCTGCAGCAGCAAACAGGACGTGGCCACTCATCACCAGATCTCACAGCTTGGCCTGAAAGGGTGAGAATAAAACAGAGCTTTGTGTGAACACCATTACCTGGAGCACTGTGTGCAAGTTCCTTTCTTTTGCAGCAAAGTTCCTGCAAGCCAAACAGCAAAGAGTGAAACTAAATGACAATATTTGCTTTCATCACAGAAAGCTCTTTGCCAAGATCCAGGTAAGCTTAGACCTCAGGTACAGCAAAGAAACAGCCAGACACGTAAAAACAAGCAGCTGCCACTATCAAATTATTTTGTCAAGTTATGCTTAAGGGTTGATTGATGCACTTCTAACATCAAACAACATTAATCTTGGAAGCTTTGAGATACAGTCATCATCCATCAGTTAAAAAATTACCAAATCAACCAATGTGAGATTAATTAATACAGAAGCTGTCGAGATGTCTTTCTGTAATTACTGTTCTGCAACAATTAGGAAGTTTACATTATTTGCCCAAAGATAGACAATTGCTAAGCCTTTTACTAATAATAAATCAAGCTGTCTCTTTAACAAATTGTTAATCTCAAACATAGACACTTGCATAGAATATATTTATTGACATTTTTCTGAATATATTTGCCTTAAAAAGCACAATAAGGTTTTGTACATGGAACACAAAGTTTGAGTTATTTCATATTCAGAAAAAAAATGTGTACTTTGTAGCAGTATCAGAAGGATCACAGTGGCCTCCTAAAATAGAATAATTAAATAATTAAAGTCATACCAGCAGACAAGCAAAGATGGTCTAAAAAATATCAAGAGACTGAAGGCATAAATCATGATTACAACCCATATAATCTTTGACCTACACACAAGCTACAAGGTTCAAAGGTGGCATTGCATTATGTATTTATTGCCTGACCAAGCCATTATTCACCAGCCTTCATTTTAGGAGGTAGGTATGATGGGAGTCCCATACAGGGAAGAATACACCATAAAGTCTCCCCTGTAAAGGATGGCACAGCTAATTTATCTTGTGTTGCCTCCTTCCCAATTTATGGCCTGGCAGCTTTCTACAAAATGAAGATTCACAATGCAAAGTAAGAACTGAACAAAGTGCAGCCGTTCCCAGAGTGGCCTTTGCCTTCTCCACATCCCTCAGAGCCCTGCTCAGCACCCTGACAAGCGGGAAAAGGATTGTTATTCCATGGGGGTGGGAGGCACAGGAGCAGCACAGAGTCAGTGTCCAAAACTGACCCCTGGGGGGTTGCACATCCCATCAGCCCCTCTGGACACCAGGACCAGGTTGTCCAGTGCTCAGATTTCCAGCAAGGTGCAAATGTCCCATATATTGATAGGGAATCCATCAGGACTGTAGTGGTTTTGCCAAAAAGATGGATCCTAACCACTCCTTTGCCAATATTCAGCTCTTCCCAGGAATACAAGGGAACTATGTACCAGACACCTTAATGCAAAATATCCACAGAGAAACTAAAAATTACTGCAGCTTATGTGAGAGGGTGCATTCAGTTTATTCTGTATCCAGCTCCAACAGAGGAAGCAATTTCTGTAAAACCCAGTTTTGCTGCCTGGTTTCTGGCACAGTTATCTAACATGCCCTCAGGTGGTTATTTGTAGTATTTACATTTTTTACCAACTTATCAAGAGGAAATCCAATTGTTCCTAATGACAGTCACACTGTGTGTCTCCCATTCTCATATAGAGGAAAGTGTTTATTATCCATTTGTAGTAATTAAGGCACTGATGTTCTATGGATCCATAAAGCCAACATCATTAAGCAAACAAAGGCACTTTCCCCCCCCAACCTATGGCTGCAAAAAATATTTAAAAATAAAAGCTTAGTTATAACACATAATTTGAAGAGCAAACCCCTAATGGCTAATCTCAAGTACTCTTAGAATTGGGGGGAAAAAATAAAATAAATATGTAAAATAATTCTTTTTTCCATCATTAGTTGAAGAGTAAAGAAAGAAGTAAAATAATCAGCTGGCCAAAACCAGAGAGATGGTGTTTGACTGTGGTTGCCTTTCTGTATTTGAGCTTTTCCTGTACAGTGGTTAAGCAAAGTGCTTAGCAAGTTATCTGAGCAAGACAGAAAACCAGGGTGGGAATTAAGTACCTGCATTAAACAAGTAACTAAATAACTAAACCCACTGCAGCCACTCCTCCCAACTGAAAGCCAATGCAGACATGTCTAAATTAACTGTCAAGTCAGGACCTGAAACCTCTACAAATAGGACACACATCTTTCAGCACTTCAGAGGACTATCAGGATTCCAGCACATCATCATCACAAGATCCTCAGGGAGCTCAGGTGAAATCCAAAAGCCAGGGAAGTCCACAGGAACACTTGCATTAAACTTTGGGTTTATTCTACATATTCATTCTTCGTAGCAGCACTGAACAACCACAGCACTTCATGCAAACATCAGTTTTATTTCACTACTTCTTATTCCTGTGGAGGACCCCCAGCCCAGCAGCATTCTCCAGCAGAAACTTGGCTCTTTATTTCTGGAAATGCTATCTTGCTCTACATCACATCTTATTACATTTTCTCTCTTGGCAGTGCAAAGTTATCCACTGCAGCACATGTTAAATCAGGACTGGAATACTTTACAAGTATTTTCTTCCCCCAGCCATGCAGTAAAACAAACTGTTCCTCTGCAAACTCCTCCTGTAAGTGCACATACAGTTCCAAACACAACAGCACCAGTCATTTTTTGATTTGCAGAGCTGGAGAAAGTGGGAGTTCACATCTTCTCATGGTACAGGGTTTAAATGAAGTGCTGGAAAGGGGTGTCTCGCTGGAGCTGTGCAAAGTTTTGAGAGAGGTGACCAAATCTTAGCAAGTTTGGATTTCAGTGCAATATGTAAAACTTGGACTGCATTTTCTGAAGTCTGCAAATCTTCTTGGCAGATCTGAGCTTTAGCTCGAACAGATCTGGACTGATTTATATTTTGTTTGAAATGATGCCCAAAACTATGATTAAGTAAGATTTCCACCAAACCCCTCAATTCAGCTCAATGGAGTGTTCTCATTTCTCCTGGAAGATGAGCCCTGATGCATTCCCTCTACAAAAGCAGACAGATGTGCAGAGAGCTTCTGCAGGATGTTGAGATGACTGAAAAAAGAGGCTCCAAAGACAATGATGTATCACAGAGCACTCAGTCCAAGCATCAAGAAGCAACATAGTAGAACAGCTCAGCATGAATTTCTCCTGATTAATGCCCCAGTTGAAGAGCACCTCATCCTCCAGATCTGAGCAAAGTACAGCAGGAGAAAGAGGTTTGTTATTTGGGAAGGTAGCTTCATAGCAACATTTGTATTTTATTTTCCCCTTTGATAACTGAGGCAGCAAAGCACAGAAAACCAGGTGCTCAGTTGGAATAAGTCAAGGAAGTGAGCACTAAACAAATCCAAGAGGCGACTGCTGGCCAGAGCTTTTCCCCACTGCAAAGGTGGGCTTGGATCTTCTAAACATCTCCCAGGTCTTTGGTGAAGCAAGCCTTAAGGAAAAGGAATATTGTAGGTGTGCAAAAAATCCAGGACCCTCCAGGATGGGACAGGGCATGGACAAACATCTCCAGGGCAGATTTTACCTTGACAGCTTTATAATATCTTCTGTTAACCCCACCTGCAGCCTACTGAATGCAGACACTGCAGGATACACTGACAGCAGTGAAAGTGGCATCCTGCTTTCATGTTAGATTTTAGCATGTAAGTTATGGGTAATTTCATGTAAAACCCTTCCAAGATACATCCTAAAAGAGTTTAAGATCAGCCAATAAACTTCAAGGTGATGGTACACTTAACTTGGCTTTTAGGACCCACTCTAGTGATCACAAAAAAACTTCTTTAGGATGAGTGGGACTATATGTTAGGACTTCTTGTTTCTTCATTCCCCTGCTTCATAATATGCTGCTAAAAGTAATAGTTTGTGTCAAATTTTTTTTAAACTAGATGTGTTTAGCACTTTAATGGCATAATGCAAGGTCCACAGCAGAAGTTGAATTACTAACCATCAATTTATATCAAATTTTATTTCTATGAAAAAGGCTATTTGCATATTTATTAGATACAGTTTGCATTTAAAACTGCAGCAAAAGCTATGTATTAGTGTCCTGTAACAAAGTTGGATTTTATGTTATCAATATATAGGGAGAAAAAACAAAATGAGTTTCTGCAATACCTGAAGGAACAGGTTATTCAGTCCTGACTGAAAACATAGTTACAAAACACTAATTATTTCAGCTTCACATTTTAAAGCACTGTGCTGCACTAAGAGAACCTTTGCAGTAGAGTCAGTTTTAAAATAGTTTCTGTGTTCCTCTCTCCACAATATAAAGGTTAAATAGGGGGGTACAACGGGGAACTAAACATCCAGCTGAGTAGTTTTCTGGATAGAAAGGTGACTCAGGACTAAGAGCACCTCTAAATAAAACTCAGCTTCAATAGGAAGGAGTTGCAATTCCAGGCAAGAATTTCTGTAGTGCTCAGAGTCATAATATTTGGTCCTTCAAAACCTCCCCATCTCCACAGATGAGCAAAGCTTTCAGTACCAAACAGAATCCATGTCAGAATCAATATGTTATCAAAACTGTGGAGATACATCCAGTATAGAAATGAGCATTTATCCTTAATTGTTTGTGCTTCCTAAAAAACAGTCCAAGGTTCATGTGGAGAAGAGTCAATACAGTCCTAATATCCCAGTGGAAGAGCATCTTTTCTCATCTCCAGTAAACCATTCAGGGGAAAAGGGGGGAAAAAATTAAAAAAAAAAAAAAAACCACAAACAAACAAAAAAAAAAATCAGTCTTATTTCCACCTGCTCCATTTCTCAGTGGGCAGTTTCCCCTCTGTAAAAGCCTCACAAGTTCATGGGCATGTTCAGAGTATTATCAATAAGCCATTACCCTTATCCCCCACCTCACTGACCCCCTCAGCTGGGGCACTGGGCTACAGGAGGGGAGATGGGAGGTTCAGGTGTCACATTTTCTGCCTTTACAGACAGGCAGGTGATTTCTATTTTTTCAAACTAACCTTCACTGATCTGCATTTATCCCAACCAAGTCACATCTTTACAAATAGGAAAAGAAACGCTTCTATTCTTAAGCCAGAGTTAAAAATCACACCTGCTTTGCCTCAAATGCTCAGCATGGTATTGCCAGTAACAGCACTTAGGAACATAACCACTCAAATTATTTGCTATAATGGTGCCACACTATAGTTCCCAGGAGAATTGGAATTGCTGAATGCTACAGTCTCCACAAGGAAGGAAATGCTGGTGTGGTGCTTACGTGAAAATTCACTGGATTCCTGCTCCCAGGGGAATAGTTTCCCCCCGTGATAATGGTAAACATAAAACACATTGAATTTTAGGACTGATGAAAATAAAATCGGTGTGAATAAATTATTATTTGTATAAAAATGCACAGTCAGGACATCAACTACATATGCAAGGCCATAAAATTTTAGTATCTCACTGTTGTTATAGCTATTGTCCATCTGTGGCCACATGTATTTATCCTCATCATCTACAAGGCTCATGCCTGAGCACTGCATTTCATTATTTAATGGGAAGTGAAGTACAACTGTTTTAGGAGTAAGCTGTGGGTTATTGTATGTGCAGTCAGCAGACCCACTCATTCTGTGGGGACACTGCAAACTACATTTCCCAGTGATCACTAAGAATTTAGAACAAAGGAAACATGCTGTACCAGAAAATGGCTTCAGCTTGGTTTACAGAGGCATTGCCCTTCCTCCTCAGCTGAATCTCTGCTTCAACTGAGAAATCTTCAGAGATAGATCCTCTCTCATGCCAGAGATGATACAGATGTGGTAAGGAAATCTACTTTGAAGAAACATGGTAATGCCTTTATAAAAGCTAATGACACAGTTAATTGCATTAATATGACAAAGGCTTAATGTTATTTCAATAAAGGTTCTGATTTCTTGTTGTTTCCTTGGAAAGCAGTAACAATGTAAAAGGCAGAAAGGAAAAACTAGTATGTCTCTCAACTCGCAGTGTGCAAGTGAAATACACTGTAAAACCTTGCTTCAAATTGAGAGTCGCTATTAGAAAACCATACTTCACACAGAAGCTTCTGGAAGGCCTCACATTACCATGACAGTTGCATGGATAGAGGCAAAATGCTTTTGACAACTTGTCTTTGCTGGAGCTTGATTCAGCAAAAGCATCTCAGCACGTGCTCGTGAGCTTTGCTGACTCAGAGCCCAGAAGTGACATCCCTTAGGAGAGCTTCCCTACAGCTGCCCAGAGTCAGCCCTGGTGTGGGAGCCTCTCCCCTCCCTCAGCCCTCACACACACATCATGTCGTGTCCCTGCAGTGCTGGGGGACAGGGAGTCTCTGCCAGTGCCACACGTGGCTCACACCCTGAATTTCAAACACCATGGAGCTATTGCTTTAAAAAAAAAAAAATCACTGAACAAATGGCCTAGAAATAAAAGCTGTCTAATTCTGTCTTGTTGGCATTTCAGTGACACCACCACTGACACACTACCCCACTGTGTGTGGCTGAACTGGTTATTTTGACAAGCAAAGAGAAACTTCTGTGGTGACTGCAGGTTCCTTGTGTTCTCCACTGTGTTACCTACTGGAAGTACATGATGAAAGAGTTCACCTGGGGGAAACAGACTCCCAAGAATCTGTGGTGTGCCACAGTGCTCAAATGAATCAGCCCCAGTATCTGAATTTTTCATTTTAAAAAAATCCCCTAATGAGACAAACGTTGCCTGGGAACTCTGTGCTGCTCACACACAGAAAGACTCAAACTTTTCCCGTCTCTCTCTCACCTCTGTCTCCCAACAGTCAGAGTTCTCCAAGTTGGTTACTTTTATCAAGGGAGAATTTTCAGCCTGGATGAATTCAGTGTTTGTAGGTCATAGAACTTATCTCAGAGTCAGCTTCCTAAGCAGAAAAAAAACCCAGGCTGTTGGAAGATGTGCTTTACACTCCTCAAAGCAAGATTTAAAAAAACCTCATTCCATTGATCAAGTAGTTAACCATCAACTAACACATTTAACAGTCTAAAGGGGTGATCCATAAAGAGATATAAAGAAACTGTAAGAGGAAATAATACCATGACCTATTGCTTAACACTGGCAACTCAACACCCATAACACTTGTTTAAAGCCCTGGCTCAGCTGGTTCCTGACAGCAGCACTTATTGAGTGGCTGGAGTCCTCATGCCCAGGCTGGAGTCTCATTCCCAGCCACTATCCCTTAATACCTGTCCAGATACAGCCCTCTTTTTGTGCTATCATTTTAATGGAATGCTAAAAACTAATAGTTCACTGAATGCAAGATTTACTGCAAGACATAAAAGTAAAATGACAATAAAGTCATACACATAAATTAAGAGAAGCCCTGTAATCTAGTCTGTACCAACACTGTATTTTCTCTCATGTCTGTCTCATTCTTCACCTTCTTTGAAGTACAACGAGTTACCACTATTGGTAAATATTTATATACAGTTCTGAATGTCAAGATACTTACAGTTAACATAATCCTTCCAAAAAATGTTCCCACCTTCCCAAGGCAAGACAAATATTTATCATACATGTCTTTTTGAAGGCTTGAGCCTTTTTGGGAATGAGTTTTAGGATTATCTTTATTCTTGTCTCAGCAACTTTTAGCTGAGGAAAATGGAACAAATTAGGACTCCGTAGCCACTTTCACACTAGCTAAAATCAATAGCTTTAATTTTCACATTTAAACCTACAATTTTCATCTGACAGGCTCAGCAGGTTTTAATGCACACAACAATTTACTTTTACTGTTTTAATTGTTTTTAGTCAATCACTTTTATTGCTTCTCTGCATCTGACTAAACAAATTAATAGGGCTATGTTCATAAATGATTACTTTGTGAAATGACTTGATAGATACATTTGCCAGGTTCACCTTCAGTTACTGCCAACATTAGTAATATTTATACCAAAATGTACATTTATCCATGTTTTATAATTAAGTGAGCAACAAAAACAACAATAGGAAAAATAAAAAAATCTATTTCATGAGCACCATGGTATCATTTTTCTAAGTTTCCCCCCAGGCCTGGTGAAAGCCAACAAGACCTGTCTGCACAGTGGGCTGGAAAAAGCCCTTCCTGGATCACAGAGACAGTCTACTCCTGCCTAGAGTCTGACACAATCTTTTGATTAAGGAAAACACATACAAAGAATATGAAACTCAATGGGCAGGATGACACTGCCACAGAGCAGCAGAGACCTGGATAAAATTCCTTGTGTTGTCCCTTAAATGGGGACAACTCCCAGGGGAGTGAGTAAATACTTAACAAAACTCTCCCCCCATCTTTACAGAGCATGTTCTTTTTTCCAGGGAGTCACCAGAGTCCTAAACCAGTCCCTGCTTTTGTGCAAAACCTAAAAACGATTCCACACTGGTCAAAACTGCTGACATCAAACTAGTTTTTCATTTGATATTCCTACCTAACATCATTTCTATTTGATTTAGACCTTCACTGAACATGTGCCCTTACAAGGGGTCTGGGTCTTAAGCTGTAGGAAACTGATAAACTGCATAGTGTGGTAAAGGGGCTTTTTACTATTCTTTTACAAACCTGCATAATATCCCATATGAAAGAGCCCTGATCTCTGGCTGAGGCTGCCTGGTACTTCATGAATATAAACTGAATATATTAATTGCATTGGTCCTTAAGCTACCAAGCCTACACTCTATTGTAACAAGAAAAATCATGAAAAACTTGTATGGAAAAAACCCAAACACACACAAACAAACAAACAAAAAAATCCAAATCTGAAAAGAAAAAGCCTGCTTATTTCCTGAGGTTTGTGAGACATTATAATTAGGATTTGTTTCAGTATTTCCATATTCCTTAAATTAGTTCCCTAGTCTAAATACACATCGTTTTAAGTTGTTTGGTATTAAACAGATCCTGGATTCCCCAGCAGGTTTCACAAAGCCACCCCCTGCTCTCCTCCCTGCAGTGAGGTAACCCAGCTGTTCCATAATCCTGTCTTTTTCTCATCAAGCAGGAAGCTCTCTCCAAAATGCCAAGCTGAGGGTAACCACCTTGCTTGGGTGACATACCCCAGAGCATCTCCACTGTTCAGAACTCTTCAATAAAGAGCCAGGGCTAAAAAAAAAAAAAAAGGCTAAATCAACCCATCTTCTGTCCCAGATTACCCAAACTGCTGCTGCTGTTGCTCAGGACAGAGATGAGCAGGAAGAACAGATAAAGCCAAAGGTGGAACAGCCTTTCCACCCACAGCCAAATATTTCCATTTTTATCAAAGCCACCTCCCTCCCAGCACTATATTGCAGCAGGGAGAAGTGATTCACAGAGCCACAGTCACAAAGCCCAGGCAACATCTGTATTCCCACAGAAAAGCATCTTAGCCCTGTGTGGCAGCTCAGCACAGCAGCAGCTTCAGCTCATTTCTCAACTTGTCTTGAAATGGTAAAAACTGCATAAAACCAGTCACTGATTTTACTGTTGGCCCACAGAACCCTTTGCAGAATGACTGAAATGGTGTCCAAGAGTGACCCTGAATTACTTTGTACCACACACACACGTGGGTCCTGCACTGACTCATTGAAAGATTTCACATGGCCCAGCAGATTTCATATTTCTATGAACTAATGACATCATTTCATAAACAGTGGTAAAGAATTAGTTAGAGACTATGATTTCAAAGGCTAATCTTCAAATAAGGGCAAGGTACCCTTGCTGCACTCAGGGATTCCAACAGCAACCTGCCAGAACTGATCAGATCAGCTGCAAGCTTTCAGGGACCAAAATTTGCTCTTTCCCCTCTATGCCCATCTTTTGGGAAATGTCCTTTACAAACAAGGGCTGTTGAAATGCTATTCAAGCTCAGTTGTTCTGCAACAATACCTGAAGACCCTAATGAAGCCCAGGCCTTATTGAGATGGCCACAGTCTGCAGTAAAAGCCTGTAGGTCCCAGTCAATACAGCCTAAATAAACAGAACAACCAGGAAGTGAACAAATAAAAAGATAAATTAGTTCACCCCAGGTCATGTAGCAAGTCTACATCAGAATTAAGAATGACACCTGATTCCCAGGGTCTTACTGTCAAGACCATCCTCTCTCACTCTAAAAAAATCTTTTTAAAAAAGCACAAGACATCAGGGTTACTATCAAGACCCTCATTGTCTTTTCAGGAGGAAGAGCTACACCAACAAACAGCCTCATCCACGTGCTCTTGCTGGGGACAGAAATCAACACTTAAACTTGAAGTTTATGAGAAGTTCACTGCTTGGCAAGATCCTTTCTTCTATCTCAACCACCTAAAATGAAAAATGCTTGGTATTACCTACCATGACCACCCCACACACATTCACTGCACTTTACAGACTTGTTACAGGGTGTATTCCCAACACATGCATAAATATATTAGGAATGCACTGTTTTCTTCCTTTCACTGAACTCCTGTGCATCACACAGTTCACTTTGCAGCTGCCAAAAGAGATGAGAAAGGATTTATAGCCTGGATGTGATTCTATCAGCCCTTTGCAATTAAACACATTGAAATTCTAAATCTCCAAGAACAGACTTTGCAGTGATACAATTGCTGACTACATCTACCAAATACTCTATTGCTGCCCTTCAAACGTGCTTCCCATTTACAAGCTCACAGAAGGGACTTTACTGCCAATTCCTCCATTGATGGCACATTTTATTGACAAAATACAGCTGAGCCACCTAAAGCAATTTCAGCTGCAGAATAACCTTTCACACAAGAAGTTAACCAGCTCCTCCATCCATTTGCAGTAGATTTAGATTAGCAAACACCACACAGACACATTCAGGTCCTTTGAACAGCCAGCTGATGGTTAAGGACAGGGGAATGTTAAACAGTATTTCATGCTCTGGGTTCCGGGAAGCAAAGCCTTCTGTGCTCAGAATTAAGAGGTCTGGATTCCCACTCTGCCACAAACTGTTTCATCTACCTGTACTTTTTCTACCCCATCTCCCATTTCCCCTTTCCCTTGTCTTCCCCCTCTCCTGCATTATAATTTTCTTGTTACACTTCTACAAATGTTGTCCTAGTTTAAACAATGCTGATTAGGGAAAAAAAAAAAAGCTGTCCAGTCTTCCCACAATCTTAAAAAGCACCAGATGTGCACAAGTCTGTCCAGAGTGCAACCACTGGCACTGAGGTGGTGCTTATAAGAACCAGCCAGTCAAAGGGAGGCTGTGCAGCCACAGGCTGACAGTTCCCCATCATATAAATACTTTCAAAGCAGTAGACTCCAACATAAAATTACTCCTCTCTTTCAAACACAGTTGTATAAAACATTTGCTCTGTATGACTTATGGAAGAAATCACAAATCTTGACCCATGCCAAGGCTTGGAGCTCCCTGTTAAAGAAACTTGCTAGGAAGAGAAAGTTTTAAAAGCTGCTTTTATTGCCAGGCTTAATTCTTCATTCCTGTCAAGTCTGTCTTCAAGTGAGTTTGCCTGATCAAAGATCTGATGTTTGACCTCTCCGAGTTTGTCCATAGATCACTCCAAGGGCTGGTCTGCTACCAGCTGCTCCCAACATCTGTCCAGTGCTGCCCCTCATGCCCTCCTCAGTTTAGCCTGTGCTAAACAATTCCAGGAGTGGGTGGGAGAGACCACAGAGAAGCTGTTCTCCCACAGACTCACACACACAGCTCACCCCACACCAGGCAGCCTGATGAAAGGAGATAAATTTACTGACAGGTCTGTACCAGTGCAAGTCCCAGGCAGAGGTTGCTCAGAGGTGCAGCAGAGTAGCATTCAGAATTGAACTGCACCTTCCCAGAGAAAGGTTGGACATGCACAAGTGCAAATTCCCCCCCTCCAAGGGCCGAGGCCCTGCGCTGTCAGATCACACAGCTCAGCTCCACTCCCAGCCTGAGGGCACACCCAGCACACCCAGAGGCACAGCTCCCAGGCTGCCACCAACTTCAGAACGTGGTACAGCTGCAGCAGGGATTTACCCCTGAGAAGGTGGTGCATGGGGAAACTGTTTTATCCATGGGAGGCTGGCTGACTTTGCTCAGGCTTTTAATTAACCCCATGCAAAAGAATTCAGCACTCCCATCTATGACCTTTTGATGGTTCATAGATCAAACCCAGTTTGTCTTGGGGTGCACACATAAGCTGAATCTACGTCTGTCCCAGATGAGCTTTTTCCACAGATCAGTTGGAAAGTGCAAACCTGCTCATTTATTCCTGCAGGTTGGGAACTGACCGGAGTCAGAGATAAAAAAAAAACATTAAAAAGAAATCAAAGCCAGCTCTGACAGACACCACAGAGAAACTAAGAATCAATAAGTGACTTGCCCTGGCCAGAGAAGCACACAGAGCAAGAGAAGCCCTTGTGCTCACAGGGAACCTGCACCATCACACCTGATGTCTGGGGGGCTTGATTCTCCTCATGATGAAGCCTTTCCAGAGAGCTCAGACACTCTTGCACTGCTGTTTTGGAGAGCACAGCTGTGTCATCCTCTCAGGCTCTTGGGAATGGTCCTATGCAAGGCTAAGAACTGGACTTGATGATCCTTGGTCTGGCTCCCTTCCAGCTCAGCATATTCTGTGATCAAGTGGCCTGGAATAGGTCTCACCTGTCCATCTGCCTTTACCTTTTAACTCACCTGAATCACACCAGATTTTTAATGCTCAGAGTTAGTCACACAGTTCAGACACTTCTCTGTGTGCTTCACCTCCCCAAGAGGTCACCTAATGCTTTTCTTTCTATTCAACCCACTGATAACACAATAGTCCTGTGTCAGCCCTGAGAAACCACTACAAATCTGCTTTCCAGTGTCTTATGAGGAGAAGATACTTCTGTTGCAAGGTGAAGTGTTATTGATTGCTTTGCTCATTAACAAAAGCTGATCAAAGCCATGCTGGTCCCTGAAGTTGTTGCACTCTATAAGCTACTGCAGCTGCCTAAAAGAAAACAGTGGCTTAAGTCCAAACAGCCAAAGCATGACAGTAACTTCTCTTCTTATCCATTTTAAAACAAGGCAGGAAGGCAGAGCAGTCTCTGGCCAGGTGTTCTCATCACCCCAGAATTACATAGCTCAAATCCAGCTGGAGTAATTTCAGAACTGGACTTCCTACCTCCTTCCCCCTTGGAGGGGGGTACAGCCACCACACACACTCCTCATTACACAACCTCCACAGCCCTTCCAGTTCCCACAGGGCACAAGGAGGCCTGGGCTAAAATCCCCTCTTTGTCAGAAGGCAGCAGACTCTAGGTCCTAAAATTATAAAGCAAATTTTAAAAGAGCCCCATTGCCTTCCAAAACCCACACCTTAGTTTGCTAGATCACTCTCCCAGCCACTTTATTAATGTATCAGATGTTACCACATCACTTTCCTTCTGCTCAAAACAGATTTCCTTTAATTAAACTCAGATTCCACTAGGAGAGCCAAGAGAAGCCATTATCATCCTTACCTGCAGAGAAACAGCAAAACCAGGACCTCCTCCCACCTGTAAGGATCTCAGCCTCTGCCACAGCCTCTTTTTATCCCATTCCTATACTCCAAACTGGCATTTTGGTATTGCTGCCAGCTGTCAGAAATCCTCCTTGCTGAAACACATCAGCTGGGACTTATGAAGATCCCTCCTACCTGCCCATGTGAAGGGTTGATTTCCAAGTTCTCAGTTTTTCACTAAGAAATTGCTTTTGGCTTTCTAGTTTTATTTGCCTTACTGCAGAAAACTCACAAGCCTATTTTATAAACACCTGAGTTTATTGCACCACAAGAGATACATCAATATATGGTCCCTCTTACGGAGATTTCTTAGTAAAGTGCAAAGATTAGGTTAATGTTTTCCAAAAAGTTCCTAAATTGGAAGTTCATGTTACCAGCCTGGCTGGTTCTGTGGCCCCAGAGGGCTCTGCAATAATGCCCTGGTAATGCCAAACCCCTGTGCTTAGAGAACAACCCCCCCTTTACAATCACACAGTCGAGATGTGTGTTTTCCATGAGTTATTTTAGCAGCAGCACTGCCAGATTGATGAGCTCTGCACTTAGTTGCAGCCTTTGCCACACACAGGCCCCTCTGAATGCCCAGACTCAAACAGGGCAGGCAGGACCTGCAGTCAGAGGCAGATCTGAAGAGCAGGTCTTGGGTGAAGGGCACACGGCTCTTCCACTGAGCTGAAAGTCAAAGAGAATGGAGAAAGGAATAAATAATCAAAAGAACAGAAGTAGAAAGAGCCTTGTAAGACTCAGAGAGGCACAGATCTATTCTGATAGTCCTACAGCACCAGGGAAACAAGACGATTCTTTTGTTGTTTAAATTCAATTTTGTTCTAAATTGTCGATTGTTGTTTAAAGTCAATTTTGTTCTATTACAGAGGAAGGGGAGCCTCATAATAACCACAGGGTATTTATTTTCCAATTATTTTAGTTTATACCTTGTATAAGAGAAGAGTCAAAGTTGTCTGTGTGTCCAGGAAAACAAAATAAAAAAAGCAAGTTTGGGCATCACCCATCAGCCCAGTGATCAGGGAAAAAGATGTGCCAACCTCCTGCTCATGGGATTGTTGGGGAATTTACATGGATGATTCCTTGAATAAACTGTGGAGTGCAGCAGACACTGACCAGGGATGCCCCGGCAACAGAACATCCACAGGCAAGATCCTGGACATGGTAACTGCCTGGAGAGAGGCCCCTGTGACAGGGACTGTCACTCCTTGGTAAGATTCCCAGGGAGATAAGTGACGCCAGTGGAAGGCAGGAGTCTCTCTGTCTCCCACATAAGCAGTCATTTAGTTGATGGAGAAGCAGCGTCTCCTGGGCATCTTTACAAGTTGGTAATAAAATGCCACACAGGCCCAGGAGTTCAGGAGAGAGCGACTGAAGTCACTGGGAGTCATTGTGAGCAAAGGTAAAATATGAAACACTTGAGAGAAGTGGCCCCAAAGGGAAAGGCTTGGCACTGAAACATAGGTATGTGTCAGGAGAACTAGCACAGCTCACAGGGATGAAGTGAGGGAGAAGTGCTTTGAGAAAACTGGTTGAGCTATTCCAGCACATCACTTATCCCCACAGCTGCCCAAACACCTGGACTATTTCCCTCTGGTCATCTAAATCCATGACTCCTTTTCCTAAGCACGACGGGCAAAGAGAACAGATCATGCAGCACATAAGTTGAAAAGCTTTCTTTTATTTACACTGATTTCACTGAGATTTCTTTCACAACCTTGGTCTTTCCAACTTGGGACAGGGAAGAAGCAAAAACTTTTCCAACTCACTTTTCTCAGGCTGATGTTCCTGTAGCATCTCAGCTCCCGTTCTGCTTCAGTGCGAGGTTTGTCTGTTCTAAAGCTCCATCTCCTGGAGCCCTGGAGTTAATACAGAAACGGCTCAACTTTCACTGGAACAAGGGTGTTAAGTTTAAGAGGAAAGTTTGCAGAGGTGGGAAACTTAAAGGGGGGAGTTTAAAGGCTGTAAATGTATCCTTGGTTTCTCTAATGTGGAAGACTGACTATCTGATCTGTGGGTTTATTTTCTGGACACTCAGAGCAGGGGTCTGTGACAGGGTTGCTGTGGGAGCTCCTTTGATGTCTCATCACATTCCACGTTGCCGAAGCGGCCTCTGCCGGCACTTGGTTGTCACTGTCAGCTGTCCCCGGCCTCGCCTTCCCTTGGCACACCGAAATATCGACCTGCCGAGCAGCCGGGTCACGTCAGTCATCGGGGTTCTCATTCCAGACCTGCAGCTCCGGCATCTCGAGTTCCCCTCGTGCTCTGCCCCGTGGTCGGAGGCAGCTCCGCATCTCAGGTTTCTCGTCACGGGAACGAGCTGGCACACAAGTTCCTTGCCCTGCTCCCCTATCCCAGGAATCCATGTCCTTCCACTCGTGTACTGATGTGTGTGAGCTGTGTGACATCAACACCAGGACCACGCTGTGCTGGGCTTGCTCTCTCCATTCCTGTTATCCCAGTGCGGTTGAACAGGAGGGTCCAAACCCCCACTGCTGGTTGTGTCCGCAGGGACCGGCACATCCATGGTCACCTGGAAACACGGGGCTGTCTCACAGAACCACACCACGGTTCAGGGTGGGAGGGGAACTCTGGAGATCATCCAATCCCCCTGCCAAGGCAGGGTCACCTGGAGCAGGTGACACACGAACCCCCAGGTGGGTTTGGAATGTCTGCAGGGAGAGAGGCACCACGCAGCGGTTCCAGTGCTCCGCCACTCTCAACGTGAAGAAGTTCTTCCTCATGTTGAGGTGGAAATTCTTGAGCCTCATTTTATGGCCATTGCTCCTCATCCTGTCACTGGGCACCACTGAACAGTCTGGCACTGTCCTGACACCTGCCTTGGAGATATTTATATGCACTAATGAAAGTCCCCCTCAGTCCCCCCTTCCTAACCCAAAAACTCCAGTCTGCAGCAGACGAACCACTGGCACGAATGTTTGTTGGCAGGCTGTAGGAACCCTGGGAATAAGGTGCCTCGTGTCTCAGGACCTGCTCACAGACACAGAGACGCAGACAAGATATTCCATGAACTTGTCACCACTTCCAGCCTGTGGGAGGGGCCCAGGAGCAGAGCAAGTCACCACACACAGGTACAGGGAGCACAGGTGGTGGCACAGCCTCTGTGTGCCCATCTCAGAGCCAAACCTGCCAATTAAACCATGCAGACACTAAGAGCACACTATATCCAGAAGGAATTTGCTGGACTGAGTGATGAAGAGCTGACTAACAAAAGTTTACTAATTATGTGACAAAACATGGGGCTCCCATTGGCAGTGGAGGGACACAGCTGGGATGCTGCCAGCAATCCACGCCTCATCCATGACTGTCTCTCTGAAACACGCTGACCTCAGACACACAGAGACACAAATACCCTTTAAACTCTCCCTAGAACTGCACTATGTGAATGGAAAGCCAAAGGATTGCAGAAGGGTGTTCTGAACAGTTGCAGTCAACAGAAGGCATCCATTCTAGGAAAAATCTATACTTTTTTTAATAAATCACTCTGTTGCCACCCATAATTTTTGCAACAGAAAACTCACATAACTAAGATGCTATCAGGCTGTGGCTCTGGTTTTATTCTTCCCCACCCCCCAATTAACAGAGAAGCTAAAAATTAAAGCCTATTTCTTTTGTTCCAGACCCAGGACTGTCATGATGCAGCTTCTCAGAGAACTGTTCGAGTAAAAGCCACACACACAAAACTTCTCACAGGTTGAAGCAGCAGCAGAAATCTCTTTCATCCGTTTCCTTCATCCCCCAGGCCAGGCATAAACTGAAATGCAATTCCAACTTCTGGCCAGGAGCATTTCCTGCCGACACATTTAAAAACAATACTCGGTGCTGCAGAGGTGCCTCTGCCTTGGAAACCCACTGAACAATTCTTGTATTAAAAATGAAGTTCACTTTGTTGAAGCCAGCAGTAGATCCAAGAGGATTTACAAAAGAAATCCCAAATCCATGCTGTGGTAGAAAGCTTTCCCTAGTGCAAGCATCCGAGCATTCCCTGAGATTTAAAAATCAAGGCTGACTGAGCATCTTGGATACTACAGGGAAGTAATTTTTAAAATTTTACTTTTTTTAAAAATATCAAGAGCAGAATTAAGTGCTGACTTCAACCTTGTACTCTGGAAACTAAACTCCATTTCACTTTCTATTTATACTCTGGCCCCACGTAACAGCTTTTAAAAGGAAAGACACCCATGAATCCCTAAAGCACCTGCTGCTGGTTTTCTGGGGTTTAACCACACATTTCCTTACAGAAGACAAGTAGAACACTGGATTTGGCTGTGTGCAGGAACACAGAATCATGGGATCACAGAATGGTTTGGGTCAGAAAGGGCCTTAAAGCCCATCCAGTTCCACCCCCTTGTCGCTGCCATGGGCAGGGACACCTCCCACTACCCCAGGTTGCTCCAACCTGGCCTTGGACACTTCCAGGGATGGGGCAGCCACAGCTTCTCTGGGAAATCCATTCCACGGCCTCACCACCATCACTCAGGAATTTCGTCCCCATATCCAATCTAAACCCATCCTCTTCCAGTTTGAAGCCACAGGCTCTGTCTGGGGTGTGTGGGAATTTAAAGCAGATCTCATTTAATGTAGGGACACAGTTCGGATTAAGACCTTTACTGGGAGGTTAAAGCACAATTTCCATTTTCTTTAGCCATTAAAGTAAGTTGCAGATCCACACCTCAGAGTTCTGCAGGTCTCTGCAGGAGTGGTACTAATGCTGCTAAAACAAACATCTGGGAAGGTCACAGGTGCTTAAAGAACAAGTTTATTGACAATATCGTCACAAATAAACAATCTAAAAGAAAATTTCAGAATCTCTAAACTTAGAAATCTTAAAATTTTCTCATTGGCAAAATATTAAAAAAAAAAAAAGAACTGTAAGATGTCACTATAAACTTTCCTAATCTCATCATTTTGGTTCAGTCCTTTAATTTGATAACACACATCCAACCCTTCAGCACAATGAAAATGAGTCAAAGTACAATTTTCCTTCTTTAAGGGGATCTCGATCAATAAGTTGTTTGGGGTTTTTTTTGCAAGCATCTCCCTGAATCCTGTCTGCTCACAACTTGATAGGTAACATCAGCAAGAAATAACTTTATAAATATTCCAACTGAGCCAAATTAATTCTGGTATTAATCAAAACCTAAAGTTCCCCCAAATGATACAAAGCAGACCATGTAGTACAAGAATCTATCAGCATGCATTTTAGAGGTCATTTTTGTACTTCAGGTACATGAACTTAAAAACCAAAGAGGGACAATTGTGATAAAAATGTACTCAGATATTTCATAACATTAATATTTATTGCTTTATATGAATACTGTATTGAAAGCCCAAGCATTCAGTTTACACACAGAAATTATACAATTATATACCGTTTCACAATGGCAGTGAGCACTCATTACAATCTACAAAAAATCTACTTTACAGAAATTTAAAAATTCTAAATATCAAAAAGGTACAGTTGAAGAAACAGGTATAAATTTGGCAGCCAGTAATTGTGACTGGGAGGTTGCAGCTTGCATGTCTTTAAATATGGGAACTGGAAAATATTGAGTTTAAAGCAGTAAGTTTGTGCTTTGAGCTGGTTTGAAAAAAAAACGTAACACTGGCTGTCAAAGTAGCATGTTCAAAAATATTTAGTTCACTTCCAAAATGTTATACAAATCATGGTGAATTCTGTGCACCCCTAAACCTTGTAGCTCAAGTACATGACCAGGGTCACGTATCCAATCCTTCCAATCCAGTGGTGTGATCAGACCGATGCCACCTGCAAACCTTAGAGTAATTCTGAGACTCCTCTACAATATTCACAAAGCTCCAAGAAGCTCAAAAAAGGCAAGTACCTGCTCATTTCTTCCCAGATATTTTCTTATTTCCAAACATTTCTTCTACAAAAGTTTAAGCTACTGTTTTTAATTACGACGTTCTCAACATAAAGCACATTTTCTCATAAATAAACGAACTCCTTTCACTCAGGCACCTCAGAAGTGTACAAAAAATGTTGTCATCGGAACAGTTCTCTTGGAATGTGTTTACTCTGGTGTTTTCAACAATGTTAGTACTTCCAGGGTTTCATATGGGCCAGATTTCATTTGTTTCAGGGTTGTTTTTTTTCCCAGAGGCAAAACAAAGTGCCTGGAGAGGTGAACTCAGTCTTTCCCTATAGAAAAAGTATTTGCTGTATTTATCTTTTATAGAAACAGAAAAATATACCCTTTCCCCCTTAGAACAGTGAGGGTACACACAGGTGTACATGCGTGCATACAGATGTGTGTGGGAAATGTAACACATTTTAAAACACACAACAGAAGGTTTCATAGTGTGTATTCAAATAAAAATCTGGAAACCAGCCTGAAACCCCATATTTCATATGTCAAATGTTGAAACTGTAACCAAAATATGAAGTAACTGCTTATAGCTGTCAGAAAAAGACAAGACAAAAAGCTTTCTTGCTTACATACAACTAGGTGTGGTGATCTCCAAAAAAGTTGTCAAAATTATAATTACCTTCCAGTTTAAAAACTTTTATTCTAAATAAAAAAAACTATACACAAACCACTGATTTGACCAAACGAAAGTTCAGCGGTAAGCAGGACCTGAAGGAGCTGGTATTCACAGTTCTTATCATGTACAACTCTTTCAAGGTTCAATCCATGGAGTTTATTTTACAACCTGCTTCTTTTTGTAAAACTAAAGGTCCACTTTATTACATAAAATTATTTATACAGTGTAAAACCGGAGCCTTATGGAAAATACTGCATCTAAGTTTATTTAAATTAGTCTTGCTCCATAGGTTCATCTGCAGCTTCTGTGGCTTCATCGCTGTTTTCCATCGGGGTCTCTGAGGAGTTTTCTGGAGTTTCACTAGCATAGGACCCCAGCTCTTCTGTTTCACTGCAGTCAGCTCCACTACTGGCAGATCCACTGATTTCACTGTCATCCAAGTGTAAATCCTTCTCTGCCCTCGACTGGTCGGACTCCTCCATCCGACTGTTCTCCTCAGAGCTCTCTTCGGTCACACCCGAGGATTCAGTGTCTTTGTCTTGATCTTTTCTGTCTGGACCAACGTTTCTGGGAGACATGAAGGGCTCTAGAAATAGGGAAAGTACAGTATTATTGAAGCATTTTTAAACAGACCTTAATCCTGCTGCTTTCCATTCCCAGCTGTGCTGAGCAACACTTCCACAACACAGCCAAGGGCAGGAAGAACACATGAATCCAGATTTCATTAGAAGATGTAAAGTATGAGCCACCTTCGTCAGGACATCCAAACTATGCTAATGTACCATAAAACAAAGGCCAGTTATTTAATAGGAAGCTGAGATTGTTGCTCAGTCTCCTCAGTGAAAGAACATCTGTATTTCAGTAATTTATATTATTATTAAAGACACTCAAACACAGTTATGACACATCCCACTGCTGGGGAAGGGATGAGAACCCCTGACAATTCCCTACAGGAGGGATTCTCAAATTCTTGGTACACCATTGCCACCCTGGTTTAATTTACTGCCACTTGTACCATTTCATAAGTTTTAAATTGAGTTGTAGGAAAAAGGGAACAGAAATAACAGACTTTCTAAATTATGCAAAACTGAAGTACAAACAGCTCATCCTTATGCACAACTGGAGGCACTCAGCAATCCCACAGTATCAGTCTCCAGCAAAGAAAATCCCAACCCCTTGGAACATGCACAAAGACAATAAACCTGAAGTACCTTCCTCCTCTTCCTCCGTACAGTGCTGTCTGGCACAAGTAGCATCTTTTTCTTTATCCTGAGATGTGGAGGATGCTTCTGTCTCTTCCCCCATGCCTGAAGAGACTTCACTGGAGGCAGTTTGGTTTGGTGTATCTCTCGCTTCCCCTTCCTTGTCAAACTTAAGTCTTTTTACCTCATGTCCTTCTGCTTCTGCGGGATCATCCTCAGAGTGCTTATTTTTTACTGGGCTGCTCTGAGCACCTTCTGATTCAGATGCTGGTGATTCACTGTAGGCAAGAAAGCAGCTGTGGCTTTTACTGAAGAAAAACATTCTGTATCTTGTCAGACTTTAAAAAACCGTAGCAGCTACTTCAATTTAAACACTCTATAAGAGATAACAGTCAAACTCACTTGTAACAAAACCTCAAAGCCATCACTTCTGATTTAACACTCCCACTATGCATCCCTTGGATGGCCAAACTCTTTCAAACTATTTTTAAAACGTAAGTAAAAAAGAAATCTGAGAATAATAAAAACTCAAAACACATTCCTCCTGACCAACCTGTGTTTCTTTTCTTCTGTTTGCTGCAAGCTTGGCTCTTTGTGTTCTGTGCTGTCTGGCAAACCGTTTGTTGTCATTGGAGTCGACAACGAAACCTTCGTTCGATTTACTGGTCTGGGGGTTCCAGGGCCATTTACATTAGATCTTTAAAAATAATAACAGAAAGTTAACCCAACCTTTCAATAAAAGTAATCTGCTCCTATTTGGCAGAAAGCAGCTATGCCCTTGTTTAAAAGACCAAAACACTCCTTGCCTACAACGTGCAAACTATGATAAAAATTTACATAACAAAAAAAATTCTCAGCAATGAGGTCAACAAAGAGATCAAAACACAGAGTACACAGTGTGCATGTTCATGCCTCCTCTACCCCATTCCCCCACTAGTCCATGTAACATGCCATTTTTAAGGCTACCTATTTGGGATCAGAACAGGTGATTAGGGATCTGAACCTCCTGTTTTCAGAACTCCCTTGCTTTGATCCAGCAAGAGTCATCTCCTGGAACCAAACTTACCTGTCAGAGTACCCTGGTGAATTTCCTGGGAACATAACACCATTCATCCGATTTAAACTACTGGAATTATTTTTCCTAAGAAACAAAACAACAACAAAATGTTAGGAATAAATTACTTCAAGCTTGTTTGCACAGAATTCCCCACCCCCCAAACTTAAACAGCCCCCACTGCCAATCCCCAAAGGGTTCTCCACTTATCCACTTCCAAATTACTGCCCTTGCAGACACCATCCCTGCTGCTGATTTAGCTACTGATAACCAAATCTGAACTCTGTATGTCTGTCTTTGAGATACAACTACTGCCAACAAGAGAAATACATCAGACACACACACACATTCTCCCTGTTACTAACACAAGTTGGAAGTTTCATGGAAAAGGAGATTATACTCACTCTGAAGATGGATATACACAGCTGACAACCATGACATTCTGTAACACACAAACAACAAACACATCAAGAGTTCAGAAACAGAAGCTTCAGCTCTTGACAACATCCCAAAACTTAAAGAGTTACAGGATTTTGGTCATATCTGTTAAAGTATCTCTGCTCCCTCTTACCAGGTTAGGCCATAATTACACTAAAATTCAGTAAATACCATTACATGACATCTCTGTGCTTTTCTGAAGGCACAGTCCTCTACACCACAGGATTTAAATACTGAAACAAAAGACACTGTGGGGAAGGGGCCTCCCTTCTCCTTCACCTCTGGGTCTACTCTGAACTCCGATGCAGAAGGAAATGGCTGATCAAAAAATTCAACTTATTTCAGCTGATTATTTCTAACTAGGACTCAATATAAAAAGTGGCAATACAGCCTCCATAAACTACAGCTGGAGTACTGCACAGTGATTAGGAAACACAACAGTTGCAGCCCTGAGATTTATTTTATGTCTTAAGTTATTTTAGAAGTGCTTTTTGATGCTGAAAGGTACAAAACAAACTCATACACTTGAGAGCAGCCATCAGCTGCACTCTGAGCCACAGTGAAACCACGAGACCTTGGGGAGCAAGGAAAGTTACTCAGTGGGAGCTGTGACTGTGGAGCTGTGTTCTCTCTCAGGAAAGTACATACCTTTTCCACACCTCTTAGAAATTTGTCTGTTCCTGTGTAATTCCTCCTAGGATCTGTCAGCAACTCACAGAGTCGCTGAATAGTGAAGGGGATGCTGCAATGAAATAGATTTATAACAATTTAATTTTATTTTCACAAGTAAGACCGTTAAGAAGCAACAACATTATTGCTTTCTGTCCCTAATTGAGAAGGTGGAACAAAAACAGTAGTGAAATTTGTTACTATTAGCAATACAAGGAGCTAACTCAAGGCTTTATTTTTCCCTGTCTCATACACAGAGCTCTGTCTTCTGTGCTCAGCAGCACAAAACACAGGCAGAATCCTAAATGCATCATCCCACAACTCAAAGGAATCAATAAAACAACAAAAAGGAAATCAGATCATCAACAGTAAAGTTTCTGATTGTATTATTCCAATACACAGAGCAGAAATGGTAAGTGATTCAAAACAAATTTGAGTCATACACACTAGAGCTAAAAAAAGTCTCAGCTTGTAGTTTATTTCATGTTTTACAAAACACAGTTACAGAAAAAAAACATTAAATGTTGGAATCAGCACAACTATTATACCTCAGCTGTTACAAACACTATTTTGCCACAACTGGACAGTGTACTTGTCTATCAGGGAACAAACTGATCAGGAAAAATTCAATAATTAAAATTTAATTTAAAAAATTAATAATTAAACTCAGAGTGATGTATAAACCCACAGGAACCACATTCACACATTTTGGGTTTTGACAATTCTTCACTGAATTTCATCCCTGACCTTTCACACAGGCAATGCTTTACAGACATTTACCTGAGATGTCACACACCTTCATCCCAAGTGCAGTGTCACATTTTAACAAACTTCTGATCAAAATACTTCAGTAAACCAACAGAGAATCATGCATTTTTACAGTTCAAGATGAAGCCATAAGCATTTTAAAAATTTATCTTGGAGGAACATTTGGCACAATACAATATTTAAGAACCATTTCTTGAATGGCAATACAACAAATCCAGAGCAGTGTCAATACAGACTTACATCCATTGTGTGTATGTATCCCTACACTGCCAATTTTTGTCAAAATTCACCTTTTATTATTTCCTGAGGAGCTCAGTCCATGGTGTTTTCAGGCTGTTTCATTAGCTAACACAGTCTGCATCTCAAGCTTTGTTCATTAGCTAAAAAGCCACGTCCTAGAGATGCACAGATCTGCCCCCAGCTCAGCACAAACAGGTCAGCACAGCTATGATTAATCATCCCACATGACACTTCACTTTAACTAAAAGCAAGTAGTAATCAGAGGGTGACTAAGTATCAACAATTTAATTATGTTTTTCAGAACTGCCTGTACATGATGTTACTCAGGAAATTCTAATCCTCAACAAACCAGAAAAAAGCACAGGAACAAGTGTTCCTTTTAATTCAGTTTATTACAGGAAGGGTTTTAAGCTTGACAATGGTTCTGTCATCATTCATTTCCCTTCCCTTGGTCTTCAGCAACTCTTGGTCAACCAGCAATGTTTGACAACCAAATTCTTCATGGAATCACAGAAGGTTGGAAGAGACCTTTAAGATCACCAAGTCCAACCATATTCGTAATGTTGAGCTTCTGTGCAGTGCCTTCTTTTAACAAAATCCTCAACTCTAAGTCACAAAGAATTTACTTTATTTGTTAACTTTTCCACATAGAGACAACACTAATTTGATCTACTGTTTCTTGTGATGGCCATTTTGGGTTTGGGTTGAGAAGTCCATAATTAAAGAGATTTTGCTATTTTTAAACTCAAAATCAATTTATTCCACAGAAAGAAAATATATAGTGAATTTTAAATGATTTTTCATCAGCCAGATCTATAAGACATCCTGGGGAATCACTGCCTGGCTGATTAGGATTTAGCTGTAGCTCGTGTACTTCAAGAATGCTGTGACATGAAGTGTTTTGGAACATCAACCCAGTTCTGTCTTACCTGGGAATAAGCAAATTCAGGATTGTGCAGCCTGCAACTAACTCCAGAAGAAAAGCTTTGTATTTTACTCTCAACTATAAAAAGTTCAAACAAAAGCAAAACCCAGTTCATTTCCCTCCAAAATTTTCCAGAGCAGACTGAACTTCGTGTTCTGAGCAGTAGATGGCACCTGGTGTCACATTATCACAGTCTTTGCAGGGAACTCCTTCAACATTTGTAAATGTTTTCAGTTGGCAAAACCCAAAGTAAACTTTACCTCAGGAATTCTTTTTGGTGAATTTATCGCTTTAAAACACTTTAACAATGTGATCTTAAAATAGAAGTAATTTAAACTGGTGCAAATCTATACAGGAACACCAGTGTAGAAGTTTGTGAGCAGTATGAGAATTGACTGTAAATGCTCAGAAATCTAATTAGTTCAGCACATGAGCTGCATGAATAGTCCTGATCTGCCCACTTAAGGTAACCACTTAAAATTCTATACGAACACACTCAAAACTGCACTTCCAGCACTACAGCTCAGAATGAATTACAAACCAAAAATTCATTGCAGAGACAGGATTCAGAAGAGAGCTGGGAAAATTACTTATAACAGCTATATTGAATTGTAGCAAAAAAATATACTTAAAAGAAAATTTGGATTATGACCTACTTTATTCATGCTGTGAGGACTTCTTTGTCATCATATGTTCTTAATAACTTATTGGAACTTTGTTTTACTAACAAAGGATAAAAAAATTGGTAAGTCTTCAGAAGTCCCTACTCCAAAGCAGTTGTAAAGAACAGCATGAGAATCTGGCTCTGAAAGCCTCTGACACCAGGCCAAGTAAGATACAGACAGGTTAAAAAGCCAGTCTGTGCTTCCTTTGAAAGACACTTCAGCTAGAAAGACCCCGAAACAGTGGTCATTCCTTATCTGTTACTTCTTCACCTCTAAACAGAAAAGTTGTCCAAAAACTTGCTGGTTTTAACGACAGCTTTTCCTCACTCTTTTAAACAAACAGTAATAAAAACATCCCAATAATAAGGTCACATCAAGCAGCCTCCTTCTCTGCTCTGATGTGACATCCACAACTCTAAAAGTGCTGAATATACCTGAACACACCACCCAGAACCTGCTGCTGGTACTTTTTGGACACATCTCCACACAATTCAGATTTCCCAACCACACCCTCACTGTGGGCTGAGCAGGATTTCTGCAATGAACACTCTACAACCCCAGATCTGAAACATCTTTACTTTCTTTAAGGTAAGTAATGGGTGCAGTTTGCTGCCTCAGAGCTCGGGAGTTTCCCTGCAAGGCATGAGGAAGTTGAGCTCCCTGAGAGCTCCAGCAGGGGAACCTCTTAGCACAGGCACAGCGTTAGCTGCGGCCATCCAGAGGTTTGTCAGCACACTTGGGAACAACAGCAGATAACAGCAGCCCATTCATTAGCTGTCCCTGGGAGAACATTACCCATTCTGTGGGCAACGGAGCATTAACAAAAAGCTGGGGGAGGAGGGAGAGAGGCAGACTTGAGCATAAAGGATAGGTTTGTTTTTAAATTCCTGCAGTGAAGTAGCCCGGTATAAATATTGGGTGGCTGAGAACAAGCTGAATTTCACATTCTTAGAAGTCTCCTACACGAAAGCAACTGGGGGGGGGCGAAGAGGAGAGCTGACTTGTGAGACACTTAAACTGCAAATAAATGAAGTAGTATGGAAATGACAGTGTAAATCATAAATATAGAGTCACAATACAATACTAAGGATGTGTTAGTAGCACTCCAAAGCTGAAATTTCAGTGTAACAGGGAGGCAAGATCAGGAACATGCCCATTTATTAACATGCTGAGAAAGACTTCCAGCATTTTTCTTAACAAGCACCAAGCCTCACAAACAGGATGACTCAGCTCATGGCAAGTATTTAATCCAGTTTAGAAACAACAAAAATACTATGCAAGGCATTAAAAAAGACACACCAAATAAGACCCAAAAAATCAGGAGCTTTATTTGAAAGGAAATGAAAACTTCCAAAATGATGAAAGCCGCAAGGGGCACAGATACACTTTAATCTAGGACACTGTCAGCAACAGATAAACAACCCAAGGCCCTCATTATCTGCAATAATTTAACAACTGCAACCCAGGTATACTTTTGCCTCCTGGTCACACTCCGTTTACTACAGCAGGAGTTCTTCAAAAGCCACTGAACTTTCATAAAACAATTGAGAACTCAACACCAGAAGATTTCTTTCCATCAGGTATTTCAAAATACACTGAAAGAAATATGACATTACTATCTATTTAACCTCTTAAATGCACATAGTAATATGCTGCTTCTTTGAACTGCACTGTTCAAAACCTAACTGCACATGGAAAAAACCCCAAGTGAATGACGTCACAGGATGTCATCATTTTCCAAGGCAGAATAATAAGGTTCTGGAACTACTGTAATGCATCCAAGGTGCATATTTGCTTCTGCTCAGCTATTTCAGGAAGCAAAATGAACAACCACAGACAGACAATATAAACTACTATGTTAAAAAGTGGGGGAAAAGTTTGTTATCCTCATTTTAGAAGACAAAGGATACATACCCATTAAATCCAGTGACAATTTTCAGGATTCTTTCTTTCATCTCTTCGAAGGGAATATATTCCACATTTGGATTGGGAGGCCCTCTTGGTTCAGGAGCTGAGGTTCTGAAATCATCCATGACTTTCTCCAGTTTGAAAATAAAATAGCCTTTAAATTGAGACCACTGAACCCTGCATAAAACATAAGAATTAAGACATTAAGACATGCAAGTCAGTCCTAAACCCAAAGAAAAACAGTGCAAGTTTATGTTTGCATTACAACATTCACGCTGCTGTGCCAGTCCTCAGATAAACGAGGCAGGTAATGCACTATTATTTTCCTTCCTGAATTTAAGGCACGACAACTATTTAAACAATTACAGTAGAACAATGTAACACGACTCAATTGCCATTAACAGCAGTGGAAGCCATTTCCTTGAAGCCCCAATATCCACTGACAATGCAAACCTGAATGTGAAACGTGCATTGAGCTCACAACAGAGCCAAGGGGAAAAAAGAAAAATAAAAGAAAAATCCCCCCACACCAAAACAAGTCCATAAAGTAACTGTAACCAGCATTATCTCCTTCCTTTACAAAACATTACTGAAGGCCTTTTGTAACCCTGTGAATCTCAGAAGCACTCATTAACCTCTTCTCCTCAAAAAGCAAATATTGTTTCTCCAGTACAACTGAGTACAAACCACAGGCCAAAGAAGCCACATCAACCTCCTTTCACCAGAAAAGCAGTGCCATGTGATCTTTGCCCAAATTTTCTCCTTTGTCTCAAGGAAGTAATTATGAGATGAAAAAGGGGGAAACACACCTCAGATTTATCTACAGAGACCCAAACACAAAGCCCCCATCTATTATTAGGAATGATAAATCTGCTGGAATGGGAGACACATGAAGAGGAAAGTAAACCTCTTTTTTCCCTCCTGGGGGATCACTAAGCACCTCACTGAAGGTGCTTAATGACTGAAGGACTTAGTGAATAATAATAAGAAAAATTAATATATAATTAAACACCAAGGTCCCAAAAAGGAATGGTCTGGATAGGTTAAACACCACCACTGACTTTCACTGGATTATGTCTCCAACCAGCCTTCTACACCCAAAGTTGAATGTTACAATGGTCCAACATACAATATTAGGCATTACCACCACAAAATCCAAAATTAAAAAAGCTGCCCAACTCTGCAGTGCTACTGCCATGAAACCAAAGTGTTTGTAACAAATCACAGATTTAATACACAAACACATCACAAACCACAGTAAATAACCTCATGACAGTGGGATTACTCCCCACAGAGCACCCCAAGAGCTTTATTTGCCTCATGAAAAGGCATTCCACTATTATTCTAAACATTCTTTGACAACCCCATTTAGATATATTTCCACACTTCAAAAACTGAGCTGTTCTTTGTTTTCATTGTAAACTTATTTTGTGCTAAATAGTAACACTTATCTTTTCATACACTATTATCCCATCAGTGTTGTGTTGCTGAAATAAATCAACAACAAAGTTAAAAATGTCCATCTACTGCCCAAAAGCAGCACCCACAGCTCCTTTACAATGCTGAAGCTACAGAAAACAAAGAATGTAACATTTTGCTCCTACACAGAAGTCTAGAAAACCATAACTTGGATTTTAAACTCAAGTATTTTTAATTAGTATTTCTTCTATTATAAAAAGGCTACGAACTTGTATCTGCAACACACTGAACTACCAACATAAAAAGCATCTTTTGCCCTTTATTCCAAACCATTTCCTAATTGTCTGCTGAGCAGGTGACACAGGACAGGCCACAAACAGAGGCAGCAGCAGTGTAACCACAGCAGCAGGGGCTGCTCACTGTGTTTCTCAAGCAGTTTTTCCAGCACTGGGGAATTCCTGCTGCTGTGGTCACACTGTGTGAAAGCTGAACTGGCCAAAGGCAAGTGGGACAGTCCCAGTGCAATCTCAGATGTAACTGCAGTTCCAACTGTAAACTGCTTCCAAGCCACTGAGTGTCTCATGCTTCCCCTGCCTTCAGTGTTGTTAAAATAATGAACTCACTTCTGACCAAAAATATAAAATCATTTCTGCAGTGACAGTAAGACTTTCTCAGTTCCCATTTACTTTGTGGAAGTGATCAAAAGTGAGCATCACGAGAGCAAAGTCACCTTTCCTGTTTCACCAGTCCAGGAAAATGACATGGAGAAGTTGGATCACTTGTATCTCACCCACAGAGAAAAACAACTAGTTCATAAACCATGGGCACAACTGTTGGCCAAAACAGCACAAAAATTAAGATTAAAACCAGCACATCCTCCTAGTTATCAAAGCAATCTATATGTACATCTGTAGAAATCTTAAGTTATCCCCACACACTGAAAGAATGGTCACTTAGGAAGCCAGACAAACAAGAGACAAACAAGTGCCAAATACCAGTTTTCAGGAAAAGAAAAAACTTCTCTATGTACCACAAGCTCACTGAGAACAGCTTGAGCATTAAGATGAAAAATCTCTATTTTGGCTGCTTTGTTACAAAATGTGAGACCCCAAAACTAATGAAAGTTTAGTCAATATTTTCTGTAGTTAAATCAAGAGCTGAACAGAAGCAAAAGAAAACTCTTCTACACAGCTTTATGTACAAACTCATTAAGTTTTATATGCTGGAAACTAATTGACAAACATTTTAAGTTCTGTAAAAGAAACAAATTGAAGAAATGCCACGGAGAAAATACTGTTTGTGCTTTCTTCTGAGCAAGCTTGTTTATAAATACTTGCTCTTCCCACTCAGCATGGTACATAACCAGCCTTTTCTTCCAAACCATGCTCTTCCTGTCCACTATAACAGCTTGGGAATTTGTACCAGCAACTTTGAGAGCTTTTACAGCCACTCAAAGAAAAAAGTTCCTGAGAGCATTGTATGATCTGTAAAAATACCTTCAGAAACAATACTACCACGTCCTAGATTTAATACCTGCTAATAATGTGCTTTAAAGTATGAAAAGATGTCTAACACCATAATATTGTACCCCAGTGCAGACCCTGACCTTGCAATTTGAGTAAAAATTAAGAATATAACAGAGAAACATGGATGGAAGAGACTTCAGTGTTTGAAGACACTCAGTTGTGTTGTACAGAAATCAAACAGGAAAATAGGCAGCACCTGACCAAACAGCTGATTGTATGAGAAATATAAGCAAGTTCTGAGAAGATTTACCTGTAATTAGAGAGGCAGCATGACAAAAGGTTAAGAAAGGGTGGGGAAGACATGAGACATGAAATGAGCAAGCAGAGATTAAATGAAATGACAGGCTGGGCAGAAAAAAAAAAATCACACATAAATAATTGTTCTTTAAGAAGTTCCACACACAACTGCACAAACCCCCAGGATGGGGTCAAAATTACGGGGTGAAGACAAGAAAGTGAAGCTGTGTGACAAAAGCCACAAAGGAGTGTAAGGGAATTCTACAGTCAGAAGAATTCTACAATATCACTGACTCGCTGAAAGTTGATGAAGCAGCAAAAATATCTCCACTGCACAAGGAAGAATAATAAAAAACAACAACAAAAAGAGATACTAATTTAGACAAGGGGCACAGCCTAACACTGCCAAGGCAGAAACACAGAAGAACATGATCCTAAATAATTTTGTTCTTTAACAAAAGCAAACTATTTCACATCTGTACTTGAGCCATATGATTTTCTGTTGAAACTGATCCATCTACAGATGAATCAAAGTTTGCTGAGCAACACCAACCAAGTTTAGAAATCCACCAATTCTACTTGGTGAACAGCATCTTCAACAAGGGACCAGCAAACATGCAGAAAGCAGGTCAAGCAATCTGATGCAATGCTTTGATTTAAAAGAATTACCAGCACAAAGTTGCCTGCAAGGAATGATTGTGTCTGTACTAACACAATTTGCATAGAATTCACCCTGCCAAACATGCATATCAAAACAAAATAAGCCTTTTACATGGAGATAATCTCATCACATCACTCCCAGAGTGCAAAAGACATTCCCCCATTCCCTTATCTCCTGCTTATTCAAAATGTTTGTACTGGTGGATCTGAGGGAGCAGCTTTCTCCCCGACCACAGTGGTTACTGGGGAGGAGGAGAAGCCTCTGCCAATATCTGCACTATTTTTGTATGTCAGAGATAACTGATATTTTCTTCTGACCATTGGAGAAGTTTTTATATTTGATTCTTTTGCCACTTTGGTTTCTTCACTTTGGGAGATGAGATTTCAACAAGAAGAGAAGCCTGAAACACCTAACAAAGCTGTTTGGGCAAGACCTGGCAAACATGAAAATCCCTACCATTTTTACAGGAAAACTATCCATGTTGGACAAGCAACATAGTTGTCTCGTGTGTTTAGTGCTCCACTGGAAGGCTTTGGCACAACACTGATCCCAGCACCACCACAGGGCTTGCACAGGAAGGGGAGGTTGGACTGAAGTCTCCCTGAGTGCAGGAGACAATGAGTTATCCACCTCCCTTTTTAGCAACTGCAATAAAACATCAGACACAACCCTAAGACAGCACATACAGGTTACACCCTTCAGGCAAACTCTACAGATTTTAAGGTGCAAACTCCAGTAAGACCCACGGAAGCAAAGCAGGACAAAACCCAAAATGAACTGATGAACAGGAGGAAGAATTCAGAGTGCCTGAAACAAGGCTACCTCGTGAAATGACAGCACTGCAATTATTTCATAAATCTTTCTGGAATTGCTTTACAGATTACAGGTTTAATTAAGAAAAACATTATATTGAAGAGATGTTAAGCTTCTAGAGACCCAGCTATGTACTTAAAACATGAAGAGTCCCAGGAGTCCTGGTGGAATGTCTGTCTTCACATTTCACAGTGTTTAAGTTCATTACAAAATTACTTGATTTAAATTTTAAGAGGATGCCATCTGTTTTGGAGAGATGCTACATACCACACAGAACATAAAACCAAAACAAGTAGATCCACTATTGATTCTGTTCATTGAACAGCCCAGAAGAAGCATCAGAACTTCGTACAAGGGAGTATTTCCCTCTCTACTCTTCTACTACTGGCTCTCTGACAGCAGAAATTAAAAAAAAAAATACAAATTAGTATATTTAGAATGCAAATGATTTATGTTTAACTGAACTGATTTTAAGGCAATGTCCTCAGAATACAGAAGGAAAGAATCAGAGGACAATCCCCGAGGGATTCAAGTAACATGTAACAAGAGATATGAGTCACTTGTATTACCCTTGCCCCCCCCAATTACTGTTCACTTAGATTACACTCCCACAGAGACCTGCTAGGAGGAAACAGGTGTTTTAAAGTGATAGAACTTGCCAACTTTAATAACTATTTCTTCTCTTTTGTGCCTTGTTCTAGAGCTCACAGAAGATGAAGATATACTCCAAGACACAGTAATTTCCCCAGGCTGTCAAATGCAAAATTAAAGTTTCATCCAAAACAAGTTAATTCCTTTTCTATTCTGGTCTATCAATGGGATCTCCAGAATCATTTGGAAAGTGAAAAGGCAGAGAAAATGAAGAGCACTCAGCAATCACACATCCAATTCAAACCCCTGGCAAGGCAGCAAACTTTGCAGCGTGCTCTTCCACAGCCTCGATGCAAGATGTATCCAAACAGGAACATTGAGGACTACATGGAAAACGCCACTTCCCAGAGAAAGGCCCATCTCTGCCACCAGGGAGCACAGGACTTATCCCAGGCGTGGTTCCCTTCCCCCAGGCTGGGAAAGAGCAGCAGCAGCAGCAGCAGGGAGACGGGCAGGAGCCTGCCCAGGACGGGCTGTCCCACTCCCTGGCAGCGGCACAGCACACGGAACACGCATCCAAGGGATCCTCTCCAGCAGCCAGTGTGGCTGAAGCTGCACAGAGAACTGATGGATTGCAGTCCTGGGGGAGAAAGGAGACGGGGGACACTCATCTCTTCCCTCGGATATCTCCGTTCTTTGGGCTGGAAGGCAAAGCTTCCCAATCCTTCCCTTCCCTGGCACAGCCCAACTGCAGATCTACACCCTGGGTACAACCAAGGATACCTGGAATACACAGCTACACAGAAGGGGTGCACAAGCTAAAAATCTTGTTAAGGACTGCCTGTAAAACACAATTACCAGAGTTTCCACACCAACAGACAAAAACCCCCAAACCTGTTGCCATTTGACATTTTAGTTTTTGTTCAGGAATTACTATGTCATTATTTATGATATAAGCAGGAGTGATTAAGGGTGGAGAAATGGCTTTCCATTTTTTCAGAAAATACCTCTCAAAATTTCTGGGATGAAAAGCACTGAACTCCCACTAACGGGGAGTTGAGCTGTGCTGAGGTTCCACAGGGATCTCATCCCAGTGCGGAGCAGGAGGTGCTGCCACACCACGTCCTGACCTCACCTTGTCCTTGGTCTACACCAGAAGGGGCTCTGCTCTCCCACACATTCCTGTGATTCCACACACAGGGTGGTGAAGTAGATCACTAATCTAACCACAGAATTAATGCTACAGATAAGGCAGAATAAGGTGTGTGATGTGACTGGTAGGGAGCTGAGCCATTCCTTTAAGCAGCTGCCCTCAAGTACCAGGCAGAAAAACATACCTCACTTAATTCCAGTCTTGCTTCAAATAACCTCTGAATTTTAAACTTATTTTTCTACATCCTGTGCTTTATTTTAATACTATTTCAATGCAATTCATTTTAGCCTCATGATTTTGCACCCTGTTGCTATTTTCACCATCCACGCAGTGCAGATTAACATGGGAAATTCCAAACAGTGACAACAGATTTACACAGTAAAATCCCCTGTGCACCAGTGCAGGCTGGTCTCTCACATGCTTCTGGCAAGCAGACAAACCCCTCAACCCACCATTACAGCCATAAGCAAGTGCTGGAGCCTTTATGGGTGTTTCTGAATGAACAATCAATTTTAAAACTTGAGGTGCTACAGCAGGGTGAATTTACTGAACACTGTGCCTTGCTGTAAACAGTGAGCTCCTGTTAGGAAAACACTGGCAAACACTCTTCCTGGGGAGCGTCCTGTTCCCTTTCACCTGATAACTCATGGAAAATTAAAACGCTCTCACGTTTTATCTTCAGCAGGATTTGACCTCATGTTACCTTTCACTTTAATTAAAAATACATTGAAGGGCTCCAAAGAGGAAAAACTGGTATTTCCCACAAGCACAGAAGGTGTTTTTCCATTTTCATTCACTGATTGTTGTCAGCCTAAATTAAGTCTTTGCTCTCCTTGAGGAGCCACAGAAACTGTCAGGCATTAGAACTTCATCTCCTTCAGTAGTGAGTGTTCATCTCTCTACTGCCTGCAAATTACTGCTGCTGCTGCCAGGAACAGCAAAGATGAGGACTTAGTTATGGAAACACACAGCTGAAGAACACGTTAAAGTACTATCTGTAATCATCAAGGGACTAATTCTGATCTCTGCTGATAAATATTCAGCTGACTCCAACAGAACACAGCTGTCCCACAGAACAGAAAAGGTTTTCACTCCAAAATTTTCTAGAAAGTACATTTCTTAATATAATTGTCTAAAACCAAACTCAAGTACCTTTCGTTTTCTTTTATTTTCAAGGCAAAAACTGACCACAGAACAAAAAAGTACAAGATTACAACAGTCTTCATTCAAGAGTTAGCTTCCACAGAGCAGAGCAGAGAACAATGCACACAAAGAAACTGAAAGCAGAAAGTAAAAGTAGATGGTGTTTTCATTCACTTTCCCTCTTCCACTTGAAAATTTACCTGAAGTCACCCTTAGCTGGTAGGAATAAACTGGTTATTTACTGAACTATTCCACTTACATGCTTCTGCAGTGTACCAATATCTAAATCTTTCCCTTACTGATTTTTTATTCTCCATATAATTTTACTTAAGCACATACTCAAATAAAATTTCTTATAAATGTCAAGTCTTATTAAAAGTAGAATGGTCACCCCAGATATTGACTTTCCTATGAAGTGCACACCAACTACAAAGGTCTCCAAGTCTTACAAACACAGATTTCTGGATAACCATCAAATAAATATCAGCCAAGTCTTCCTAGCTGAGCAGTACTAACTAAACTTATTTACAATTTAGTAAATTGCAGGAAAATCACTGGCTCAGGCAAGAACACTAAACTTAGGTCACAACATATGCAGACCTTCCTGCTGATATGTATTTTACAGGACACTTTACCCCAATGTTTATTTCTCTAGTCCAGATAATATTTTATGAATATTCTGTGCAATTATTACATTTATCTTTGTAAAAAAATTTATTAGCACCCTCTGTACTAGATTTTCTTGAGTTTTGTGCACTTTTTAATGTGATTGACCATTTTCTAAAAAATATTTCCTGCATAATTGAATTGTAAAACAGTTGTTCAGAACTCTCAGTATCACTTTGTGTACAGCAACTGTTTTCCCAGCCCACATCTGCCTCATTTCTGTACAAATTTCAGAGTGCCATGATCTCAGTGACCACACTGTTGAAATTCCATTTTCAATCTTTAAACTTCAATTCAAGGCCATTCACATTAACCTTAGAATTGCAAACCATCTCACTTAAGTGGTTGGCACCAAAAGCCCAGGGGGGAGGACAGTATCCAACTGCTCTCCCAAGTTACAACCACAAAAGCCCCAAGAACATTTCTGTCCCTCTGCTCGACCGAAGGCAACTGCAGCTGCATTTGAACAGACTCACCACAGATCATCAGTAGCAGATAAGCATCGTCTGTGTCAAAATACCTCCCCAAAACCACTGGCAGAGTTCAGACCTGCCTTTAACATCACTGAACATTTTGTTGAACTTCAGACAGCCGTACTGACTTCTAACAATTCTGGGGATTGTTCTTAGCTTTTATTTATTTCCATTTCAGATCAAATTTGACAGAACAGTTCACTGAGTTTCAGGAGTGATGCTGTGCACTGTGTAGTGGAAATTATGCAGGAATTCCACACCACAGTTCAGAGTGATCTGATTCAACAGATATTGCACAGAAAAATAATCCATCAGGCAAAGGTGTGATATCATCCCATAGTACTCTGGAGTTGATGCAGATAGAATACAGGAATATTAAAGAGATGATATTTCTTCAATAAACCTGTATAGCAGGAGTCCAGGAGTCAATATTTTTAAAAAGTATTATGAAATAAATGAAGCACATTTAAGAATCTTCCTGAACTTCCAGCAAGTTAAAACTCTCTATAGGAGTTACCCATAGAAAAATTACCACAAGTAAAATTAGTGTTTGGGTAATTGCATATATGAACACATCAGCTCTTCCATAAGCAAACTAAATTCCACATATTTACTAATACAGAACACCAGTGTTGCTCGAGGTATCACCAGTTTGTGCAGAATAATCAAATACACAAGAAGTGCTGTAACTTCCCTGGTAAGTGTAACTATCACTGTTAAATGACCTGGTTACCTCAGAGGAGCAGCAGACCACAGAGATAATATGGTCAATCTTCACTACATCAAGGAATAAAGCAGGGAAACCAATTAGGAAAGTACATCCTGTGTACTTCTGGATCTGTATTTGCACTGTACCCCTACGCCTGCCAGCTCAGGCACTGCCCTGCAAAACCCACAGCCCTCACCCGGCTCTCACAGCAGCACCACTGCAACCGGGTAAACTGCAATTCTGTTACTAATTCCTTCCACAACCAGACACAAAAGCCACCCAAATTGGCTTCTACACACAGACAGGCTGAGCTTGGGCTGACTGTACCCTACCTCAGTGACCTCAGACACAGCAGTAGGGGTTTGTGCATCATCACACTCCCATTTCCAAACCAAGCCTCACCAGCTGTAGCCATCTTGGAAATCCTGGAATTGTCTTCAAGCAGTTTTATTTCTAAAACTGATCATCAGAAACATGTTTAACTGCATTAACTGCTACAGCATAAACAGTGGGGTGGTTTTCTGTGCACAGTGACATAAACTGGCTGAAAAAATATTTCCAGGCAGTGTGCTTACACAAACAACTGTGTATAGCAACAGGGAAGGGAGATGTACTTACAAACTCAAGACTGAATGCACAAACAGCTACATCTGTGGGTAACACAGCCCAATTACCCTGAAAAGTTACTGCTGTGATCAGTTTGCCTTTCATCTTTCTTTACATGTGTATTCTGCAGAGAGACTAAAGTTTATTAGGCTCAGTTCATCACACACATTTTATAATGGCAGTTAAAGTCTGACCTTTACACCATAAACCCCACTCCCAACAGATATGAAGTGGCAGCACTTAAAATAAAACACTACAACAGTGTGTTTCCCAAAGGAGCAAGTGATTTCATCAGTATCACCACTGGTTCCTCTAAAGTACCACTGCTACACATTTGATACATATACAAATTCGGTTTTATAATATAGGTAAAGGAGCAAGGAGTTAAACCAGCTTTGACAAAGACACATCATCGTGCTGAGCAGCCCAGATCCCTCTGCTCTGAAGGCATCAGTGGATTATGAGACAGAACACAGTGTCAGTGGAATGAGAATTAGTGGGGAATAATTCCAGAGTTAGTGAGGAATAATAGTGGGAAACAATGCAAGGAAGTTTACTCACATCTCTTTCTTCACTAAGAACATGCTAATGGAAGAGGCTTATACTAAAAAAGGCAGAGACGTCTTCCAGAAAAATATTATCCTGCTTATTATAGCAGAAACTTGAGAACTGTTTTACTGCATTGTTTAAAAGAATAATAAGGAATTACATTCTCCACATAGGTACTAAGATCTCCAGGTAGTTATTTGTCTCCAAATCAGCAAAAAAACTAGAATACACATGTTGAGCAAGAAAGTTGCCAGTTAAATAAAATTAGAGAAGATACTTTAGAGAAGAAAGTAGACAAATTTAAGCACATGAAACATACTGAAGGACAGATGGGTAAAAAATCAGTACATCTGTAACATAAGAAAGGATACTTTATACAAGAGTTCAGAGTACATGGTTAAAATACTTAAGCCAAGAATGCAAACTTATTCTCGTACAAGTTCATGGCTACTGTATCTTCACTCAGATCTCTCCTACAGCTGACAAACTATTTCACTCCTGCAACAACCCAATATAAAAGTTAAACTGATTCAAAAAGCACTAAAAACGGAGAAGAAAAGAGTTCACTGCTACACAAGGCACGTGAATCAGAAAAGGGTTAAAAGTATTTTTTGCCATTATCTTTGGTAGAACTAGAGTTATGTAACTCACATTTGCAGTTATGTAATTTACCAAAGGCAAATTGTCCCTGATCCACCTGACGGGCCGATGGGGAGGGAAGATCAGCAGAATTTACACCGTAAATTCAACTGGAGCAAGACACAGAGCAGAGTCTGCCCCGGCAGAGCTGGGCAGCTGCAGGGTCCAGGGAGCATCAGCCCACCCTGCAGGGCTCCTCCAGTCCCACCTCAGCCAGTTCCAAACCACGGTGCCCAGAGCAGCGTGTCAGACCACGCTGTGAGCACATCCAAGGGAACAGACCCCTCTGAGCCAACACCTGCAGGAGTGTGTCTGATTCGGGCTCACACAGCACCACAGGGAGCAGCCACTGAGCTGGTTATGGAGCTGCAGCACACAACTCCAGCGGGAAGCTAAGGCTGTGTCTGCTTCTGGAAAACAGGCCATGGAGGGGGAATCTAACTCCTTTCACCACGGAAGAGCTCAGTGCACACAGGGAAGATGAAAGATTCCTTTCTGAGGTGCACAAGAGAGGGGTAAGAGCCACCAGTCTCAGGATACTCCAAGGGAAATGTTCTTCCCAGTGCAGGAGGCTGAGCAGTGAAACAGGGAGCCAAACTGGGGCTATGGAATTGCCATCACTGGAGATTCCCAGCAATGCTGCACCAAGCCCTAAGCAATTTGAACTAGCTTTGGAACCAGCTCCCCCCGAGCACAGGGTCTGCCTGGATCACCTCCAGAAGCCCCTTCCAACCATTCTATGATGACAGGATCGATGTCCCTCTGGGCTCTGCAATCACATGGATTAAACTTGACTCAAGAAACTTGGCAGAAAAACACTTCAGTTGGTCCTTGAGGAAACAAGCAAAGAGACAACTTCCTTATGCCTTCAGGCTCAGATGAGTTCAAATTAACATTTCAGATCTTCCAGGGAAACTCTGAGGAAACAATTTCACTACATGAAGAAATAAAACCAGGGTGTACTTTAATGGCTGTTTATGCTGCATTCAAGGCAAGAACTGCATCACATCCTGCCCAGGCCAGGATCTCTACTTAAGCCCAAAAGTATTTTACAGTTAATAATTTCTGCCTATATATTGTATTTCTCCACATTCTGGTACTTCACTACTTATTACTGGATTCCTTCACTGTCAGTAAGCATCTGTATTATACTTTCCACTACAGTAGGCCATGAAAACTGCACTTTATAGGTTCCCTGCCCCAGGGCAGGAGTGAGGAAATGCAGAGAACACCGACATAACATTTTTGATTGTTTTATTTTCCACTTTAGAAAATCCTAATTTTCCTTTCCAGTCCAACAAATTGGATTTTCTTGATGAAGGACCTAAATAAATAGTTTAAAAACATTTTAGCTATTGAAGGGGCGGAGGGATTCTAAAAACAAGAAAATTTCCTAAAAGGTAATAGAAAATATATTTTAAATACAGGACATCACAACTGATAACTCAACTGCATATCTCTTTTTAAGAATTCTTCAGAAACAATAAAAAAACTTCACTGCTGCATTTCACTTCTAGCATTGCAGTGCTGTCACTTCCATCCTATCTCTTAAAACCATTTCTACATCAGAAAAAAAGAGATAAGTGGCTTTCTTATGCAAAGCACAAAAACATATCCTATTTTTAAAGGTCTTTCAGATAAAGTATTAAGACTAACAAGTTTCCTCTCTCTTCACTTTCCTCAGTTTTGCAAGTCACACTGATCTGTTACAGACTAGAAACAAGGAGGTTGTAACAATCTTCTCTGACTATACTCGATCTCCCTAACGAAATTCCACCTCAGTATCTCAATAAAAAGTCAGGTCAATCAAGGAGTATTTCACTCCTCTGAAACAAAAAAAAAGTCCTAAGACTCAAGACAAGTTTAGAAAAGGTTGAACCATAAACTTTATACTTCACTTAAGGCTAAGTCTTACCATAGCAACTATTGAGAAACAAAAATATTCTGAAGCAGCCAAGCAATCAGATTTTTGCTTCTGTCATCTCCAATATAGGAAGTTTCAACTTCTGTAAATGTAGGCCATAACCTCACAAGCAATTAAGTGAATGGTTAACTTTGTACAGGAGGAAAGCACCAGCTTCAAAAAGATGAAGGTAATGCCCATGATTGTACCATCAGGATTTTACTGCCCAGCACTGATAACATAACTAAACTTACACTGATAACACAACCCAAATTAGCAGTGTTTTTATTCCACACCTTCCTTGGAAATGAAAAGGTCTTTAATGACAATAAAGACACATTCTAGGAGCCTTATCAGAGCTGCAGTGGCTTTAGTATCTCTCACCCTGTGTTCCTCCCCTTCACCACCTCTTCAGCTGCACTGGGGTCTGACATCCCAGTTGCCAGGGCCAGGCCAGATCCATGAACTGAACCTTGTCCAAGACAGTCCCAGCTTGAGCCTTTTCCTGCCCCAGGTTCCCAGGCAGCCCCAGAAACAGCTGAACCAGAGTGAGTGAAACAGTAACACAGGGGCTGAGCCAGCCCAGGCTGCTGCCAAGAGAAATCCCAGGAAGATCAGAGCCTCTCCTAAACCTGCACCTACCTGTTCCCAGCTCCCTCAGATGAATAAGCACTTTGGAGCAAGTGGGGGCAGGGAGGTACCACAGGACCTTGTGTGAGCCCGTGCTTCCCATCTGTCAAACAAGCTCCATGTGTCACCATCATGCTTGGAGGAGAACCTTAAGAGTCATTTTAATTGGCTTTATTAGTACCTCTTCAAACTAAGTTACTAATTGTTGACAAGAGCTGCTGCAACTGTGGCCAGAAGAGGTGAGAACATTTAATTCAGGATGTAGATTGCAGTATATCCTCTAAAAATCAGTATTCATCAGGAAGTTAAAAAGCTGGCAGAACCCCCATGAGCACTGTGTAACTCTCCTGTAAGTCATAACTCAAAGCAAAAATACTTCACATTTCACTTGTCCTGATTTGCCTCGGTCCTCACTTCCATGGTACTTCTTGGTTGTTACTTTAGGAACAGACTGTGACTAAGATCCATTGCTTTTCAATAATCAAATCTGCAAACCACTGGTGCAATTACCTCTGACTTAATCATCCCCCCTTTTTTTTTAAACTATACTCTGAAAATTTGAAACATCCTAATAAATGTCACTACAAACTATTATTTTATCTTCTCATTCCAAGGTATCTATTTATTACTGGTTTAGATTTCTATTAAACAAAGTTACTGTTGCATAAGAGGAAATAATATAAATAAAGAATATAAATAAAGAATATCTAGTTCATTTTGAATTTATATGTGTTCGTTGGGAGGTTTGTATATTCAAGAACACTTTCACAGTGGTCAAGCTGTACTAGCTTAAAAATATGTTGTTCTTAAATTGCACATAACCAATCTTTACATGAATGATTCCCATGAGATTTCAGTTTTTACCCATTTTCTCCTGATATTTCTATATATAAAATGGCAGTGAAAACACAAGCAAGTTTGATGAAGAAATACAGACTTTGGTAGATAATGGGAAGCAAATTTAACATTATAGAACAATATTTCCATGTCTGCCTCCAGATTATATTAGATACCTCTGTTGTTCACATGTAACACTTTTTTAAAAACAATTTAATTCAACTAAAAGGTTTGAGAATGCTGAAAAGAGCTACAGACCTCAAAAAAAGCCCAAGGAAAATGTGGACACATGGAAGGCAGGGTCTGTATAGTTTCAGATGACAGACTCCAATTCCAGGTTTAAGTTTGTAAAAGTAAAATAAAAATAATTAACAAATGAATGTATATTTCCTAAGCAAAAATAAAATTCATTCTCCAAATTTCAGATAGGAAATAATTTTCCCCAAGAACTTACCCCTAATAAAATCACTTTTTAAAACTACTTTGGAATATATGCAATAGTGGCAGAAACAATAAAAACAACTGAAGGAATATCTCAGAACAGGATATTTTAAACATATCTTAGCATGGGTTTACTGTGCCGTGTTTTTTCTGTATAATAAGCACTACACCAAAATATTAAACATTACAGCTGTGTATGTCTGCTGAGCCTGAGCCTTCTATTCAAAGAGCAAAGTACATTTCAGAACTTGTTTTTCTTTCTAAACCATTAATCCAAGCAGCACTTGCAAGCTACCAAAAAAAAAAAGAAAAAGAAAAAGAAAAAGACCAAAACCTACAAACCTCACACGAGCTGGAGGAACTCTAGAAACCCAAACAAAGCCCCTGTGGTCACTGCTTGCTCACAAAACACTCGTAAAAGCACATCCCTCCTGCTGGAGCCGTAGTCTGGCACTAGGCCTCAAAAACAAGGAGACAGCCTGGGAGCCAGAAAGTGAGCAAAGCTGCAGCAACGCAGCCGGGGAAGCCTTTCCCCTTCCTGCCAAATAGTGAGCCACAAGGAAGTCACCAGCGCTCATCCCTCACCAGGAGCGCGGCTCCTTCCCGCTGCCTCACACCTCCGGACGGCAGGGAACAAAGTCCGGGAAAAGGGAAACTCCCGTGCGAGCTGAGCAGGGAGGGGGATTCAGGAGAGTTCCCACACATCTCCTCTACAGGGAAGCACCTCCCGGTTCTCCCCTCCACACCAAGAGCACTCAGGCACAATCAGAGCCCACAGAGAAATACCCTGAGCCCCTGATATCTTTATGAAAATAATACAGTTAGATACTGCAAACACAGTTATTACAACAGTTTACAACAGAAACTGCAACAGGGTAAACTCGCCATTTACAAAACCTGAATCTCACGTAAAATGAAGAAAAAGCAACAGGTTTTTACTGTGTTGGGTGGGATCAGTAAGACCTGACAGATACCATTGATCAAAGCCTATAAAAGAAGTCTCCCCCCATTAGTTAAAACTCCCAGCAAACAAAACTCATCAGCCCAAAATTATGGGTACTAAGGAAAGCTTGTTTAGCTCACTGAAGCAACCCACAGGTAAAAAGAGAATCCTGGTAGAATCTCACTAACTTAAAAGTGCAGAATTGTTATAAACCACAGCTGAGGACCACCAAAACAGTCACACTTACATCGTCTCTCCAGTCTTAGCCACATGACAAAGAAACTGATCCAGTATTGGACACACTTCCTTCTTCCCTCTCTTCTCAAAATCTGTTGGCATGAGAACGACACAAAAGGAATGGTAAAAGAAGACGGGACAGAACAACAATTCACAATAGTTAGCTATTTCCTTTAGCTATGAGTACAGCTCCCACACAAACACTGTCGCACTCTCACAGCGCTCCGGCTGTTCCCAAGAGCTCCACCAGCTTTCCCTGCCCTGTAAAACACTCAATATTATTTTTTCCAGCGGAGAAATCGCACGCACCGGAGTATCAGAAGTTGATTTGCAACTTCTTTTGAGCAGCTACAGCACAGAGAGAGGCCGATTTCCTCAGGCTGAGCCCAGTACAGGGTGGGCAGGGGAGGGAGAAGAGGACAGGTCCAGGCAGGGCCGGGATGCGGGGAAGGGGCCGGGACAAGGGGGGAAGGGGCCTGGATGCGGGGGGAAAGGGCAGGAACACAGGGGAAGGGGGGGAGATGCGGGGAAAAAGGACAGGAACGCGGGGGAAGGGGCGGGCAGGCCGGGCAGCCCCAGGCCCGGAGCCGGGGGTCACTGACGCCCCACACTCAGCCCTGAGGGTCGCTGGGCAGCGGCACCGGGGGCTCTGTCCTCCCCTTCCCCACAGCGACCCCCGCGCTCTCCCCGCTCCGTGGGACCCCTCACAGTGAACAACCCCCTCCCCACAGCGCGGGGACCCCGGCGGGGG
>VYXB01010342.1:838078-860431 GCA_013397135.1 Pachyramphus minor
GTGAGGGAGGAGGCGGGAAAGGCGCGGGAAAGGCGCCGCGGCAGCGCCCGCCCGACTGACTGGCGGGGAGGCTCTGAGGGCGGCTCTGCCCTTCTTCTCCTCTTGGCCGCGGGTCATCGCCCTCCCCATGCCGCCTCCGCCAGGCAGATCCTCGGGGAAGGGGATGGGAACGCAGAGCCTCCCCCTCACCAGCCACTCAGGAGGCTCTTGTGCCTTCCTTCCCCCTCAGGCTGAGGGCGACTATGCCTCCCCCACGCTTACCAACCAAATCCCTGTTTGTGCAGGGACATGCCTGACTCCCTTTTATTGTTCAAGAAGATCACGGAATATCCCGAGTTGGAATGGACAGATGAGGATCATCGAGTCCAACTTCTGGCCCTGCACACCCCAACAATCCCACCCTGTCCCTCAGAGCGTTGTCCAAACCCTCCTGGAGCTCTGGCAGCCTTGGAGCTGTGACCACTGCCCTGGGGAGCCTGGTCAGTGCCCGACCACCCTTTGGGGGAAGAACCTTTTCCCAATATTTAATCTAAACCTCCCCTGACCCAGCTCCAGCCATTTCCTGAGGCCCTGTCCTTGTTGTGGAGCTGCCCCTCAGGAGGACACTGCAGATCCTTCAGAGACTCCAGCCCAGCCCTCTCAACTAACTGGAAAATATTTCAATTCACAGCAAATCATCTTTTTCTTCCATTTCCAAAGGTGAAACATTTAAATATAATCCTAGAGTACAAAAGGCTTGTAGGTAGTTTCATCACCGATTTGTTGTGTGATCTCAGGCAAAGGGGTGAGGCAATCACACCTCAGGTTCTTCATTAATGAAACAGAAATGATAATTACTCCTTGTAAGGTATTTGACACACCTTGTAATAACAACATACACAGAGAGGATGATTTCATTTTGTGTCAGTTCCCAACCTGCTTGTATTCACTGAGACTCAATAATGACAAAAATCTTCTTGGGGAAAATGTGGTGGTTTAAACATTTAACTAAAGAACAATAAAAAACTGTTTTACAATCCAGATTTTGTTTTTCTTCTTAAGTTAAACTCACACAAAGCCCCATTTGCATTTACAGTTTAGATTTCTTTTAAGCTTCTGCAAAACATATTTTGAGAGTGATAGGCTGTCCAACCCCTGGGCATGGATCAATAATTAAAATAATGTGGGGTGTTGGACCAGCAGATACTTCTGCTCCCAATAATGCAGCTTAGATTACGTATCTAGAGGTCCCTGACCCAACCTTTCATTCACTGCTGTGTGACAGCAATTTGTAAGGTATTTCCACCCAGTTTGAACCAAAATTGATTGTTGTGCTTTGAAAAAATCTGTAACAATTCAATACAGCATCAAGCGAGATACAGTGGAATCCAGTGAGAACAATAACAAAATGAGAACAATCACGTTTTAAGTCCCACTTAGGTCTTCAGAAAATATTGTACATCAATACACATCAAAGGATTTACAAAAGGAGTGTAGGGATTTTGTTTGGTTTTAATTTACAGCTGCAGAAACTCGAGTATGGTACAATAAAATGACCCTAAAAGTTGTGTCTCTGTTTTCCATTCAGAATGGAAGTTTTTTGGTTTTTTCTTTGAAGTGTATCAGAGCCACTTCAAGACAGATTATGTCCCTCCTCTAAGAAAATTACTAAAAATCTTTAATGTGCTTTTCAAAAATCTGGAAGCCTTGGGAGTATGGAAAGATCAGAACATCTCACATGCAGTGCCTTTAAAAGCAGCTGAAAACAGAAAAATGGTATTTGTGGGAGTTGGTATTTATTTTGAGAGTACCCACAGGAACAAGGAACAGTCAGATATCATAAACATTCCTCGCTTTACCTGGATCAGCCACTGATCCCTGCACTGACACAGAGTTCCCACGGATTGTCTCCTATTAATCCAAGAGCAAACTAGTGCTGGGGCAGTTCTCTTTCCAAGCTGCTTTCTCACACCTTCCTTCCAGTATATCCCTGGGACAGGAGCTTCCTGTGGAGCACCACAAACTACGAGACCTGTCAGATTAAAACCAGACCTGTTTTTTCACCTGGAGCCTCAGGTGTGAGGAACCTGTACTCAAACCACAGCACCCTTTAGAAGCTGAGCAGAATGGGAAGAACATGTTTTTTTAAAAGGTCTGGACCCTGAGAAGGCACCTGCTTTGCACAGTTCTAACACCCACAGCAGGGAAGTAACCAGTTTCAGAAGGATTAAGGAAAGATATTTCTTCAAGAACAGTCTTCTAAAAAAAAAGGCTGTTTCATTTCTGTTTCATTATTTCAGTATTACCAAAATATTTTAGTTCCAAGACAGTGTTCCACATTTTAGGACTATACTGTAGTTTTCACGACGTAACAGCAGCAATTAAGGTACTTTTATAGAAAGGTAAAAGTCAACACAAAATATTTTACCTCTAGAGAAGACATTAATAAAGTGCTTTGTTCACCTTCAATGCTGATTCTTATTTTGGTGTTTTGTCTCCATTCTCATTTCAAAGAAAGTGTTGACAGTTTGGTTTTCATTCCAGTCCAGAATGAAAGCAAAATTTCCAAACATTGCTATTTCTTTTGAAGCCCAAAGAGCAATTCCTTTTCTCGTACCAGCAGGAGGTGCATCCCTATGGATCCCACCATAGTTGCCTCAAGAGCAGTGGGGGAATGTTTCCAGCCTCCAAAGGGACAATCCATATACCTGTCCTGTCCCATTCCACCTCTGGGGGGGTGCTCAGTGTCTATTTACTGCTGGTGTATTTGACTGTACCTGATGGAGAGGAGAAAACCATTCCCTGACAGTTGACAAAGCGTCAAGGTTTATCCTCGTATTACAGTCTCACTTTTTTTTTCAGTTATTTGTACTTTATTCCCAGCTTGGAGAAAATATCTTCTCCCCACAGCAATACTGGCTGGAGCCAGGGGAAAACCTGGAGTCACTGGAGGGTGTAACACACACCACCTGCGTCAGAACAATGTCAGCACCAGGCAGGCAGCTGGTTTGGCTGAACAGACAACCCCGGAGCTTCTGTCACACACAGGGGTCACAGTACAGTGCCAAAAAACTACAAGGAGGAAAGGGAAATGCTGCTAAATGAAATGGAAGGGGAAATGAGGACATAAAGTCTGTATGAGTATTTACACATCCCATTATTAAGATAAATGAAGGCTAATTAACAAGGAATTAGCCACAAGTATGAAATACAAAATGAATTAAAACTGGCTTCTAAATAAGATGAATATTACAACCAACTACTGTTAAAACTAAAATATAACATGGTTTTGGAAGATGCAATAAAATATAAATTAATAATTCTAACAACAAGAAGAAACAAAATTACATAATTGTTCTAAAACACTTTGGAGAGCTGAAATTATTGCTTTTTTTCCTCAGAAAAAGCCCAGCAGGGGGGAACCTCCCCATTCTTCCTGCCAGCCAATATTACATTAACAAAAGTCTTCATGTAAAGCAAATGCTTTATATATTTAATAGCTGTTGAGAACGAAACACAGTTCTTACTAAACAAAATGTAGCACCTCCTGTAAACATTAAAAGCACTGCTTTAATCTCTAACCAGTTCATATGCAATAATGCCTTTGTTTTGTAATGAATTCCACTCCTTCATTTGAATGTGCCCGTGGTTGCAGGGTTCTGCTGAATCACAGCTTACACAACCACAGCCTCCGAAATTCCGGAGCCTCAGCAGTGGGACTGCGACTGTCTGGGCAGCAAGACTTTGCTCTGCAGCTTTCTGTGGCTTGGAGACACCATGGAAATGAGGAATTCGGCGTTCCCAGCATGTGGCTCCTCCAGCCTCGTCTGACCTGCCATCAGCTCTACCCTGATATGTGAAAATAAAGACCAAAAAGCAAGCTAATACTTTTTACATGCTCTCAGAACTGCTGGCCTAAAGGTTTCTCTGTCACGTTATCTTAAACTTCTTAAACCAGCGTGCTCAACCTTCCTTTCTCTGCCTTCTGGTTCTGAATTCTTGAATGCTATTTGGGTTACATTTCAAACTTCTCTCTGTAGCTAGAAGTGTACTGTTCTTTAAAGTGGCAACTGAACCTTCAGTTGAATAAAAAATCCTAAGCAAAGTTGGAGAGACAAGAACATCTGCAACTCAGAGCTGCCTCTGTTCTTCCCACATCAATTTACACTGTGGTGGCAAACACAGGCAGATAAGAGATGGAGTCAGAACAACCTTGTTTAATCAGACTGGTGGATTACACTTTGCAGCACACAGAGGTGCAAACACACATTTCTGTTCCCCTGCCGTGCCTGTGAGGACTGACAAAGACACAGACCAGCACAGAACTGCCAGACCAACTGTCCCTTACTCCAGACCCCTGTCCCTGCTCTCTGCCTGGCTGTCACACACCCAGCAAACGTGTCACAGACACCTTCATATTCCAGTGTCAGGGAAAAGCTTGTTGGCACTCCATCCCTGCTATCTGGCAGCCTGGATGCCAACAGGGCCGTGTTTTCCCTCCTTTCAGGAGCTGCCACACAAGGAGAACGGAATGTCTGAGATAAAAGGGCTTTCTCTCGGAGTCTGTGCATCCTGACTTGATAGAGCAGAACTCCCAAAACTGCAATTCTGCAGAAATCCTATTTTAACTTTGGAAACATCCTTTCCCTCTTTCACCCACCTCAAACACATACCTCTAACAAATGTATGTTACGTGTACAGGATGTCAGTCTGTGCCAGTTTTCCTTTAATTAGGAGAAAGCTTAATTTTCTCACCCTGCTCACCCCTCTCCTACTTTGCCTGTTAGACACAAGAGCGAGCAGTTCCAAGTCATGCCTAATGTTTTTTTGCTGAACAGACTTGAAAAGTAAGATCATTTTCTCTGCTGCTTTCTTCAAGCACTCGCCCACACACACCCTCGGGGCTTACACCTAGAAAATGCCCTCTGGGAGTCTGCTCTTGGATCACTGCTCTTTAGGAGTGAGTCTGCTCTTGGATCACTGCTCTTTAGGAGTGTCCTCACTTCCAGTTCCCCAGGGACTGATCCCAAGCACCTTTCAGCTACTGCAATTTTAATAAGCTCTTTGTGCATATCCTGTGATGATCATACTTTGGAAAGCTAAGCCAAATACAGCATTTTAAATAAACATTAAATGCTCTTTCACTTTGAGGTTATTCATTATGATCCCAGCATATACCTCTGGACTTCCCCATCCCTGGAAGTGTTTAAGGCCAGGCTGGACGGGGCTTGGAGCAACCTGGGATAGCAGAGAGTGTCCCTGCCCATGGCAGGGTGTGGAACTGATGGGCTTTAAGGTTCCTTCCAACCCAAACCATTCTAGGATTCTGTGATTATGATTCCAGGATTGGAAGTGCCAGGCAGAAACACATTTTCATGCCCCAGGTTTCTGGCAAAGCAGGAAAGGGGAGTCAGAGGCAGCACTGGCCATTTCCCAAGGCAGAGACAGGACAGCTGTTGGTGGAATACCACTGTTCCTGTGCAGTGAATAGCACTTCTAGAGGAAAATGGATCCTTAGTCCCTGGTTTTGTCCTCTTCAGTCACAATATTCTTAGACTGTACCTAATGCAATTCACGATACCAAGCCAGAGAATACATTCCTAAACTGTAAGGGACTGGGGGAGCAGGACCATGACTGTACTCCATTCAGGAAAGGATTCTCTTGCTCTTCTCTGTCAGCTGAGCAGGTGCCACAGCTTCCCCTGCAGTCACCTCCCACTCCTTTTACAGGGTTGTCTTATGCGTTAAGTATTTTCCTTCTAATTCCTCCTGAGGAGCCCTCACAAAACTACTGAAGAGCAGATGGGAAAAATGACAATCGCTAGACAAAAAGAGCTGTAAAACACAAAGGAAACAGCCACTTCTATTCCCCTAATCTTTTTAAGTACAGGAAATCTCAGGTCCTACACTTGAAGAACAGCAGGTAATACACCTTCAGACAGAAGTATCCTTTGAAGCAAACACTTTCCCTTTACTACAGTAAATTTTAACCCATCCTGTCACAGGAGTGATCTTTGCTGTAATTCAGAATTCTCATGACACTCAAGAATATTTGCCCCATCATTTCAAGAGTCCCCATGTTACAAAGCTCCAACCATAATTTCTTTGTCAAGCCTCAGAGCAGCACAACCTTTTGCACAGTTTCAGGAAAGTTACGGGAATTCAGCTGTTTAAACACCCAAACTAACCCCAAATTACAGTGAGAATCATCACCTCTCCCTGTTGCAACAAGAGCAAACACAGGAAGAGAAAACAGGCCCGAGAAATAACATTTTAGGAAGGCTTCTAGGACTTCCTGCTTTTTGTAATTTCAGGAGTTATTAGGAAATTGGATATGGAAATATTTTAAATCTGAGTTCCAGTAAAGGAGTTCATATTCTTCATTTATATCCTTCATGAGATGGAGTGCAAGAATTAAAAACTCTGTAAAAATAGAGCTAAAATTAGTATCTGTGGTTGGCTCCCAAGTACACAATGACACGATTTTCATACACTTTCTTCATAGTTTTCTCAATTTGCTTCAAAAATACTTGTGGAATTCTCCCACATAAAGTGTGCACTGTATCCAGAAACTTCGACTGCAGAGGGTAGTACAAGGACTGGAAGAGATTGTCTTCAAATGGAAACTAAAGAAAAGGAAAAAAATTAATTGTTAGTTTTCACTAGATGCAAAATGGCTTTTTAGAAGTTTCTGTAAGAGAAAACCTTCTATAACTAGGGAATGACTTGTCCCTCACCTGTCCAGGTTGTCACCAAGCCCATCACCTCAAACTCTGCTTGGGAGCATCTACTTTCAGAGAAGTTTGTCTGGGCATATTACCTGAAACAACCAACTCCCAGAAACTGCACTTCCAGAGTGCCCATTTACAGGAGCTTTACTGACACTGTAAGGAAACAGGTGCTTTGTGGAGTGGAGCTGTACACACACCACATTCCAAGTGGACACATGCACTGTGTGTGCAAAGCCTCTGCCTTCCATGTGCCTGGGGGCTCGAGGTGCTCAGGCAGGACAAACCCCAGTAAAGCAGGAATCTACACTGAAATGCAAGGAGTGCCTGTGTGGAGGCAGCAGACTCACATCACGGATCACCTCGTAGAGTGCCTTGAACGTGGGCTGCTTGTCATCGTGGTAAACGCCCCTGTTCCCGTGCAGGATGGAGACCCCCTCCTCCTCCGCCCCTCTGCAGTTGCTGCCGTACATGCAGTGGTCGGGCCGGTAGTTCCACTGGCAGGGGAACACATAGAGACACTCTGCCCACGCCAGTCAGGAGAGAGGGAAAGGAAAAAGACAAGTCAAACAAGAGTTAGAACAAATTAAACCACGTTTCTGCGAAAAGCTGGGACAGCTTTTCGCATGACCAGGAAATGTTCAGTTACTTCTTCTGTAATTATCCCAAACAGCAGCTCAATGGAGATGCTTCCTTCTCTCAGAGGATGACTACACACACCTCAGATGTTGGTCCTGAACCAAGAGACAGGGCAACACAAAATCTGGGAGCAAACATAACCCAAGGGAGTCCTTTATAGAGCTGAAAGTGGCAGAATCAAACCCAGTGAGTGCACATCAGGTAGCACTATCCAGTGTCCTCTGCCAGAGGAAGGAGTTTCTGGAGTGACAGGAATGACTAGGGAAGAACATAGCAGTGAAGAATACTTAAAATCCTGACTGCTTTGAAGACAGCATGGGAAACCTTGCAAAGTACATCCAGTGTTTGCTGCTGAAGCTGTTGTGGAGGCCACAACAATTTGTTACACAGCAGAGCATGAGGACTCGTATTTTATTCACGGCCCTCCTAAGAGTTATCACCCATTAATTTCACAGGTCTGGTTTTATTTAAAGATGAGCCTAATTCCTCAGAAGGGCTCATAACTCCCTTTCTCCTACTGATTTTTTTTTAAACTCTCTCTGTGCACACAGAACTCGCAATCTGCTTGTCATAAATCACACCAGTCCCTGCGACCTTTCTGCCTCGGCACTGGAGAACAATGAATCATGTCTGGTGCCAGCAGGTCATGGCAGAAGTGCTGAAGATTGAATTCTTCACTTGGCCTTTCCCAGCTTCCCAGAGGTCTGCAGCTGGTCCCATGTGGTTGCTGAGTAGGAGAATCAGCTTCTGAACCATTTCTTCCCTTAAGACCTCTCAAGCAGGGGAGTTCTCCAGAAAGGGAGAAGAGCCCTCAGAGATGGCAAAAGGGAGCAGCTCCTCAGGCCCCAGGCAACACAGTTCTGTGTGGTTTTAACTTGCATTTATAAAAAGGCACCTGCAGCATCTTGGCCAATTCCTTCCCAGGCCAGTCTCAAAAACCCAGAGTTTAAAACCTCTGAGAGTCCAGTTTTCTGTGTTAATTGTACCCAGGTCTTTTGTTTTTCTTTTCTGGAGCAGTCTGATGTTACATAATTCACAAAAAATTATTTACCAGTTACCAGGAAAGGACTGTGGTGCAGAGGAGTCACAACATGTGGCTTTGATAGAGAACACTCATCAAAAAATTAAGATATTCTTGCAATCTTTGGTTTTTGCTGCACACTTCAGTTAGCAGCTTGAGTTTGACTTCATAATTAATCTGGCTTAATTTCTTTTTTTCCTCCAGGAGACCCTATTCCCATAACATTCATTTCTTTGGGAAAATAATTCCCACTCTATTTTTCTCTATGTCTGAGGGTAATGTGTGGTGTACCAGGGATGCTGATCCTTGACATCTGTCTAGAAGTCAACAGATGTTTGCTTATTGCTTTGCTTCTGCTCACTCCTCTTATTTGCCTGGCTTTGGGTGTACAATTACCTACCCTGTGACTCCTTAAGAGAAAAAGAAAAGGGAACAGAAAGATAATAAACATAAGAATGAAACAAGTTTGGATTTAAGATCACTCGAGGAAATACAGGATCACAAGGAAACAGGAATAGCAACAGGAATGGACACTCAGCATCCATTCAGAGCATGAAATGAGGTTCTCAGCTTCTTTAGGAAGTGTGTACTATGCTCCAGTGGTTAAATCCCTGCATTTTTCACCAGCAGGGTATCTATGACACTCATCCCGGTGCCTGCTGAGCGATCACTTGGCTTCAGAGGCTGGGAGCATCTTCCTCCAATAGTAACTTCTAGTGGAGGAGCGAAGCAGGGAGGGCAGCAGTTTTAGACAAGATATTCCAGTGGCTGTGTCCACTTTCTGTCTATATTAGCTTTGTCAGTCATTTGTTATTCAAAATTCTGAATTTTGGAAAAAGGGGGCACAGCTTCGGAGAAAATCTGACAATTTCACATTCAGGAAAACATCTGAAACAAAAACATTTTTGCAGCTACACCCTGGTCCAGTGATGCCCTTAGGCACACATACAACCTGAACTCCATTCCTGCATTTGATCATGAATCCTGTACTTCACTGTTTTCTCAAAATCTCCATGAACACATTCAATGGAACCAAGTCTGAGCCCCACTACCTGCAGCACTGTCAGAAGTATTTTTATAGGTTGTAAATCCAAGGTGCACTTACACAATAACTTCATGCCAGAGTATTTATGCAAATTATAAATAACAAATAGCACTTAAAAGAAAAGTCAAGTTCAAGAGATTTTCCTAACACAGATAATGACGACTCCAAGGATGACTACTTACCTGGGTTAAAGTAAAAAATGATATTTAGTAAATCCTGGTCTCCCCACGTAATGTAATTTTTGTACTTTTGGTACAACGGATACAACATTTCCTCCCAAGTCAAACCACCTGGTATCATGCTGTTCTGCAGGGCAGAAAAACAGAAGCAAGGGGTTATTACTGTGATCAGTGCTGTGACACCTGACTCAGAGTGGGGCACACACAGATCTGTCAGTGTGCTAAGCCATATCAGACACCAGGTGAAAAATGGAGAACTGCCAGGAAATGTCAGAGCTGGACAGGGCTGGAACAGCAGAGCTGTCTGTGCTCCTGTTTATCTGCACAGGAAAACAAGGTCTCCTGGTTCCAGCTCTGATGTCAGCTCCTGCTAGTCACAATCCTCCTCTTCTGAGCAACAGGAGGGAAAAGAAGTGGAAAAGTGGAAAAATGCAGAGACAAGGTGAAAACCAAGTTATATAACCAAGGAAAAACACAGTCTAAGGATCATCTTCCCTGGGAATTATGGTATTAAAAGGGTTTTTTTACTCCAGCTGTTCTGGTAGTGGTGTGGGAAACCCCTGGCCCTGCCTGAGGAACCACATGGGGTGAGCAGAGTTTTAGTGATTTCAGAATACGTGCTCAATGAAACTAAAACCTCTTTCACAGAAGAGGGGAGATGTCAGTGAAAACGCTCCCTTTTCACTTACATCAGTCCATGGAGTCATTTACCTGCAGCAGGATACAAAAGTCTATTTACAACACATGCAAAAACTACCAGTTTCTCTGGATTTTCATACCAAACTTTCCAATTTTAAAAACAATACAGCAACTGCACTGAAGATCCCTGAGTTTATTCTCTCATGTTTTCAAGGGAAGGCAAGATGCTGAAGAAGCCATTTTGCTTCAGCTGCAGGTTCTCACTGCTCCAGCCTCTTGAGGAAGTTTCACCTGCTTTAATAACCACGTTCACTAATTGCTATTAGCATTCAATAATATAAATTCTGCATTTCTCTGATTCTTTATAAATCCTGAGTTCCTGCAACAGCTGCATTTCTTCTCACCTTGAACTGAGTGCTGCGGATCCGCGTTAAATTCATCAGCATCACCCCGGAGTTGACTCCGGTTGTCCCATAATAAGGGTGACGTGCAAAGCGGCTGTACCAGCCAATCTTTGGGATCTCGTGCTCCGGGGCCATGGCAGCCAGCTGGGTGGAGTTGAACTCCTTCAGGATGTGCCAGATGTCATCGATGGGCCTCAGGAAGAGAACATCAGTGTCCACGTAAAGGAGGGAATCCACATCCTTCAGGATGACCTTTTGGGTTTGCACAGTGGGGAGAGGAAGAGATGGAAAAGAAATCAAAGGGACAACAAACAGGAAGATTATTAGCCAAAAGTACTTTTCTTTTAAAATTTCTTTTAAATCAATAACCTCTTCCAAATTATCGGTTTATCAGCTAAATGTAATTACACAGAGGAACAACAGTTATCAGGTTATTGTCTTGTTGCTTGTTGTGGTTTGTTTTTTCTTTAATATGCACAGTAAAACAGCTACCAGAGCACAAAGGTTGGATTAACCTTCATATGAAACAGCAACACACTGAGCTCTCAAAAATACCTACAAGGACTATTTAGTATCAATTCAGAAATAGGATGAAAATAATGTCTATGTACAGAGCTTTGTCAGCTCTTTTCGAGATCTGTAAGTGGTGAAGCACAGAGTGTTCTCCACAGACAAAAAGGATAACCCAGGAGAGCAGAATACTTTCCATCTCCATGTCATATCATTTCCTTATGCCTTTCTAGAGACTGTTTTTCCTATTGCAACCTTGTGCTACCAACAGACTTGCATTCAGCATTAATATATACAAGTGTTTCACATTAATTAAGACAACCCCATCAATCACAGATGTATGTGAATCCCCCCAAGGAACAAAATTTGCTTGCTGAACAGAAGTGTCACACTAAAACTTATCAGCTCAGGCTCTGACCTCTGTTACAAGACTATCAGGAATAACCACAGTGAAGTTAATCAGGTGAGAAGGGTGTGAACTGCAGATTAGAGCCAGGACATTTAACCTATTCCTGCTGACCATGTTCCCCCTTGTGGCTACCCAAATCCTTACACAATCGTTCATGAATTCCAGTGGGGCAAATCAGGAGGTGCTTCAACAGTCCAAGGAAACTCTCTGGATGTTTGCACCTGTTATTGGTAAGGTCATTTGATAAATAATAAAGATCATTACCTACAGCTGACCACCAGTTCAGCTGCACGTTTGCTGCTCTTCTTATTTGCTAAAACTGTCCAAAAATTCCTGAAGGACTGAATTTTCTTGCTTTGGTCCCAGCCAAAAGCCCTATTTCTCTCTCTCCCTCTTTTTCTCTGAAAAGCAAACCCCAAAGGCCTCAGATTTTCACCAGGTTGTGGAATACAGCAATCACTCTCCTCCAACTGCAATGATACTAATCACAAGCCCTCCTATTTATCCAGGTTACAATAAATCCTACCAAAGAAATTGGACTTTACATAAATCCAAACGTATTGTGACTGAGGATTACCTGTAAATAGAGAGAACAACATTAAGATTTTCAATAAGTGAGTGAAAAGTATCACCTCTAAGAACACTCAACAGGCATCCACTGAGATGCCAAATCCTTTAGTATGGACTTAAATGAGATTTTTCACCTGACTGAGCACTTTAGGATTCAGACTGACATTCAGTCAAGTTTAACAAATCCCAGACCTGTATTTCTGACAGGGTAACAACATGTTCTTCCTACAGAACAGGACAAGCAGGAGAAGGAAGTGTCTCTGCATTTTAAACCAAAGTTACACCGATCTCCAAGTGAACACATCCAACACAATTCAGATCACTCTGCTGGATGGAAGGTTATCACAATACACCATTTTCCCACAAAAAAACACAAACCAGCACATGGAGGTATCAATAAATGAATGAAAAAAAGAGTTCAATAACACACTAAGAGCTCAGAGTAAATATTTGTAGGTGTTAAATATCCCCTAGTCTGCTGCCCCACAGCAACACCCAACAGGCTGGAAAAAAAAAAAAAAGAGCTGTACTACCTCCTTTAAGACTTTCACACTTTTCTCTTTCACATGTGGGGTGTTAAGAGTCATTTAAAACCTGGAGATGTGAGTTTGAATGGCTCACATGCCTCCTGAGGATTTAATGTCCCCAGCTGGGCCTGTGACAGTTCCTCACATTGCAGGAGCTGCAGTACAGTTTAAAAATGACACACAGCTGACCTGGAGCAGCAGCCACACCAGACTGTGTCTGCAGGTCTGAGCTCACACAAACCATGCAGACACACCTGACAGACCGGGATTTTGGGAAGGAATGGCCAGGAACACGCCTTGACTGTGCTTGTCTTCCCCCTCACTCTGCAGGCACAGCTTAAAAGAAGTGTGATTTTATTTTCTTTTTTTTTCTTTTTTTTTTGCTTTGCAGCTTTATAGAGTATTCTTGGTAAATCTGTCAAAAAGTTCTGCACAGAACTAGCTATATTTAGCCTGGCACTTCACTTAAATACTCAATTATCTGTAATTTGATTTCACAACTTCTGTCTCCATAGATTCTCCCTGTGTTAGCAAGGTTAGCAAGGAATAACACACTCCTGGGTAAACATGCTGGTGTACTGGGAAGCTGGGCTACCCAAGGGTTTGCGAGGGCTGGCATGGCAGCCTATCCCAGCTTTATCCAAAATTAGGGACAAATCACAAAGCTTGATGCTAATGTAGCAGTACCACAAAGCTGAGTTAGTAAACTTAGTTGTAGTAAGCAATTAACTCAAATTACAACAGAGACCTTTGTATAGACAATGCCCTGGTATCTATTCCCAGTGCTGCCACCAACCCACAGAGCTGGATACTTGAGCTTCCTCAAGAGGAAAGCTATAACACAGGGATATTGCTAATCTACCTTAAAAAGCTCTTTAAGTAGATTAAGTATTTTGAGAAGGGTTCTAAATGTTCATCCAAAAATCATCCGAAAATCCCTTAAGCATTTCAGGATACTTTAGCTGATTGTTTTGGTAGCTCCAGACCAGCAGCAGGGCGACAGCTGCTGCCAGCTCTGCAGAACCAACATCCCTGGGACCAGAGGATATTCTTCACTCGCTCTCTTAATGCCCATGTCAGTAGTACAAACCAGTTTGTTTGTACTGGGGAGAGCATTACCCTTCTAGTTTATCGTTACAGTTTGATTTTGTGCTCATGTAAAGATCTCCATCCTCCTCCTTTTGTCTTCATAAATGCCCTGGATGGTTTTACTTGCAGCAAACTGCAGGAAAAGACTGGGGCTTGGGAGATTACACGGAGGCTCAACCTGCATTATCTGCATCTCAGTGGCTAAACGCGATCAGACGTCACAGAACGCCTCTAAAAACGCAGGGTGCTGCACAATCTTCCTTAGTGTTTTAGCATTCCCAGCAAGCTGGGAATGTGCACCTCAACCTGTCACCCAGGACAGAACAGTTCTTTACTGCAAATGCAGGGTCACCTCCCACAGCTCCAGATTTATCAGCGAGTAAAGCCACTGAAAGGTTCTTACCCGGTTTTCCCTTAGCACATTCCTCATACCCTCCTGTCCACTTTCACACGCCTGCTGGTGCTGCAGAGGAGATTTCTTTGGCAGGAGAGGCACTTGTGAATCAAAGACTCACATTCCACTCGGGCTTAGCATTATCAGGAGCAAGACAATTTGCACAACTGAGAGCTAAACAGCTGATAAACTCAACTACTGCTCCCCTGGGGTCCTCCCTAAATCCAGGCACATTTTATGCTGCTGCAGGGGAAAATGCTCAGTACAGGGAAGGATAAGAAAAAAATTACACTGACATCCTGCTGGTATTTATTTAAAATAAAAGTAAAAATAGTTATCTAAAGAATAACTCTTGGAACCCTCTGCTCCTGCTGTGTGCAGACTGTTCAAACGGGACGTCAGAACCCAGTTATCAAGCAGCAAAACAAAAATAATGATGTCTGAAATTGCCCAGAAACAGCCCAAAGTTCTGTCAGCCTGCAGGCTCAAGTACCAAAGCCCAACTGGACACTTGCCACCTCAGCTTGTTTTCTTTACTACATCCACATCAACTCAGTGTCAGCTGCAGCTCCTCTAGGACAACCCCTCCTATTCAAAGACATAAACCTCAGCCTGACCACACACAACATTTTGCAACTGCCCCAAGAGACACAAACATTTACAGTCCAAGCTGCCTCCTTGTTTTGCTAAGACAATGTGCAACAGTCTCATTCTTTACAAGTTACTGGAGAACTTTGGCACCATGTGAGTGACAAAAAGGAATCCATAAAAGCACTGCCCAGCCTGAAGGAATCAGCACAAACCCCTTCCTGTCATCAGAAGGGTGATGACAAATGAAAGTGAAACCATAAGCACTCTTGTGTTAGTCCACCAAAATAACAGAAAATACCACAGAAAAGAGCAGAGATTTGTGTTTACCCAGCACATCCTGACAAACACTCTGTATTGAACAAGCGAACGCTCAGGGATTATTTCCCAGGTGATACAAATATTTACTCAGGGAATTGAGGATCCCTGCTGAAGTTGGAGTTACTTTCAGCCCATCTGGCCTTTGTGCAGTTGATAGTCCACCCCTAAATGGCAGATCAACAGAACTGCTGACAGCACATATTTTCTCACATATGTATTCATAGGCTACGTATCTGGACGTGCAGCTGTCTCCTGATTGCTTCCATCTGACAGAGCAAAGATTTCTTTGTCCCCCCCCAGTCTCATAAGACAGCAATGAAGAAATCTGGACCATGTGAACAGCTTGTCACTTCACTGGAGTCACCCCAACCAACAGCAACGCACGAGGTATTTTTGATAGATGTTCTCAGTTCCACAGAAACTGCTTTATGCAAAAGTTCTTTCCATTTCTGAGATGCAAAATTGTTATCAACACTTTCCTTCTCTCCAGCAACCTTCAATATTTTCCAAGTTTCTGACACTAGGTATTATTTAGCAAATAACCCAGCTTTTCAGTGAACTTGAAGATCCCAGGACACAGAGAGCTCTTGCACAAAATCTAACTTTGAGCACACTGGAATTACTACCTTAAGGATAATTCTGACAGACTTGGAAAAAGAAATAAAACTCAAGGAAAAGGGATTGCTGAGAGCATCAGTTTAAGAGCTAACATACGGAAAGGAAGATGGTGTGTGAAGAGGACATGTTGAAAAGAATGTTATTTACAGAAGGCATGCAGCATCTACCCCAAAAGATCTGCCCTGAGAGAGCTCTCACACTTTCTCTGGAGTCTGGAGAATCTGGAGAGCCTCAGAGACTCCTGGAACTGGAGACAAATCAGAAACACACATCCTTTGTTAGCCGAGAAACAGCCAGGCTGGGTTTCTCTGTTGTTTTTTAGAGTCTAAAGCACAAACCAAAACATCTTTAAGCAGATGTTTCGGCCTGAAAACAGTTTTAATGTTGCACCAGCAAAGCTTCCTTTCTGTGGAATTAACCTCTTCCTGAGGCAAGCTCCTCAGAAATCCAGGTGCCTTACCGGAAGAAAGAGGCGCTGGGCAGCACATGGTTTGAATAACTTCTTCCATTCCTGAGCATTTCCTACTGAGAAAGTTATTGGGTAAATGTTGGATTCAAACTTCTTTGTATATGAGGAAGGCCACTCCTTTAACTGAAAGACACGATGGGAGGAATCAGACACTACGTGTTGTAATTATACAGCTTTTTAAAAAAAAACAACCACACATGCATAAGGAATTTATAACTGTGTACAGTAAACAAGGAGCTCGGCTGCTACTTGTTGATGTCCATGTAATCCTTCTCAGAGATTTGCAATGTATAACTAACACATTTATTTATTTATTTACCAAACGACAAAGAAACTCACCTTCTTCTCAAATTCAGGCTTAAGGGAATCCTCAGCAAAGATGTGAAAGCAGAGCCTCCTGTTGCTGAAGAGAACTGCTGATTTCAGCATGATCAGCGTCTCCTCCAGCCGGTCCCCACATGCCACCACTGCCAGATGCATGCACTGCAAGGACGAAGGCTCCTTTGGATGTTTCTCTTCCCCATGCTTCCTGAAAATTCAGAAAGAGGCATATAAAAATTACTGAGGTAAACATGAAGAGAATCCTGCATTAACAGACGGCAGGGCTTTTTTTCTTACCCTTTCTTGTGTAAGAGGTCAGAAGTTTTTCCTGCTTAGATACCCACAGAATATGCACTGGCACACTCACGTTTGTCAGTGGTACAGATCAATAGTGTTACAATTATAACACAAAGAAATGTGTGTTCTATTTTCAAAATAATATTTTCAGAAATGTGCTGTTATTCCAACATTTCTGGATTGGCATAAATCACTGCATCACAGACACAGATGAAACTAATTCCACAGCACCTCAAAGGAGACACCACCTTGCTCTGTGCAAGTGTCAGCTCCTTTCCCACCTCAGAGGTCAGGAAGCCAGAATGGAGTTACTACTACCCAGCCAACTTTCTAATACATTGCAGATCACACAACTACATCCAGCAACTTCATTCCCAGGCTCATAATGGCTAGACTGGAAGAAGTCATCCATACGTAAAAAAAAAAAAACCAAAAACCAACACTCCATCCATATGTAAATTGTTCTAACAGTTAATTAATTTTGCTATTAAAGATGCATGCCTTAATCTTGGCCTGAAGGCACTGGCACAGTTTCAAAGGACTGCTCTCTACTTCACCCCATGGAATCGCTGGGATTTTGCTAAAATAGAGAATTTTGAAAACAAACATATTCACATGCCCCAGATGAGTCAGACTGTATTCCACAAGTGGTCAAGGGGCAAACTATGGGGTTTTCACTTAGCACCCACCTGTGTGGGATTTATATACATTCCAGGCAGACTGCAGGGGAATCACAGATAAAAGGTACATTGTACCTGCTGGCCAGAAAAATCGGGGCTCTGCTGGGGAGTTGAAGATGTTTGAAAACACAGCCTTTTGGTTCTCTGTGTCCCCCAGTTCAGTGTGGAGCTAAAAACTGCATCCTCCAGGAACGTTTCTACCATGTTGTATTCCCATTCTAACACAGATGGCACTTATATTACATGGGATGTAAAGAGAAAAAATGTAAATTACAAGCACAGTAATCACTCCTGGAGAGTTCAAAAGGCAAATCATAGATCACTGCCCTTTCTGGGCATATCTCTGAGCAGAGGACATCAATCCTTCTCAGCACACATAATTGCATTCACACAATTAATCAATAAAGTTAACAGCACAAACAGAAGTTCTAAATAAAGAGAAAAAATGACAGTATGACAGTTATAAAGCTGCTATTCTTTTTTACAGACTAACAAATGCTGCTTTGTGAAATAACAGAGTTCTGTCCTACACAGTAACTCACCTCTGTGTAAAGGAACACCATCTACTGGCATTTTACTGACTATCCAAAGCAACATGTTTCATTAAGGGTTTAAAGTCTTCTGCTTTAGTCTTAATTAACCCCCAATTTCATCAATGTATAAATAATGGAATACTACATCTATGTGAAGTGGTATTTACTTTCCAACCTATTAGTGTAAAATCCCCTGAATTATTGAAGTGAATAATTAGCTGCTCACACAGATCACCTTTTCCCCCTTCTCCCTATCTGTTTAATGTTTCCTCTTAATTGAGTCTCTAAATCAAGCAAGCTGGGAGTTGCTTTGATGTAGCTTGTGGCAATGGAATTCACTGGGAGAGGGACTAAACTACACTTTTATTGCAACATTTCAAAACCCAACACCAAAGCACCCAGCTTTGCTGTGCAGTTTTAGCCACGAGCTCTCCATTATGCAGCTATTTTGTAGTGAAAAATCCAGTGTGTGCAGACAAGCACTTCCAATGGACAGACTCAGCAGAAGCAACTCTTGATGAAAGCAGAATTCCCAGTAAGCCCATGGGAGTATGGATAACAAGAGACATCCCACCTCCCACCCCAGCAAGTGGAGGAGAAAGCTGAGCCTTGGAGGTGAGGAATTATCAGTTGCAAAGGGGGTCAGGAGCCTGTAATGGCTCAGGGAGGAATAAAAATCCCTGAGAAAAGGGGCACAAGGTAGGACTTGAACTATGTCAGTAACAGTTAGTGAGGAAAGTAGCAACCAGGCACAGAAGAACTTTGGGACACAACATTGTGTGTATTTTTCATAAGTACACAAAGAAAACTAGAGGATTGTGGAAATAAAGGTGAGCCACAACAGGAGACACAGCGGCACAGTGGGATGCATTTGACTACAATTTTAACCTAGCCCTTAAAAAATAACAATTATCATCCATAAGCCTGAGGAGAGGAAGGTGTAAAGACAAAGTCAAACTGCCAGGAGGGCAAATGAGCAGATCACAGCAAAGAACATCACAGCTCCCCTTCCCTCCTCTGTTCGTACACACACCTACACACAGTGCAAGGAGCAATGGAAGGGATAGGGAGAAATATCAGCTGGATGAAAGGATATTCCTTAAAGATCTGCAGGATACAGCCACATTGTCCTGCCTGTACAATGGGAACAGCTGTTAGAGCAGTAAGAGTTCCCCACCTCAAGAGACTCCCAAGTACATTAAAAAGCCCACAGATCCACATTAGCCAATTCTTCCTAATATTTATATGCACATTCATCCATTTATACTCCAACTTGTTGGTTATGAATAGAGCCTGTAATCAGATTTTATAACCTAAATTAAAGGTTTAAATGCATCTAAATCAATACAGTGATTGGGCCTTGAAGTTTAATGTGTTTGACAGGAGCAAACAAAGAAACTAAGATTAAGCTCTACAGAAAGCATCACAAAATACAGACTTGATAAGATGGAGCATGAAAAAATGTTTACAGCAAAGACCTCCCAACAATACAGAGAGCTCCCATCCAGTTGTTCACTGGCATTTTATTTACTGCATAGATTTTTTTCAGGCAGGCACTGACACAGCAGGAGCAGCCTGAGTGCTCAAGCACAACAGTGTACATTTCTAGGTCTGAAAGTTTAGATTACATGTAATTTTCTTATTAGTCACAGCCAAAGTGTCTCAAACATAATTAACCCAAAACCTGTCTAAATCAATCCAAATCCATTCAAAATAATGCATTCCCATCTCATTACAGAGCCTGCTTATCTATTCAAGCCTTCAAATTTATTCCTGAGAGAAAGATAATGCATGCAGATTCTTACAAAATGCAATATAGTTGTTAATTTTAAAAACCTTTCATATTATGATCTCATTTACTGTTGCAGCACAAACAAGGTTCAATGCAGGCGTTGTATCCAAACTGGTGATTCAGTGAACAGGCTCCTTCCCTGAGTCAATGTCCCAACAGCAGCCCCATGATATGAAACACATTCTCTCACACACTTTAAAACATAAATTAAAAAGGCTCTAAATGTTTTTAAACAAAGTTTTCTCACTTCAGTGCGGTTGCATAAAACAGCTGTAGCTGCTGACAATCAAAAAGTTGAAGTTTCAACCTCATCTTACTGCTCAGAGAAAGGGGGAAATGACACTCAAAACCAAAATGGGTGTTTCTATCTCCTGTTATTGAGTGGAATATATCTAATTTAATACTTGTGAAACAAGTATTAAATACTCAGGGCTTCAGCATGTTATTATTAAACTCAAGCCAAACTTGTATGTGTGTGCACACAGGCTGCAAAGGGAGAAAAATATCTTGACAGGTTGCCACGCAAGAGATGTTTTGCTTTGGAAAAGTTACTTTCAGGGAACTAAATGTGCTGGCAAAGGTTCCCTTCCCGAGCCTTGCCATGCTGGTTTAATAGAGAGCATGGTCACATCTGCCCCTCAAATGTAAAATAACCCTTCTGCTTTCGGATACTTCGCACACACTGGCTTGGCAGACACATAAAATTCTTCATATAAAAAAATGTCTTACTGAAAGCCTAGGACTTGCTACTTCCTATATGAAGGAGCAGTAAAACCAGCATTAAAAAAATCAGTTTTCAAAGCTAACCAGAAACTTTAATGCAATGCTCACCTAGGTTTGCCAAAATTATCTAAAGGCCAAAGAGGACCCATGAATGTCGATGATAACATTTGCTAAGTACCAGCCAGCTAATGATACATGAAGCATACATGAAGCATATCATGTGTAACTATTTATGTTAGAAGAAATCTATACTTAAAACCTAAAAACTGATGTCTTCTGTCAAACCATTCACTTCAGTCTTGCCTGGATCAGGACTTTTAAGCCCAGCAGATCCTACCACCTGCTGCCTTCCCAAGAATTCAGGCATCACCTCCACTTGGACCAGGTTATGTCACACCTGCGCCACACAATTTCTTTTTTATGGATACCCTCACCTGAATAAATTAAATCAACACAGCATCCTTCAGCAAGGGGCAGAATTGCACCCACAGAATTGTGCTTCTCAGTTATACAAACTGCTGGGGCCAATGGAGCAGGATCATGAGGGAAAAAACAACAACCAAACCCCATACACAAACAACATTTTGAAGAAAAGGCATGTTTTGAATACAGAATTCCTCTTTTGTTGTTGTTGCTGTGTTGCAGACCTTGTAAAAAGTACTCGCAAAGTCAATAAATAATCAAAAAGTTAGATAATGTCAAAGTTTGAAACAGGAAGATGCTACTGAGAAGCTCATTGAAATGGAACAGTTGTTTACACTCTCTGGCAGTTCCATACTTTCCAGGCTCCTTCCTTCAGTGTTCTTCTTGATTTCCATGATAATCGCAGAGATATGCCTCAAAGAAAAATGACTTCAGGAGGTACAGTTGCTAGAGGAAATAATCCTGCTTTAATACAGGCATTTGGATTCTGCCCGTGACCCATTCTCAGCCCCAGTAAACATCTCCTGCATTCAGTGGGGTAACAATGCTGGTGAGAAACCAACTGCCTTAATAAGTTAAGGAGTGAGAGCTCAAAAAACAGGAATAGTCTTTCATTCAGAACATCTCTGTGAAATCATGAATCAAAGACACAAAGACATACCAAGTTAATTAGATATATGAGGTCACACTGACCATAATATAATTGGAATGCAAAGGGGAAAACAGTCCTCCACCCACCGAAAGCTGCCAGGGTCTCTTTCTGAACTAATTGGGGTTTTTAAATACTCTGCCTGTTAAGGTGCTGGGAGAGGAAATACAACACACCAAGACTGCAAACTTTTTAAAAGTTATGCATAATGAATTTACATAGAAGAAGCATTCAAAACAAAAAGCTCGAGAGCTCAAAATGCACTTGTGCCTCCACAGTTTGGAACCCAGTGGTACCACACAGCAACAACCAGGCACCTTCCCTAATGAGAAATCCGCAGAGGCGAAGCTCCCGAGGTGACAGCAGCTCCTCGTTCCAGCCAGCGAGTACCACATTGCCCCCATCAGCCTTCGAAACGAGGCCGAAACTAATGGAAAAGCAGCTATTTCAGAAGCTGTGCCCGCACAGCCTTGCAAAGGAGGGGACCCGCTGCTCGGAGCGAGGGACCGGCGGCGGAGCGAAACCCTCCGCGCACCTTCGTGGCATCTCTGGCAACCGCGCTGCGAGGGGAAACAACGCAGGGAAAAAAGTTTACGCTTCCAAACCAGCGCAGTTTGCACAAGGGTCTCCCATCACCGGTCACCCGCGGAGGAGACGGGGAAACATCTGGGAGAGGGAAGCGCTGGAAGCACCGGGGGCAAGGAGAAGGGACCAGCCGGGGGGACGCGCGGGTCACGCGTGGGGCTGGGCGCTGCCGGCACGGGGGGTCCCGCGGGCAGGGGACCGGGGGGCCGGGGCCGCCCCCG
>VYXB01010342.1:860447-963917 GCA_013397135.1 Pachyramphus minor
CCGGTCAGCGCGGCCGCATGGCCGGGTCCCCGCGCCGGTCCCGCCGCCACAGCCCGGCCCGAGCGGGGACGTGGCCGCCACAGCCCGGCCCGGCGGGGCGGGGCCGCTACCGTACTGTCCTACCGTACTGTCTGGAGGAGCCGCCGCACACCCGGGGAGGGCTCGGCCTTTACCAGCAAAAGGACTAATAAAGCTTTGTTAGTCGCTAATTACTCCAGCAAGGAACGCCAGGCAGGGCTCCGCGCCCCGGTGTTACTCCGAGGTACCTCTGATTTCACGCCTGTGCAGGTGCGCAGGGCTGGAAGGGGTCAGTGTGCACAGCAAGGTGAGCCAGAGGGAAAGAGGAGAGAGGAAACTGGGCTCTGAAGCGCCTTTGCTGTGTCTGTGCAAACAGCCAAACTGGTGCCGCAGTTTATCACCTTCATACACGCTGTTCTCATCCCACCTGCTGCAGAGGCAGGAACAGTGAAGGAACAAAATAATCACTCCCTTCTGTGCAGCTTTGGACTTGTCCCCGTCTGACCCATCTTAGCTGGTCTTCTGTGCAACGTCATCAGAATTATGAAATTCACACTGTGAATTTCACAGAAATAAATCCTACTTGAGTTCATAATCTGATGTATGACCTTTAAATGAAAAGAATGACAGAAATGCAAGGATTCTTGTTGCCCCATGTAGCTGGAGCATAAACTTTGCACAGAATGGAGATGCCAGCATTGCAATGGGGAGAGAAGGGAAAGTGGAGCCTCACAAGTCCCTCACAGAGTCAGCACTGGAAGTGAACTTGGCTGTGCTTGGCCTTCACTACTTAAATGGCATTCCCTTGGCAGAGAAACTCTGCAGCCTGCCCATTTTACATTGCTCTCAATGTAAAATGCCTTCTCAATGCTCACATGCCTTCACCAGTGCTATCCCAAAATGTACTTTACCTTACTATTAGTGCAAATTCAATGAACCACTACTGTTTCAGAATTTCATCCAACTCGCTTTCTGACCAGATATAAAAATTTAAATTACTTCATGCTAAGGGAAATTAGCAATACTAAATGAGAAACTACAGAAAAACCACAATGCATAAACATATGCTCTTTCCTGAAAATATATGTGCTATAATAAAACCCTATCAAACTTCATACTTAGTAAAACAAAATGAGTACCAGTAGCAACGCCCTGAAATCCTCAAGCTGTTCAAATGTGTGATGTTATACTATCAACACAATCTCTTTTCTTCTCTAGGAGATGTGTGAGCAACGTCTGCAGACCAACCCAAGGTAAACATTAGAAATCTGGAAAACATTCTAAGGGATTTTTAGATCCCCTTCCCCCTTGTTTTTGTCACCTGCTGCAGTGCCACCACTCACCCGCCTGCTTGCACCATTTTTTTTCCAAATTAACTTGTGCAAATATCAACTTTTCTGTGCTGCCAGCTGCATGCTCACCCAAAAATCAGTTCCATGGCTGGGCTGGAAAAGAATTACAGTGCACACTTAAATCAGTGTTGCTGAATCTGCTGCACTCTCTGATGTTCAGTTTTGGCAGTAAAGCAACAGACTGGCCACAATGTGCAGCCTTGATATGGGACAGTGGCTGTGATCAGTCAGAGTGATGGCTTGGATCTATAACAATAAAACAATAGGGAGGCACATGGTTTGGACTTGAACAAATTTATTAGTAGCAAGTGTGTTCAGTGTATTCTGTATTGCAGACACATATCATGGCATCATCAGATATATTCAGAGGTTAATCATCCAAAGGCCTGTGTTATAATGTATATGTTTTTAGTGTAGTTCTGTGAAGTACTGATTTAAAGCATAGTTATATTTTGAGAAAATCTTAAAAATTAAGCCCTCTCAGTAATTTTATTTGTTTTGGGCTACCATTTCTAAGGTTGTGTAAGAGGACCTATTCTCTGCAGCAGCCAAAGAGTTAATTTAGACCATGCAAGAGTAAATGACTGGGTGAAAAGAAGCAGGTTCCCAGCAACAGGGATGTAACAGACCCACACCCTCTGCAGATCAGACACAGAAAGAAAATTACACCACATACTATCTGGGGAGTAATACATTTCAAACATTCACTGTCCTACATCTGAGCTAAAAACCCAGACTAGCAAACAGAGGTGTTCACATGCTGCTCCTGGAGTATAAGTTGAAGAGCTCCAAGGGCTTTTAACACAACAGCCACAGCAGATCCTTGGAGAGCTGTTAAAGAATCTGAAAGTTGCTTCAGCTCAAAACCCCCCCCATATTTGGCCCAAATCTGTGCCATACCTGATGTACCTCTGCACTGCCCCAGGCCATTGACCCAAGAACTCTCCAAGAGCAGGTCTCAGGCTCTCACAGAGGTTCATTCGGGCCTCTGTTACTGGATTTACAGTTTATGTCCTTCCATCACCAAGAAGACAATCTCCAATTTGTTCTCTCACATGTAAACTTCACACACACCTGCTTCAAATGCCCTTGGAGATGTGTCTGGCAGGTAACCCTACAAAATGTAACACCAAGAGACACATTACAAACTTACACCCCTGGCTGTTACCACTTCATCCTTGTAAAGATTTGCAAATTTGATCCTGGGTTTATGAAGACCACCATCCTGTCTCCAGAGACCCAGGTTCTTATGCTTATCTGAGACAGCACAGAAGGTCTTTGTGATGGAGGATTCTTCCCTTCTCTGGAGAAACAGAATGAAAAGCTTCGTTATCTTTGGATAATGGAAACTGCAAGAGGAAAGAGCAAGAACAAAGCTATTGAGATATCATGATACTGTGGCCACAGTACCTCTGTAAGTGAAACAGTTAAGGGTTATAAACTCCTGGAAAATCAAATCTATGGGGAAAGGAAACTCAGATTAAAATGCATGAGATTTGGAGGAATGCTTCAGGCCACTTAGACAAAAGAAGTCAAAATATTTGTTTTTCACTTGTTTTCAAAGTTAAAGGGAAGAATAGAATGAATTTTGCTCAAGTGTGCAATGATATCTGCTATTTCCATCTCAGGAAAAGCCCTTAATTACTGTTTACATTGTTAATTTACGCCAAATTTTTGCTAAGTGTAAGTCTAACAACTACAGAACTACTTCTAGTTGTTTATAAAAATTATTGCACTAATAATTAAGACAATAGAAATAGTTAACTGTTGTATTGTATTTTACAATGTATTTCACAGAGAAATGTGTTTCTGATTGAGACCTATGCCTAATTTTCTCCATTTGTTTCCTACATAGAGAAACCATTTTATTCTTCATTTTACTTGTTAAACTAAATGCATGCTCTGTATCTGATTACCATTTGTATGTACGTGCCAATTATATATCTAGAATACATTATGTATCATATCTGTGAGATTATGCCAGATTTACTTGTTATTATTAGCCACGTAGAGTCAAATGTGCTCATAAATTTCAAAGCTTCATGTTTCTATATTTCAAAGGAACAGCAACTTTTCCTAATTGCTTGCCCAAAACACTGTAATGTTTTTTTTCATTCTTCAATGTTGCATTAAACCTATAGCAGCCAAATTCACTTCTTCATCAGAGAGATGCACCAAGAGATGTAAAGTGGTCTTTGTACATTTCCAAATAAAACTTTTTATTACAGTTCTAAAAAATTCAGTATGATTTTTACAGGAGAAAGCAATAAACATTCCTTAGAGATGCTCCTTCATACTTTACTTGGACAGAAAAGCAGAATGGCTGAGGCACCAGCTTCTTCACTGAAATCAGCATATAAATAGTTCTTTCACAAGGCAAGTATTACAGGAAAAAAGGGCTGGGAGTTCTTAGACTCTAAAAAAATAATAGTGAGGCAGTCTTGGAAACTGTCAGTTAGACAATAATAAACTCTCTGATGAAACTTCTTATCATTCACAGACTGGTCCTGCAAATTTGAACTTATCCAGAGAAGATGGTGCCTACTGGTTCATAATCCATCTTCCTGTCCAATATTCTTATTATAGATTACTTTGGTAAGGTCCAAAAGTTAATTAGTGCAGAATTTCTCTGGAAATGCATCAAAAGTTTCTAAGGACATGATTGAGGCCTTGGTCCATGTCAAATCATCATCTGAAATTAGATGTCATTAATTTCTTATTATAGCAAAAAATGCATTTTATATGCCATGCATCTTCAATTTCAGCAGGAGAAAAATTGGGACACAAGGAAGTTTAGGCAGAATATTAAAACCATACATCAGTTATAGATCAGTGGGGAGAATGATCTATTTTGAAGCAAATCATTTGATTTTCATGCAGTATTTAAACTGCTGGTTCAATTCTGTACAAGAGTGAAGAAGTTCTCCCATGAAGAGATGTGGATTACCAGCCTGGAGGATTGTCTACTTTTTTTTTCAAAGAAAAATTTAGTAGCAGAAGTTACATAATTATGCTTTCTCCCACCAGGAAAAATGTTTGAATGAATTTCAGAGGGGGCAGTAAGAGGAATATAGTAGTATTTATAGATGTAAAGAATTATCTGGAACCAGAATACCTCTCATGGTCTAATGGCAGGAAAATCAGACTAATTCTACATTAGGTGCTATGTTTAATAAATTACGGCTTTTAAACCAACTTTTCTCCTTTTGGAAATTTTTTGAGCTTCTTGTTGCATTTTCTCCTTAATGATGTGTTGTAATCCATCAGGATCTGCCTCTTTTCACACTGTCAATGTTGTTCTGCATTTATCCAATGGCTTAGAAGAGATAATTGGGAATTCCTATTCTGACAGTGCTCACAGGGCCACTCCTCAGTTTACTAATTTACCTCACCTGCAGCAAAGTGTGAACACAACAGAAATAACACGACATTTGCTCACATGAATTTGCCCCGGAGCATCCACTGTTTTCATAGGAAAAAATAAACCAACTCTCCAACGCACTAAAGACTGTTCCATTTCCACACTTGCAAAAAGCAGCTGAAATAAAACATTCTGAGCGTGTACAATATATTTTACGCAACTGCAGGTAGGAATCCATTCCTTCCATTTCTCAAGGGGGCGGATTCTGATTTTTAGCCTGAACAACTCAAGGTTTTACACTGCCCATGTCCCTACTAACTGTTAACCACCTAGCAACTCTGACAAACATCATGAAACTCCATCACGTTTCAGAGCGACTCGAATTTAAAGACGGTGTTTGAATTCCCGCATATTTCGCGAGAACCAGCAGGGGAAGGAACCCCCGAGCCCGGTGTGGCCGCGCACAGCGCTCTGTGAGGGCGGGCAGCGGGGCCGCCATGAGAGGGGCGGGGCTCGCCCCAATTGCGCCTGCGCGGCTCCGCCCCCGGTGCGGGCGGGCGCGGGAAGCGGCGCGTGGGGTGAGTAGCGGCGCGGGCGGGCGTGGATGGGGCTCGTCATCCCCTTCTTATCCCCTTATCCTGGGGCTCTTCCCGCTGGGAGCAGACTCCTTGGAGGACTCTGGCCCGCTGGAGGGCTCGGGAGGCTGGCCCGGGTGAAGGGTAGGGGTGCAGGTGAGCCTTTGGCCCGGTGCGAGGCAGCTGCGGGAGGTTGTGTTTTACCGGACCCTCCCGCCCTGTCCTGCTCCCTGCGCCTTTCCCTGGAGCACAGCGGTGTTTGCACGGGAAAGGCTGGGAAGCGGGATTATTCCGCTTGAGCGGTGGGTTGTCTTCCTTCCTCAGCCGTGAGATACCTGGGGGGGTTGTGTGGGAGTCTCCAGAGGGGTTTGGGGTCGTTGATTCGGGGTCAGGGGTGCTCCAAGTGCAGCAGGAGCTCAGGGACGGCTGGGCCTGGCTTTGGGACTGCTCTCAATAGGTGAAACTCTGTTTTAAGGAAATAAAACTTGTGGACTAACATCCCCTGAGGGCTCTAAAGGAGCTGTTGGATTTTTGTTACCTCTTATCCCCATTTGCGGTGTTTAAGCAGACAAGAAGAAAGCCCCCAGCGCTGTACTTTTGTTTTGCAGGTGTTCCCTATCCAGGCGCAACTTTATAATAAACACGTGGCAGCTTTTCAGCCTGGAAAAAGTGGGAATGTTGCCCTTGAATCAATAGTATAGTGCAGTGGGGAGTTTAATTTTTTTCACGTGTGTCAAATGAGGTAGATTACCCATATGAGGAAAAAGGTAATCTGTTAATTTAGCCCTGTTAAGGGTTGCTGTCTGCTCGTGAAATTGTCACAACAGGGATATGTTTAACAAACATTTATCTGGGAAAGCACTGCTTTTCACTCATTTTCACAGTTTACTTCCATTCTGTATTTTTTGGCTAAAATATTTTTGTTTTGAAAAGTTAGTTTTCAAAACTGTGTGGCCACTTGTAAACACGTCCTCCCCAAACAAACAAAACTCCACTCCACAACTGGATTCTAAATTAAACGTGATGAATTATGTTGTTTTTAGAAGCTATTGGAGAGTCAGACAAGTTGTATGTTGGGTGAATAGTACTATGTAAATTCCTTCTCTCGTGCTAAATATGTACATGTGTTAAAGTGTATACACACGTGGTTCTGATGGATGTTCATCTAAACTGTCCTTGCATCTGTTGCTCATTTTCTGGCTAATGTGTGTGTGAACTATAAAATATAGCTCTATTTTTTTTTTTGCAAGTATTACTGGTTTTCAGTGTTTTCTAATAGTGGTTTGTGACCAGTTCACTAAAGAACTGCAAAGGTCTATATGTGAAATTTTTTATAATAGTTACAAAAAGCTGAAAAGTTTTAGGACCAAATTTAGTGTGGGGTTTTTTATGTGGAATATAACAGGTGCTTTCCTGTTTGCATATATTGACATTCAGGTGTTTCATTAAGGTGCATACCTTCAAACTGTGGATAACACTTTGATGTTGTTGTCATCAGTGTTTTCTTCTTGAGCATGTGGGAGATCGTTTTGTAAGAATCTGAAATGTTCTTAAAGAATTCTCAAGAGACACAGTTCACTCTCATAAACTGGAAACTACAATAATCTTTTCTTGTTTTTATAGGGCCACGTAATCATTGTTTTTCCTGCTGGATCTGTCATGATAACTCCAGCTTTTGAACTGACCCAGGATCCGGATTTTCTCACACTAATAATCAGAGTACCTTATGCCAGAGCTTCAGAGTTTGATGTGTATTTTGAAGGAGAAGACTTTAAATTTTATGCTAAGCCGTACTTTCTCAGGCAAGTAATGAAAAAATGTCTAAAAATCTGAACTTCATAGTAGAGATTGAACTTAATTTTGGCCCCTCCAGAACATTCCCCATCTGCAGCTTTTAGAATGTTGGCTTCAGGCAGCCCACTTCATGCAAAGATCTGTTATTTTGGATCTGGCCTCTTTGTTCTTAGGCATTAAATCACATTAAAGAGAGTGGAAAGAAACTTTTCTAAATTTAACTTACAGTATATTTTGAATTGTAAGCTGGCCAGACAGTTCTCTGGCTGTAGGTTTTGTAGAACAAGTGTGTCTTTTCCTGGGAGGAATCCATGGGGATTTAACTGCGTGGCTTCCATTGCTATCAAAAGGAGTCACGTAGTTTAATCCTTTGTGCTGCTTTTGGAATGTGCCTTACATTTTTATAGGCTGAGATGTTAAGTTGCCTCATTGAAAGCCTGACTAATTCTGCATCTCATTTTTTGCCCACAGATTGACACTCCCTGGGAGAATTGTAGAAGATGGCAGAGAAAAAGCATCCTATAATACAGATGAAGGTATTGGTTCATGTTATTGGTATATATGTCATTAAAAATGCTACTAACTCCAGTAATTTATACTTTGAAACAAAAAAGCAATAAAGCCTATTAATTTGTTGCTTGCAGAGTGTTTGTTACGTGCTTGACTTAAGACAATCAGATTGCTGAAGGAGTTTCCTATGATCTTCTGTGGCTTGTTTGGTGGAAGGATTAAAAATAAAATAGAGCTTGTATTCTTCTGTTGGTTTGTGTTTATACAATGTGAGTCAGGAGACCACAACTGGTTAAATATTCCCTTTGATGTTTTATCATTAAAATCTTTGAATGTTGTGAAATAAGGTTAAAAACATGCAGAGAGATTGATGCATAATGAAATGCTACCAGTATGTGTCCCACTTCCTCTGAGCCTCTTTGATGAGAGGAAAAATGCACATTTTTGTTTGTCTTGGATATTTTAATGCAATAACTATGTTCTGACTTTCTTCTAAGGAACTTTCACAATTCGTTTACCCAAGGAGATTCCTGGCCAATATTTTGAGGGCCTGGACATGCTGACATCCCTTTTAGCACCAAAGAAATCAAGATCAGCCAAGCCTTTGGTAGAAGAGATAGGTATGACAAGAAAGATCTTGTTTATACTAATGGTACATAATGAAACAGTTTTAGATCTAAAGCGATACATGTGGGAAAATACAGTATTTCTATTACTGTCTAGTCCCAGGTGCGAGAAGGGTATGAATAAATCAAAGTATGGACAAGTGTAGAAACAAGTTTGTTGTAGACAATACACATCAGCTTTATAGGTTTAGTTATGTTGAAATTTGTCCAAAATATGCTTAAAAATATGCTAATTCTCTGTAGATCTTTGTACCCCTCTAGTGGCTGTAGAGCACACACACATTGGAGTCTTCTGCTTTCTACAAACTACCACAACTGGACTTTTAGCTCATATGAGAAGCTGATTAAAACCCCAGGTTCTGATGGATGTCATGCTTAACATCAGTATTTAACAGACAAAAATGTTTGGCTATCTCTGTTTAAACTTTTAGTACTGATCTTGAATTATAGATAACATCACTTTGCTTCTGTCAGGGTCCTCTTAACATCAGGTTCTGATCTTGTTCAAATCAGTGGAACACGTATTTCAGTCTGTGAGGGAGTACACTTAAAAAATTTAGCATTCCTGGTCTTCAGTTTGGAAAGTGGGAGAGTTGGAAGCAGGACCTGTGGGTTACTGATGTGTGTGACCCAGTGTTGTGTAAGATTCCTTAAAAGATGCAGTAAAGTAAGAAAGGCTTTTAGTGCTGCTAGTGTTTGCCTTTTTAGGAAATCATACATATGTTTTCTGTGCCATGATTTTCTTTCTCTGGCCATGCAATATGTGCAGCTGCCTCTGCTGAGCTGTCTGAGGAGGAGGAAGAGGAATTTGACTGGGAAATAGAACAGACTCCTTATGAAGACAGTTCAGAAAGCACTCCACCACTGCAGCACCCGTATGGGTTTGGCAATTTGCGGTCAGGGGTGTTCCAGAGGCTGCAGGTAGGTGCATTTTTGTCTCTCCCTGTCACAAAAGTTCTGTTGAACTGGCTGTGTAGGTTCTCTGGCTCACAAGGCAACTTTTGAAGAGTGGACTCTTACAGGTGTCCTTCCACCTGGTGTCTGGGATTCACTAGAATTATGGTGAGGCATTTGAATTTGGTTTTGTGGGTTAATTGGTAGGATAGGAGACTATCAGCATTAAATAAAGTATCACTACTTAATGATGTTCAGAAGGGTACTGCAGTTGCCTATTAANCTAAAATGCTGTTACTCTGCTCTTGTGCCTTCAGCACATGAATTTCTTTTAGCCACGAATTGATTGAAACTAATCTAAAACCTGAGGTGTGCTGAGTAGTATAACAAATGTAGTCTACAGTGCTTTTATTAAAATAGGTGATAATTTTTTGTAGTATTCTTGCTCTAAGCAACTTAAGTTGCAGCTGTTTAAAGCAACTTAATTATGTAACTCTAATTATTGCATGAATTGTAGTATTTTCAGGTTTTGGAACAGAAGGATTGCTATTTATGGAGAAAGTATGTTCTGTTAGAATATATTTGGTGGTTTACTTGTGAAGAAATATGTATCCCATCAGCATTAAATAAAGTACCACTGCTTAATGATGTTCAAAAGGGTACTGCAGTTGCCTATTAATTAATGTACTGCCACTTCAGAGAGCAAGAGGAATCTCAAAAGTCACAAGAACAGTATCTGTGATTTTTACCTTGTCTGTGTTGTGGTTCTGTGCTTTTGTTAAATATTTCAAATTTTAGAATAATGCAAAATAACCTCCCTGCCTTGTGATAAAATGTCCTGAATAGACTTGATAATATCATGAATTCTAAGGAGCTCCAAATAATTGCATTTCCTCGGAATTTTCACGTTTCATTTGCACAGTGAAGGCAGAACTTAGAAGACTGGAAGGGGAGGTTTTCAGTGGAATGCTGATCCCTTCCTAAATTATTACTGAATGAATCTTGCATGTCACACCTGTGGCTTGGTCCTATAGCTTTGGCTCCATTTGCAGGATGAGCTGAGTGATGTGATTGACATCAAGGATCCAGACCAGACTCCTGCAGATGAACGAAGGAGGAGACGCCTGGAAGCTGAGGCTGCCAAGTTTGAGCCTGATCATTACCTGTGAGTATTGACTGACTTCATCTGCTCAAGGAGAGGTACCTCAGTTGAAATACATTCACTTTTCCTTTTCATAAATTATTTGGTTTAAAGATCCTGTCTGGAAAGAATAACTTCACTTTTCATTTGACTGTTTCTTTGTCTCCTCAGAGCAGGCCCTGGAGGGTTTTCTTAGTGAGACACTGACACAAGGCATTGCCCATCTGTTTTGGGGTTACTCAACTGTTTAATTACTGCTGAAGTCTGTGTTCAAGAGGGGCTGCTGTGAACTCTTGCAGAACACTGTTTCATAGTTCACCTCTTCAGCAGCTGAGCAGCCCATCCCTGCCAGCACTTTGGGTTGTAGATGTCAGAACTTTGTTTTCCTCCTGTGAAATAAGGATTAATGAACCATCCTGGTCTATGAGGAGGTAATTTGAGTTCTGAAGTTAGGAATATTTTGTCTTGACCACTGTTTTTTTTGCTTTCACATGAAAGCTGTTTTACAGCAGATTGAGGAAAAGTTCCAAATCAAACTTTGTGTTTCTTTTGTGCTTCATTCCATGTAATGAACATAGAAGTGGTTCTTCATGTGCTTTTCAGGTTGGAGTTTTTCAGGTCAAGTTAGGTTTAGAAGCTATAAATAAAATAAGTTGAAGCCATGAGATCTATTAATATACATTGATTTCTACAAGATGGGTTTGGTGAAGAAAAGTTTAGTCCCCAGTAGGGAGAATTAGTCCTGTGGTGTGTTTTGTGGGGGTCAGGAAGGCTTTACCCACTCTTGAGTTTTTTCAGAACCTATCTTTGCAAACCTGTCTGTCTTCCCCAGTTGGGTTTTTCAGAGGCAGCCTCGTGTCTTTCTGTAGCACACAGAAAATAGAAGAGTTTTCTGGAAATAATCACTTGGAAGTACATTTCACTAGAACTGAAGTAGTTCCTAACCTATAATGGGATGCAAATTACAGTAATTCTAAGTTTCCATTTTAGACTCTGTGTTCTGGCCTGGAAGATGAGCTACACTATTTAGTTTAATGGCTGTGTTTTGGTTGCTTCAGAACAGATGATCCCAGGCTTTCTTCAAGGAAAATTGTTTTCCCAAGTACCCTGATTAAGAACAGAAGCTCTGGGAGAACTGGTGGCAAACAAGTGTTCTGGTGCCTTTGAGCAAAGTGTACACTGACTGATATCTCTAAGTAACTTTATAATGACATTGAAGGAAGGCAACTAAAAAATCTGTCAGTGTGAGAGTGAAGCAAATTACACTCTGTGTTCAGTAGACTGGGCAGGTTTTGTGTGGTGATTAAGAAGGTTTAAAGAAATTTCCTGCAGTTTTTTTCAGTTCTCTGTATTTATACCATTGTGTGGCTCAAAAAAAAAAAAAGCTCAAATGGTAAACGGAGGCTTAAGACTTGAGTCCTTTAGTATAAATCCTCCCAGAATTGCTATATTGAGGTTGTTACCACAGTGGCTTTGTGCTGAGATGGATGTAATCTCTCTTCCAGAATTCATGTACAACTCTTCTTCTTTTTCAACTTTCCTGCTTCATGTCCTTGTTTACCTAAAAGCCCGTCCCTACTTTGTGTTTCCCCTTCCTCCCCACAGAATACCTAGTTCTTAAGTGGGAGAGCTTCCCAGGAAAAATCAAGTGATTTGTCTGAGGAGCCTTCTCTTTGGAATATTTTCCTTTTAGTACATCCAGAACAAATCATGTTTGTTCACCTTTGTGTCACGCTGCAAGCTCATCAACTTCCTGGGATTCTGGGTAGCTCAGGGAAGGTGGAGGAAGTAAGGAAAGGATACTTTAAGATAAGAGAATGTTGTTTATGCTTTTAATAATGACTGTTTTCTGCTTTTAGGTCAAAGAACATATTTCTAATGTGTGGAAAATAGCCCAGAGCCCAGTGAGGTGTATTTTATACGTGCATTAATATATACCCACATGCACTATGAACCGAAATAAATAGCATATGACTCTTCTTTTTCTTTTCCCTAGAGCTGATTGATTTGAAGATGAAGCTATTCAGCATGTTTTAAAGTACAAACCCTGGTGGGTTGATGCTCATAAAAAGATGACAGCCTTGCAGAGGGAAAGTCATCAGGAACATGACACTCATACATTTGGTGAGAGCATGTTATATATATGTATCTATACACACACCTGTTGCTTGAATGGTTATTGCTGTGATGCCATGTTATGTTCTAGGTTATTGTTCTTAAAGGAAATAATGACTTTGCTGTGATTTTTGTGGGTCTCAGCCTTTTTTTGAAGGAAAATTGTGTCTTTGTAGGAACCTAAGGGGATGTTTTCAGGGTTAGTAGATGGCCTTGTAAGAGCACTGTTAACAGATGACTGAGGTCACCTCCCTGCCTACAGTGATTGCAGAGAACACTGCAAGTTACTATTATGCATGTTCTTCTATTGTCCTTTGCTCATTTCCTTTGTAGTATGAAAATCTGATATTGAAAGTAGATAATGATAATCCCTTCACCAGAGGTTCTTAGTGCATTAATAATACCTGCACTTTCACATTTTCTACAGGAGAAGAACAATGGAATTTGGGTTAATGTTGTGTATTTTACTGTGAATGTAATCTGATCTTCATTCCTGGTTTCTTTTCAGCCTCGGAAGCAAGAAATTCTTAATTATATCCATCATAAATATTTGATTTAAAAAGCATTGGACAAAGGTACAAAGAAGCTTGAAAACAGAATAATGAGGGGTTCTTTTGTTTGTTTTTATCCATTCACTCCTTAGTAAATGAAACACTTCCTTACTGTTTGCCTGTGTTAAGGAATATCATTAAAATGAAGAGCTGCTGGATGATTTTATTCAGGAAGAATATTTTTCCTTTGAGCTCAGATAGGTGTGTTTTTCTTCAGTATGTTGCCAGGTTTTAGGGGCAGCAACAACAGGAAAACTACTTGAGAGCTTGGCAAGGCTGCTAATGAAAATTATACAGAAAACAGGGCTCCATAAAACCACTTGTAAAAATGATAAAAAGAAAAATTTGGTCTGACTTATGGTTGGTTGAGTGAAGAGATTGGTGTAGTTCTGTGGGTCTTGAGGCAATTTAAGTAACAAAAGAAGCAATGTGGTGTTTGGGTGATGTTAATGACAACAACTCATCCTTTCCCTTTGAAAGACCTCAGTTGTGGTGACATTTTTACTGTTTGAGGGGCCAGTGACGGAGACCAGTGGAGGCTCTTAATTCTGAGTGAGTTGTGGTGAGGGAAATCACCATGAGAGGGAGTGCAGGTTCCACTTGAAGGTCTGTGAATGGAAATACAAAAGGGCAGGAGGTGGGTCCAGGCTGTTCCCCCTGGAATCTGATCATCAGTAGGATGAGTTCCCTGTGGGCTTACGTTGCTTCATCCAAGCAAAGGATGGTCCAGGTAATCTGAGTTACAGATCCAGGCATCCTTATAAGCTGGGTGCAGTTTGACTGCACATGACTGAGTGTTCTATCCTGCCTGGGGAGTGGAGCTGACACAACAGGCACATGAAAGGAACAGGGAATGTGTTAAGTGAAGGGCCTTCTTTACTGCTTGAGAAATCCCATGTGATTCCCACTAAAACTGAGAAGTCTGCCTGCATTAAGCCAGGGTGTGCTGTGCAGGAAGGAAGGGTAAGGAGGCTGTCACTGTATTGGAGTGTGCTCCTGGTGAGAAGCCTTTGAACACAAGTGCTTAGCTGTAAAAAGCCAGAGGGTCCTCGAGCACAGAAGCTCTAAGGGCACAAACACCATCCATGTTGCAGATTGTCCCAAGGTGTTGTATGATGTGTGGTGGTTCTTTGAACCTGTGTATACAGGAAGGTGTGAGGTCAAACCTTTGTTACTACAAAAATCAGATATAAATGTCTCCTGTTTACTTTTGAACTTGTTTAAGGGCATAAAGAAAGAGGGATTGAAATCTTGATACAGGGGGGATTTTTTGTTGCTTATGGAGAGGAAGCATAAAATGAAGGTACCCAGACTTCTTACCCTTCCTGAGTTCCAAGTTCATGTCTTCTGTTAAGGAAAGCATCTAAAACAAGGTACTTTCCACCATCTTCCATGATGAGGACTTTAAAGCATTACAACCTGTAAAGAGACTTTAAATATTGAGATGTTTAAAATGTGTACAGCTCATGGCAGGTGTACTGCCCTGGCCAACTTGCAGAAACTTTTGTCTGTCCTGTGTGAAGGAGGGTTTTGTTCTTGATTTAAACATGTGCTGCTCCAAAGCTGTTACAAAACATGGAACCTGAGAAATAGGGTGGAAAGGGCTGTCACATGTGCAGCATCTTGTACTGGGGGAACTTGCTGCTCTAAAACATGAAATGGTGCCTCTTGAGAGGGTTGTTTATTGCACATAAATGACTGGTAAGATGGGAGGGTAGAGATGGAACTGTTAAAACTGGTGGTAGGTCACAGTCCAGGCTGTCACAATGTTGGCACCAGAATGTCACACCTGGTACCTTTGTGTAACCCTGTGCTCTGTTGCTGCTGCCATTAGGGCAGTTCCCACCTACCCAGTGTCTGTGGAATCTGTCTTGAGTGACTCCTCAAGTTACAACATGGAAAAGTGAGTGTAGTGTAGGATAGAGGCATAAAAATTAGCAGGTTCTTAAAATGTTTATTTTCCTATTCTATTCGTTCAGTGTTTCTGAGTAAGTTTTTGTGTCTTCTTTTTCCTTACTTATATTGATGTCCTTTTAGTTGTTTTCTTGGAACTAAAAACTTCATTACTTTTGTCTTCATCTTTGGCTGCAAGAAGTAATTAGGAATAGAGATGGCATTTTTTATTTTTTGCATGGCATTACAATTAACTGAAGATTCTTTGGTTGATTACTGCTCTTATATTCATCCCCGGTTATTTTCTCCCTGTTTTTACATCATCAGGTTTTTCTAATGTCTCATTACCAGATTTTTTTTTTTTCCTTTTGGATCATGTCTTCTCATTAACATTTAAAGTCTTTGTCTTTCTCCTGTCCTTACCTTGAATCTATTTTTATTTGACCTTTTTCTCCAGCTCGTGTGCACAGTGTGTGTATTTTGCCTTTTTAAAATTTATTCTATTTTTGTCCTTAATGTCTCTTCTTTCTTTGGTCCTTCTTTTACATTTTACTGTGTATCCTCTCTTCTGGCCCTTTTTGCTCACACTTAGTGTCTAATGCAAGTCAAGTAATACTCCATAAAGCCCAACTAATTACCCAGCCTTTCCCATGAGGGAATAAAACTTTGGGAAAGCTTTTTTTTTTTTCTGCTGCTGAAGTTTACATCAGTGTCTCCTGCTTCTACAGATTCCAGATGAAAGAGTTTGTATTTTCTAACAGTCACATTCAGCTTGGTTAAAAGTTCATTTTTATTCTACTTCCAGTTGCACAACTGTAAAAACTCCTCTTTAGGCAACACAATAATCTTCAAAGGCTTGGGCTGACATATGTATTCAATCTAACATTTATATGCTCCAAGGATATCTTATTTTGTTCATGGTAACCAGTGACCGTTCCCTTTCTGATTTCTTTATAGAATGAGAAGCAATTTCCTTTTAAAGGTCCACCTTTCAGTAGAGCTTGGCTCAAATATATGCCATTACTGGTAGATTCATAAGTTTAAGATGAATCACTTTTCCTTTTTTTATCAGATTTCTGCAATTGCTCTGTCTGCCACCTTTGCATCATGTCTGTCTTCCTGGCACTGCTCTGCTGCAGAGCAGGTATTTGTCATGTGAGGAAAGATTGCTTTTTATTCATGCAAAATCCTTAATGATCTGTCTCCTCTGTAAAGGACCTCAGATTTTAAAAGGCAAGAACAGTAAGAAGAAAGAATGATGTATGGTTTTGATATGCTTTGCAGGAACTGTGTGTTCCTTAAAGAATAATGAGAAAAATTAGTATAAGGAGATTGTGAGATCCAGGAAGGACTGTCCAAGTCCAGTGATTCTATGGAGAATGCCTGGAGGAAGGTCAGAAGTGATGTGGAGGAAATGTGCTGTAAATGTTGATTCAGGAAGTGCAGGGAAGAAAATATATTAGTGAAGAAGCTGAAATGTTAATGGAAGAACAGCAAAGGGAGGGATGAACAAAGCAGACTTGACTGATCATAGTTTAGAGGGAATATAGGTGTTCACAGGAGGATAGCTTTGTGTTTTTGGAACTTCCAGTTCATTTCCTGTAAAACTGAGGCTTGTCTGATCACAGGTCTCCCTGACAGAGCTTTAGGGGGTCTTGAAGATGGGCCCATCTGCAAGTTCTCCAGAAATGGCCCCATGTAAAAGGGAAAGAGCTTTTCTTGAATATTCAGTTTTTAAATGTTGAGTCTGTACAGGAAAGAGAGGTTATCAGGATGTCAGCACTGTGGGAAGGTTCAGTAACCTCCCATAAACCTCACAACAAATTCAAGCACAAGAGACAAATCAATAGAAAATCAGCTTCATTAGTTCAGTCACTTGTTTAAGTTTTGTTATTGTCAAGTATTTTTAAGGCAGTACCCAGCACTGGAGAAAATGCTGATCCTGCACAAAGCCTTTGGGCACCTTTCTAGGCAGAGTAGTGCTGCCTTTTATCTCTCAATGGCTTAGGAAGAGCTTGAAAATAGACTTGTTTGCTACTGATTAATATCAATAACTAACTTTATTCCTGACTAATCCTCTCTCTGCTGACTAATCTCCTCCTTTATCTGCTGTTGCTGATTCCTTAACCTACAGGGATAGAAGTACACCCTTAAAAACCTTAATATGGTAAAATAACATTTTAGTTTAAAAAATAAAGGAAGGATCAGTTCTCAGTTCTCTTTCTTTGAGAGAAATATGGGATTCAAGGCTTGGGTTGACAGGACCTTAAGCCAAGGCTCTGCTCTCACCAGAAAACAGCTGGTTATCAGAGGTCCTTCCTGACCTGTACTTTCCTGATCTGACCACTGAGTCAGCTCTCTGTGCAGATATAGCACATTTTATCTAAGTGCCCCTAACACATTTAGAACTGGAAGTGTCATAGTGGTCTGGAGATACAGATCTTACAGTGATTTAAGTGGTGTTATCACAGCGTAAAATACCAGTAAGGCTGTAACAAAACACCCTCTGGCTGTCAGACCTCATCCTCCCCTCAGAGATTAAACTGTGCTTCATTGACACTCAGGTTCTGAAGGGCAATTTGAAATATCTTTATTTTAACATGAGGAATGGCCAGTTTAAAGTATGTAAAAGAGATGATTAAAGTGTAAAGGTAATCTCTGCAGGACTATCTATCAGTAACTTTGTGAGGTGAATTTGTCTGAGTCCTTTAGACTTGCATATATTAACAGTTTCACTGTGGCTAGAAGGGTGCTTTTGCCACTTACAAATGTGCAAAGCAATGTGAAGTCAAAGTTACAGAAAACTTGCAAATTTAGTACTTGATAAGTACCAGCAGCTTCTGCTTTGCATTAGATTAATATTAATTGTTGTACAGACTGTTAACTAAAATGTTGGTAATGCAAGTGTACCAAAGTGCACAGGCTTAATACAGCAGAAAGTGCAATTACAATTTCACTTGTTAATCTTACACCGTGTGCTTGGCTTTTTGAACTGGGAAGACAAAGTAGGTGGTGATTTTGATGTGTTAATAATGAGTTTCAGGCCTGGATAATTCACTGTTCAAAAACTATATAGATATTTATTTGTAACATTAAAGTATTTTCTCCAGAGAGAAATTTTTATTTAGAACACCTGGCATTTTGCAGTGAGTTAATGAACATCATGTAACATTTACCTTTGGGATTTGTCTACTCTATGTCTTGTTTGCTGTTGTTTAGTAAACTTGAAATTTCTGTATTTATGGGTCAGTTGTAGATGTCATGATGCTTCAGAGTTTGCATTTTAGAGGAAGAAAACTTTACTCCCATGTTTTATGAACTTCACTTGAAATTTTTTTGCTTTCTGCTTAAAAGGGAAATAGGGTTCACATTTACATTGAAGCATCCATTTACAAAGAAATTTACTGATGGAATATAGATAGATCACCTATATTAGTGATATGAGGTGTAATACAGAACTGCTTTGCAAGGACAGAAAAACAGAGTTAGAACTGCCATAATCTTACTAAATTGTCATGTTTTTCCAGATCTTAGCCAGTGGAAGAGATTGGCTTTGTCAAGATGATACAAAAACTGGAGTTTCTTTTTGTGGGAGCTTGTAAATAAATGGAGACTGACTTGACTCTAGAGTTTAGCTCATGGACAAGTTTCCAGAGGAATTTAAGTCAAACATTTCATGGTTATGAAGCTGACAGAAACATAAAAAAAGTTCATAAAGTAGAAACATTCAAAAATGTTCCCCCTAATATGTACTTTTATGCCCTGAGATGAGGTGTCTGCATATGTACGTGCCTTTGGCATCACAAACACTTGTTTCAAAACATATCATGAAATTAGAAAGCTTCTTGGATAAAGACCACCCGTGGATAGATCCACCAGTCTTACCAGTGGATTATATCCCAGAGGCTGTGGATGTCTGAGGAGAAACATGTGTAAACACACTGAGCTGCTGCTGTGGTGTGACCAAACTGTGCTCACTACATCAGTCCTACTGAGTGAATCAGAGCCTGTGGGCAGGGAATGCCAGGGCTCCTGCAGCCTGGATGGAGATCTCTTGGCTTTGGCTTCTGGCAATATTAATTGTTCTAAGTGGCTCCTTGGTCTCCTTTGAGTGGGCACAGAGGTGGCTCCTACTCAGTTCTCTGCTTAACCTCCAGTGTTCTTCCAAGGTAATTCTGCCATCCTTGCTGGAGTGTTTGAAGTACAGAAGGGTGACCACTCAATGTCCAAGCTGTGCTATCTGTGTCTATACCCCTGTTTCTCAGGGAAATGCTTTGGAGTATCACAGCATTCCTGTTGTGTTACCTTCCTTGTGCATCCCAAAGGAGAAGGTACTGTGTGGGAGGATTTTTTGGCTTGGCTCAGTGTTGCCACTCTTACCTGAGGGAGGTGCACTGAGTATAAGCCAGGTCTGATGGTCACTGCTGGGGGATGCCACAGCTCTTTGGGAAGAGATGCAGCTTCCATAACTATTGGTGGGGATACGATTTTGGTCTTTCAGATCTCCCTCAGATACTGGAAGGATGTTCTCAACATCAACAGAGATCCTAAACCATGCCTAGGTCATGAGTCAGAATTGACGAGGCTTGGAAAACAGAATTGTACTTTCCCCCCCCCCCATTCTTTTAGTTCTTACCCTTTTCTCCAGTAAGAAAATACAACTGTCTTTTTATTTTGCCTTTTATTTGTCCCACATAAGGTGGACTTACACTTCATTTTACTCAGATCCTGATTGTGCATCCAGGCAGAAATCCTTGGCACTTGCAGAGGTTCAAAATCATCAGTGTGTACATGCAGTAGACTGCAGGGCTGGAGCTTGACATTGAAAGGAATATATCAGAGTTTAATAAAAGTTAAGATGAAAGTAAGAATGATTTAGGCTTTTGCTCAAGTGATGAGTGACTTGTGATTAGTTACATGTTCCTTTTTAAAGAGACTGTTGAAGTAGTATTACCACCTATTAAAATGAATGTGCCAGCTTTAAATTCATAATCAATTATCCTTTTACTTTTTATAGTTGTCTTCTCTGAGGAAGAGAGAGAGCAGCTGAGAAAGTTCACAAATAAATCTTACCTTCTGGATAAAAGGAGCCGTCATCATGTATATCTTGGATTAATTGATATCCTCCTGGCATATTGCTATGAGATCTGTGTCAATGAAGGGGACAAGAATGTAAGTTAGAAAAAATAAAAATATAATGTGTGTTAGGAACCTAGTGCTGGACCCTGTACTGCCATTTAGGAAGCTTATTTTTAAAAGTGAACTTACTTCCAAACATAAAAAATAAATGATTAACTGAAAATTAAGGACTTTGTATCTCTAGATTGAGCTGTTGGGATGCATGTGGGGATTAATGGGATTTCAAAATACTTGTGTTCTTCTGCAGAGCATTTTAGTAGGAGAGATGTGGAATTGCATGAAATTCCAGACAATTCTGTTTGTTTCTGATTTGTGTTGTGATGTGTCTTGATTTATGTAAATGGAAATTTAACAAAATAATTGTTCTGCTTTGTTCTGTGCTGTTATTTATTTGAATAACTTGCCCTTTTGGGAATGGGCTTGCTTCCCAAGTACAGCTTTGAGCCTTGAATCTCCTCTGCTGGTATTAACCAATGAGGTGTTTTCTGAATGCTTTTAATCAAAATACTGGGACATGTAATCAAAATTCTGTTCTGTCTTAATCAGACTGGCTTGGAGGGCATGGACTGTAGAAGGAGAAGCAGAAATGTCCAGACCTCTTTATTCAACAGAATAATCTGGGATTGTTGTTTTGTGTGTTAGTGGTGCACAAATTTGCAAATCTGCCAGGAACACAATTGTACAATTCTTTATTTGGTTTGCAGTGAGTGTATGGGATATGTAGAAAACACACTGTGGGTTTTGTCCTTTTTTCTCCTCTTTTTTTTTTTTTCCCCCTTTTATTCCTGTTTAATAGGAAAACCAAGACATTCAGGCCACACAAATCTTTTACTAGAGCCAGGATTACAGATCAAGGCATTCTGGCTTTTTGCCCTAATCATCCCACTAGACCACACTACCACCCAAATACTGTGAATCTGTCACACTTTAAGAATAATGACATTTTACATGTACTGCTGGCTTTGGGACCCTCTCCCAAAGCCAAAAGTCTTGAGCTGTTTTCACGAAACAAGGCAGTTGAGCTTGGCTTTTGTTGATTCAAGTTTCTGTTGCTTTGTGCAAAGGGACAGAGTTCCACTAAAATACTGTTTTTCTGTGCATTGCTGTTGTATTTCAAAGACTTGGTGCATGGGCTCAATATTCCCACTATGAAAACCAACATCTGCATTGCAATATAATTTTTAATGCCATCCTGTGGCCATTTCAATGCACATAATATAATTACTGCTGCTTATTCACAAAGGTTCTTAAGTTGCTGCCAGAATGTTATCTTAAATAGTTTGCCAGCAGTCCTGAGTGTGGGATTAGATAACACTTATTTTACTGTCTTCTCTTAAAATTAGGTTGAATCATCTTGGAACATCAGGAAACTCAGTGCAACGTTGTGCTGGCTGGAGGTGAGACAGAACTAAAGTTCCATATTATGTGGTTTTGCTCTGTACTTGGCTTTTTTGGTTGCTTTTGGGCAAAGTTCACTCTTTCAGTATTGAAGATGAATTAAGTGTGTGTCCTTCTTTTAGTGTTACTGGGAATGACTTCTGGGCTCCCTGGCAGTGGATATGTGTTGCTTTACCTGCCCACATCTTTTCAGCCTTATTTATAGAATCATAAAGGTTGGAAAAGACCTTTAAGATCATCAGGTCCCACCCTCATCCCAGCACCACCCCCTTGTTCACTGTTAAACCGTGTCCAAGTGCCACATCCCTGTTTGGTTGGTTGCTGTTCCCCCTTTGAATCCAACATAGACTAGGGGAAATAGTGAATTCTCTTCTCTCCACATTCACATTGTTCACTGAGTGCACACAGACCTGTGTAAAGAAGTTGCTAAGGAGCTGGAAGTGGAAAGGACTTCACCTGGCCTGTAATCCATTAATTGTCATGATGCATCAAGCTGGGAAGGACTGTCCCAGTCCTGTTCCTGAAATTACTGAGCCAATTCTCAGTTTGCAGGATCAAACCTGAAATTGGACAGGACTTTTGGGTTGATCTTTTGAACTTGTCTAGTGGTGGTGAATGTTGCATTCACTAATAACTTATTCTGGCAACAGGTTTTTTTTGATCATTTATTATTAATTCTACAGTAGCATGTCACAAAAGAGTGCAGTTAAAATGCACTGATTGCCTCAATTCCTGATCTATCTTTCAGATCCATGTCCTAACATAGTAAAGGGGTTTTCTGCATGTCCTGATGATATAGCAGTTTGTGGTGCAGCCTGTGCCAACAGTATATTTCATACTCAGAAAATTCAGTCTCCTGGCACCAAGTTGTTAATAACTATCTCTGTTATACAAACCATGTAGGGTGGGTGTTTTCATCATTCTGTAAACAAAATTGCCTGAGCTCTGGTTTGTTTGAACTGGCTGCCATTTTGCTGGGCATGACATGTACACACACCTTAGCCTTTAAATATTAAATCACAAACCATAAATGATTTAAATGCTTGCTGGTCATCCATTAAAATGAAAAATGGGTAGAGGTAGTCACAGTGCAGAGAAGTGCTGGCTGTCAGCAAAGTGTTTTTATTAATTTTAATAAATGGGGGTTTCAAGATGAAATAGGTATTTTTATTTGAATTCATAAATGGAGTATTTTGTCTTGAAAAGTGAAAGCTGGGAAGAAAATCACTCTTTTAAGAAAATCTTTAATACCACCTTAATGCCTCTGGCCTGAGTAAATTAGAGGTCTTCCTCTCTCATAAAGGAGGACAATAAACTGCTCTCCCCAGGCAGGTATATTTATCCTTGTCTTGAATATCTATAATTTTCATGAAAGACAGAGTAATGTATCATTTCTAAAGATCTTATATGTACACATGTATTTGGTTAATATCATGTGGATTTAATTTTTCTTTATTTTTAAAAGGCTTTTTATAGCTTCTCCTTAATATATATAATAACATGGGACAGATGCAATTTATTGCTTTAATCTAAAAGATGGCAAAGTCTTGAGTTAGATGTTTTATTCTGATGTTCTCTACGTTCTTTTTTTTAATCCAAACCCACTAAAATGTACAGGACTTCGGTTATCCTGCCATGCAAAGCAACTGTGCAGTGTCCTGTTTCTGTTCAACATGTTGATTTCCATATCTATTAAAATACAGCTTTTTAGAGGCATCATATATAAAAATGTACTTTTTCTTTTTTTTTCCCCCTCCTGTTCTGCTATGACTTTTTTCCTGAAAGGAAAACAAACAAGCTCAGAGACTAATTCAGATTTTTCACACAGAGCTTCACTTGCATCCACGATGTCCTGGTATCTTTTGGAAGAAGAGTGCTGTGCTATCCCCTGTACAGACATTTTGGGTTAGTGACACGTGCCTTCAGTGACACAGTCATGATACTGCAATTAGGTGAGTGTTTTAGGGGTGGGAAGTGATGCCTGTAGAGCCACTTTGTCTCTTTGCTTTAATAACTTTGAATCCTTTGGCCAGTTTCACCCGAACTTGAAATATCAGCATTTCTGGACGTGTGGTGGTTTGGTGAAAATGAGGCTGTGGAGAGAAGAGGGGAAAAAAAATTAGTGCCTTTACCAGTAAAAAGGCTCTGAAGCAACTAATTTATTAACCTATGGCTTTTCCAGCTCCAGTTTTGCAGTTGTACACAACCATGTTTATATCTTGGGTTATTAGAGTTACTTGCAACTTTACTATTTATCGTGAGTTACTACTTTAAAAAAAAAAATATTCAGGGTTAAGATTAATTTTTTTGGACAGAAGAATCACTGAGAAGCAGCACTTCAGTGGTTTATTTTCAATTGCAGGATTAAAAACCCACACAAATGACAATATTAATCTCTACCACTGCCAAAAACAATTGATTCAAAATACTATTTACATTATAGCAGTCGGGTAGTGAAATTTTAAGGTGAAGATAGATGCTGTCCTTCTTCACTTATCTCCACATTTTTTTAGTAGCTTGGTAAGGGAGATGAGGAAGAGCTGAGAAGAGCTGGGGTTGTTCAGTCTGAAGAAGAGGTTTGAGGGAGACCTTGGAGGCCCTTCCAGTGCTTAAAGGGGGTTTTATAGGCTGAAGAGGGACTTTGGGCAAGGGCATGGAGTGACAGGATAAGGGGGAATGACCTTAACCTGAAGGAGGACAGGGTTAGATGGGATGTTGGGAAGGGATCCTTCCCTGTGAGGGTGGGGAGGCCCTGGCACAGGGTGCCCAGAGAAGCTGTGGCTGCCCCATCCCTGGAAGTGTCCAAGGCCAGGCTGGACAGGGCTTGGAGCAACCTGGGCTGGTGGAAGGTGTCCCTGCCCATGGCAGGGGGTGGCACTGGGTGGGCTTTAAGGTCCCTTCCAACCCAAACCGTTTTGTGATTCTGCTTCATGTGGACATAAATCCATTGGGAGTGGCTTGGGCAGTGTAGTGATAAAGGTAATGGTGATGAATGTGAACTTCTGAAAGTTCTGGGGTTTGTGGATCAAATCAGTATTTACTATAATGGTGCATATAGAGCCTGAAAAGTGCTGATTTTTTTAAGGAGGCAGCTGCCAAAGAATTGCAAAGGTACCAAATGAATGTGTTACCTGTCTGTGGGCAGAAGCACGATGGGAGAGGAGTGTGTGTGTGTAGGTATTGTTAAAAGAAGTAAGGTTGTAGGTAATGCTTGTACTGCCAAGACACATTTGTTCAATCAAAATGTTTCCCCTTTCAGTCTTCAGTGGTATTTGAACCATTCTTTTGGGGAACTTCTGTTTTTACAAAATACTTAAAGTATGTACTGTGCAAAGCAGACTAAGTGGAGATACCATTAATACTCTGTTACCCTCTTTGGAAATGATGCATCACTGATTTGGCACTGTTATTATATATATATGAGGGACATAGGCAATAATCAATAACAGATAATGAATTCAATTAAATAGTAACATGAAACTTGCTTTTCATGTAGATTCAAGGACTGGTATTTAACTTAAAGGAAGAATTGGTTTAAGTTCTGACCTCATCCTGACTTGAGATTTCTTTCAGGATGCTGTTGACAGAAGCTGGGACACGGTATAATGCAATGTTTCGCTAGTAATAAACAATAAACTAATATATTTTAAAATACTAAAGAATTCTGATGACACTGAATGCCTCAAGTTATGTTACTTGACTTTAAAAAGTAAAATCCATCCTATGTTGATGGATCACTTCCAAGATACAGGATACTGCATTTTTAAGCTATTAAGGATCCTTGCATGCGGTTGAAACACTTTATTTTGCATTAAGACTTCCTGCTGAAGTCTTAATTGTAAGACAAATGCATTGAGCTGATTAATGTTGAGGTTCTCAGCAGACTTTTTTCATATGCTGTTCTAGTGATCTGTAGTACTTAAAATACTTCACGAAACTGTTCAAAATCAATGTAGTTATTGACTGTATTTATCTGTACAGTTCAGTTTATCTTCTTAGATGAATGCTCCTCCTTGAAAATGTGGGAAAACTTACAGAAGTCTTCAGGAAAAATAATGTACAATAGAAATATGTGACTTTAAATTTCCTTTGCCTACAAATACACAATATTAAAGGTGGTAAAATTTCATGATGGTGTAGAATCAGTATAATTTGTTATATCAAGTGGCAGATACAGAGCTGGGGTCAAATTACATCATTTTCTTTTTTGAAACAGTGAAAAGAGGACTGGATTTCTGAAAATGTAGAATTCAAGTTGCAGGCTGTGGTGTAGAAGCTGTCATAGCAAGGAACTCCAGAACAACCCAGTGATCTGCAGACAATCGCTCTGACTTTTCTCTTACAGATGTTGGGATCTCTTTATTTGTACTTCTAAAACTGTTGGATTTTTTTGCATAACCAGGAAATAGTATCTGCACATAAAAAGCAGCGTATTTATTGATCAGTATAATGCAGAGCTGTGACTTTACACAGAAGAGATGCAAAAACTGTGTTAGATCATCTGGACTCACCCTCTAAAAGCAGACATTTAGTAGTTTGCTGTGCTCCATATTTGCCTGACTCAGGATTCCCTATTCCACGTCTGGCAAGATTTGCAGCCTCTCTAATTAGAGACCCATTAAGCTCCTGGAATCCAAAACTTCTAATTTATGAAGAAAGACTTTTTAATTGAGAATTAGTGCGATATTCACTGATGTACATTGTCGCTTGGCAGATGAGTAGCAGCAGTGGATGTTGTAAATGCTTTGGGCTGACAGTTTGACAGCTGGAACCTGAGAAAATTAGCAAGATTTTAATTCCACATATCATTTCTTTTTAAAAGAGCTCGCTTCTTTTTAGTCAAAATAGTGAAGTTTGACAAGCTTGGCTTGACAAGCGTTGATGGGGATACAGTCTAAAAGTTATCAGTTATATTTGGGATTTTGTTTTCTTACCTGACTTCTTCAGGTTTCCCAAACCAGTGGGTCTTTCAGTTCTTTGCCATGGATTATTACTCTTTGTTCTTTCTCCTTCTTGCCACCTTCCTCATCCTTTAACTTTCATTCTCTGTGTCTATTTTTGCAGCATGGAATTACTTACAAACAAACAAATGTTGTGCTTGAACAGCAGGGGGAGTTCTGATCTTTTTTCTTTTTTTTTTTTTCTTTTTCTCCTTTTTTTTTTTTTTTTCCCTCCTTCTAAATCTGTAAAATGTAATTTCATCCCTGTTCAGGTTTCATAGCCTAGGAGGAGCCAGCCTCTTGGGAGAGGGTTATTAGATTCCATTTGCAGTAGTGGCTGTTTTCATTTGAATATGGTGGGTTTTTTCCCCCATTAAACAGTGAAAATAATTTTAAGTGTTCCAGCACTTAACCTGTTAGCAACTGTAACCAGAAAACTAAGGGAGGAGATTCCAGCTAATTGGATTGTTGCATATGAAGGAAAAATCAAACTGACAACAGAAAGTTTTCTGGTTGCGGAATGAGAAATCATGTTTGCAATCTTTCACTGCATTTATTATCTGTGTGTCAAATGGCCCCTTACTGAGCCTGAAGGGAGTTTTTCTTTCATTTTGCCAAATTATTCAGTAACTAGACAGAAGCAGGAAAAGTTTTCCTTAATTTCAGGCCCTGGTGAACTGTTGGGCAGTGGCACCATTACACTGCCTCACACAATTCCATGTGCTTGACCCTGCTGAGGGCTGTGTGTTCCCAGCCTTGCTATTTTCCAGCACAGGTACTTGTGGAGGCATAAAGGGAAATGTGTTTTCCTCCAGACAAATGATGGGGCATAACTTTTTGTTATTTGTGACTTACTTTTCAGGGGTTTTTTTGGGGGAGGGTCAAAATACTGTGAACTCTCTGACTGTTGTAGAGTTTGGGACAGCACAGCTTAGAGAAGTGGAAAAGCTGGGGGAAGGGGCTCCTTCAGCTGTGGAGAATTACATGCATGACTGTGCCCTGAGGCTTTAGTCTTGCAGAGAGATTCCCACTGAATTCAGAGGCTCCACATCCAGAGGGATGTAGACACTGAAGGACATAGTTACACTGCTGCTGTTCTGAGCCTGTGATTCAACTTCAAGTTCCAGGATGGTTGTAGATACTGTGGTTATTAAAACCTCACAGGTGAGAAGATGATAAAGATGATCTGTTAAGATTTCTAGTGATTTTACAAAAACAAAAATGTATTTCCAGGAAAAGCTGCAGTTTTGAAGTGTCTGCTGGACATCCACAAGATTTTCAGGGAGAGTGACCCTGCCTACATCCTTAATGATCTCTTCATTACAGACTATTGCATCTGGATTCAGAAAGTCAAGTAAGTTCTTCAGTATTTATTGATGTGGGTAATATTTTTAGCATATTTCATCTATGAAAAACTATCAGCAAAGTAAAAAGAAATTCTGTCCCCTCTACATGGAAATATGATCCCTCTTTTCTCATTTAGTAGTTGTGTCTGTCCAGCTATTCTTGTGGAGATATTCAGTGCTTTTTTTTTCTGTAGTGACATGACTGGAGAAAGGAGGGAGGAATTGCATTTTAAATAAAAATGTGAGTTTTCATGAATCTATTAATAGGGTTGTTCTGGGGAGAAATCAGCTTCTAGGGAACTTTCATTCTATTGCAATCTCTCAGGAAGAAAAAAGCTTATATATGACTTATATAACTTCCGGATAAAGGTAAGAAATAACTTCTCGTTCAGAATTGAATTGACAGCAGAGGCAGACCATTGACAGCTGTATGAAACATTGATTTATGGGCTGTAGCACTTGTAGCAATTGATTATCAACACCAGAGTAAGTGTCACAAATCTCCATGCACTGTGTGCTCCTGCCCTGGAGCTGTTTGCCAGCTCCCTCTCCCTGACAATGTGCTTTGGCTTCCACTTCACTTGAGAGGAAACAGTGACTCTGCCACTTCCAGACAAAGTCCCTGCACTTCAGCACTTCTGTGCCTCACCTGTGTTCTTTCAACAGAGTTAGCATGGCTTATTTCCAGAGTTTTGGGAAGTTTGCAGTCAGGCTGGTTACAAAATCAGCAGGTTTTAATGGCTTAAAACCAAAATGTCGGTAGGAAAACAGTGGGAAGTGGATTAAATGATTAAAGCAAGCTGCATGTTCAAATCTTACTAAGCTTTATATTGTTCTTGTCAGATTTATTCTGTTTTCCCTACAGCTTTTGTATTTTCTTCCTTCCCTTTTATGTCTTCACAGCCTTCTCTGAAGGGCCACAAAAGAAGGTGTGAGTTGGAATAGGCATTACTGATGCAAACACAAAAAATGCCATTTTCATACTGGTTAATATAGCAAAATATAGACTCATAAAACTGGTTAAAACTAGTCTTTGCTTTTCAGTCCACAATTTAACAAGAGAGTGTGGGAGAAAAATAACTTCAATGCACAAGACACAAGGAGCAGTGAGGGGATATAGAGGGAAACTGGTAATAATTATGATCAGAAAGGGCAATGTGACAGAGAATTGAGGCAATCTGCACAGGCTGTAGGTTTAGGTGTGACCTTATCAGAACTTCTTAGAGAGTTAAAGACCCTCAGTTTATAGCTGGTTATTACATGTTGTAGATGATGTTGATTATTCTCCTCTGTGTGCTTTCAGTGACTGTGTTCCTATAAATAGCAACACACAAAACACTCTAAAGCAACTACAGGTGTTTCCAAACATTCTGATTCATCAATCCTCATTAATTCCAGGAGCAGCCAGTTCATTTTACACTGTCATATTTGAGGAGGCCTTTTTTGGCCACACCTTAACTGTGTGGGAAGTTCCTCAAGTGTGGGGAAATTCATGTTCAGGTTGAAATTGAGATGAAAAAGTGCTGTAAATAAAGAAGGAGAAAGTTATTTCATGGGTCTTTCACAAAGAAATGAGTCATAAGACAGTAATATCACTGCTGCCCATATCAATGAATATAATGTCTGGCAAGTCAGTCATAAAAACCAGGGTTTTCTTTAAATCCAGCCCAGGAAAATGCACAGTAGCTAAAAGTGACTGATAGATTAACACGTTTCCTCCCAGACTCTCACATTATGTCCCAGTTAAGCAGAACTGACAGCTGCTGGAAAGAGGGCAATTAAGCTCTCTTATTGTCAGAGTGACAGGGCACAATAGCTGTCTGTCATTAGGAGAGCGGGAGAAAGAGGAACCGCAGAAACCATTCCTATTTTTAGGTCTGAATCAGGACAGCATTTAAGCATATGCTGAAGTCATTCCTGTTCAGTTTAGCAGTGAAGCATGTGTTTTAAGTTCACCATGTGCAAAGTGAATGGGAACACTTTGTTTTATTCCTTTATGATGAAGGGAAACACAAAGTTCACTTGTCATTCAGAAAATACCTTGACAGATGCATAAATGGGCGACCAGTTGTCTGTTCAGGACAAGGGTTCCCAGCTCCTCAGGGTGAGGCATCTGGAGAGGAGGGTGGTGCATCTCCCATTCCAGGGCAGGATGTTATGACATCCCTATGGTAACTCCCTCTGAAGCCCTGGCACAGGTTGCCCAGAGAAGCTGTGGCTGCCCCATCCCTGGAAGTGTCCAAGGCCAGGTTGGACAGGGCTTGGAGCAACCTGGGCTGGTGGGAGGTGTCCTGCCCATGGCAGGGGGTGGAACAGGATGAACTTTAAGGTCCCTTCCAACCCAAAACCCATTCTATGGTTCTGTGATTGCCTTCGTGGTGAGAGAGTTCTGTGAGGTATTCATAGGTATTTTTGTGGTGGTCTTTCAATGCAGTTATTTTCATCTCCAGTGGGTCTGGACACTTTGTGTTTTGTTTCTTGGTTATTCTTTGCTCCATGAAGCTTCATTAACTTTTTTTGTCTCCATTTCCTCCTGTCTTTTCATAACTGAGAATGCTCTCAAAGTCCATGGAGGGTTTTCCTTTTCTTCCCCTCTTTCCCTGGTAACCAAGTCCTGATGGAGACTGGGGCCTCTTTTATTTGTAAACAGTTCAAACAGACTGTAGGTTCTTTAGAATGAAGAATCTGGTCACTTTAAAAACAGCTGGAAGCAAACTTTTTAGCTCACCTGTGCTGGCAGAGAACATTCTGGGAAATGCAGGTATAGGAAACAAGCTTGGCACAGGCAAAACTGTAATGGATGTATCCAGTGGCAGTAAGCACACAGTCCTATTCCAGATGAAGGGGAACTCCCCTGGTAGGTACCAGCTTTTAAATATTCCACGTGAAAACAAAAACCTTATAGCCAGCAGTGTGTCAATGGCTGATTACAAATTTGGTTTGAGATCATGGTTTGGCTGTGGGGAAATTAGATGAATAAGTGAATGTGTCACTGGGCTGGCAAGTGCTGATTTATTTTAAGCGCAGTGTATCTGGAATTGGAAATGATTAAGCTGCTGAATAAAACACATGCAGGTGGCTAATATTCAGTTGGGTATGGGGAGTGCAAACTAGGTTTTTAATGCTAAGGATTTTATTTTCTTTTTTAGAAAAATGGTTTTAATCAGGTGCCTGGTACTAAGAGAAAAATAGATTCCCAAATGTCTTAGACAATCAGGATATTAGCAAGTGGAGCTAAAATTTTGCCTTCCTGTTTGCCCTCTTAAAGCTAGTTTTACCTGCTTTCTAGGTTTCTAGTATTTCTCTTTAAGCTGCTTTTGAGGTGACTATTAATAATTTCAACTACTGTACAAACTGGCATGTAAATCCTGTTAACTGTTACTAGGCTTTGGAGAAAGGGAGCATGTTGCTCAGCAAAACCTACCAGAAAAGAGGGAAAAGTAAATGTTAACCTGGATAACAAAGGCTCGACAGAGACCTATGGAGGCAGCTTGTGGTAAATCTCAGCAGGTGGTGTCAACATTTCTGTTGAAAAGCCAGATGCAGCCAGATGGAAAATTGCATCTTTAACCCCTGAGGTCATAATGACATGTCATCACTTCATTTGATCCCCCTGCTAAGTGAGCTTATCATCCACCCTGCTGTCACTTCTGTTATTGCTTTCATTTCCATAATAAAATTAAATTTAATTTGTCTGCTTTGCATGCCTTTGTTCTTTAGGTCTGAGCTTTTACGAGCCATTCTGATACATGTGGCAGCCTCTGAGGTGACGTTGTAACTGAATGTGTATTATAAATCAGAGGTTTTCTCTGTCTTCCACACCTTCCTTTGAGCAGAAGGACATGAGGGAGAGGAGAAGGAGTTTTGGGGAAACTGCTGGTTAGTTGACAGCTGCAATAGGGGCTGCTGGAACCAGGGGAATCCAGGTGTGGGCTTGTTGCAGGAGAGCTTTTTCTCCCTCTGGAGAGGAGTTCTGTGTCTGTGACCCCACAGGAGTTTGTCCTTTACAGAAGTCAGAATACTTTACCCACTGCCTCTTGCTGTGCTGAGGTTCCTTTGTGTGGCCTGATGTCTTTCTCCAGTGTTTTGTGTTCCCCTTTGTGCCAGGCTCTATTCACACTGGTTTTTGGCCACTGTTGTACATCTGTGCCTGCTGGCCATGACATGGCTGGAAGGCTGAACAGCTTCCTGTGAGTCCCTGTCCAGGCAGGCTGTAAGTCCATGCTCTTCTGCAGCCCTGCCTGAGAGAAAAACTTGAGCCTATGTCAATTTAAAATACTCTTTACCTAACATTTACATGCATGTTTAGTTTTAAACATGTACCACTTTAGTGTCAGTAAATGTGAATACTTTGTGTTCCTGAAATGGAGGTGAAGTTCTGAGTGTTCCTGGCAGTTTTCCAGGGGGTGGTAGTACAGTTAGTACAGAATCACAGAATGGTTTGGGTTGGAAAGAACTTTAAAGATCATCTTGTTCCACCCCCCTTCCACTACACCAGGTTGCTCAGAGCCCTATCCAGCCTGGCAGTGTTATAGTTGCTGCTGCTCAAAGTTTTGTGGGTATGAGACATGCAGGAGAATAAGGGACATTTTTCATTATCACTACTTTTCTACTTTTTAATTTAGCATTCTGTTCATGTTCTATTGCAAAAAAAAAAAAAATTAAAAAAGATTGTTTATGTACTGTAGTAGCTTCAACTTATGCAGTGAAGGAGATCTGTGTGTTAAGACAAATAAGCTGTTAAATTGCCTTGGTGTGTTCTGTGGAACTGTATCTGCAACTTGCTTTGTTATCCTTCACAAATATGTGCTCCCCAACCTGAGACAAATGTAACATTGCTAATTTTGGTGACTGTAGGTGTAATGTGCCAGTTTGAGCATGGGTTCTTTGAGTTAAAGTTTGGGAAAAAAAAAAAACAACCAGGATTCCTGGTGGCATTTATACAATCTCTGCACAAGCTGTCTTTATTGGAACTAACTGAATTAAAGCTAAGCCAGATATTCCTGAGCTGTCCTTGCTTCTCCCTGATTTGCAGGTGAGACATAACCTGAAAGGTAGGTCGGCCTCATAGGCCTGCTTTCCTTTTCATTTCTTCATTAGAATCAAAACCTAGTCCTTGTTACAGCATAATTACCTGGTCTGAAGCCAGCAGGGAGCTGCTGCTTTGTTGTAGGATGTGGATTTCCCTAAATAAATGTAGGATTAATTACATTCACAGCATGTCATGGAGGTGAAGAGATTGACTCTGATCGTTCAGACCCCCCTCTTCTTTTCCCCAGGTTTTCTGAATCACTTGTTTAATCAATACAGTGTAGTCTTGGCCTGAAGTGTTAGGGCCTGATGTTGCAAAGGCATTAAGAAGCCCAGATCCTTCAGAAACAAAAAAAAGAATTGTGAGATGTAGGATTTTTTACTGCCTGTGTCACATCAGATCATGAAGTACACGAAAGGGAGTAAGGAACTCAACCTGTGGCATCACAGCTTCAGTCCCCTGTGTTGGTTAAAGTGTGGTAAAATGGTAAAAGTGTATTTTACAAGTTACCAAGGGACTATATGTGCAAAGAAAGAGCAGGTTTGAATGTAGAAGACAGTCTAGTAACATTGTTTAGAGCATACTTCTGATAATCAGAGGAGTGTTGGTAGTTTGACTGCTGTGGTGTCCATTTAAACACACTGTACCACACAGAATCTTCAAAAGCCTCTTTCGGTCCATATAAGTATGTGCATGGCTTTATAGGTCTGTTATTCATTTGCATTAAGTTCTCTGCTCTGTAGAGTCTCTGGTTTATTTTCCTTGTATCCTGTTGCACACATGGGCTCACCCATATCCTGTGCTGTGCTTGCTCGTGGAGCAAAAAGCATTTGGGAGCAGGGGCATGTGTTGCAGCCTTCCTGAAAGAATTACTTCAGGCTTTTTGCTAGATTTGAGAAAATATTTTGGAACATGTAACATCTTTTAAGCTTTGTATGAATTTAAATAGAATTTTAACATGCATTCCAGTGGTATGTTAAAATAACTTGTGAAATGGATCATCTACCTGCAAACTTAGGAAATTTGATTCAGTTATTATTTGATAAGATGTGGAAAACTTTAAAAAATGCTTTGAAGTATGTAAATACTGTTTTGATTGTGCCATTTTTACACAGCTGTTTCTTCTTGGCAGTTTTGTTTTCTTTAGGGGTTTAGGGTTTTGTAAAGCTCAAACTACTTGAAAATACAAACCTCAGGCTTTTAAAAGATTTTTGGTTTTCCTTTTTTTGCTGATTGTGGGGTTGATATTTACAGAATCATAGACTGGTTTGGAAGGGACCTTAAAGATCATCCAGTGCTACCCCCTGCCATGGGCAGGGACACCTTCCACCAGCCCAGGTTGCTCCAAGCCCTGTCCAACCTGGCCTTGGACACTTCCAGGGATGGGGCAGCCACAGCTTCTCTGGGCACCCTGTGCCAGGGCCTCCCCACCCTTCCAGGGAAGAATTTCTTCCTAACACCTAATCTAAACCTGCCCATATTAACGAAATCCTATTCCCTCTTTGCAGCATTTTCATGTTCCTGGAAGGAATTAGCTGTAACTTCTGAAACTCAGGACTCTCCTGCTAAATGAGGGGTGAACAGAGTAACTCCTGTAAACTGTGCACCTCTACTGTGAAAATATTAAGTTCAGACAGGAGGATTCAGGAACAAAACCGTCCTGAAAGGTTTTCAAATGGTGCACTACTAATGTTAGTTTATTAAATTTTTGATTTGTGATGGGGGGGAAGAGGGAATATGTTAACACATAATAAAAATGAATCAGTGCTTTAAAGCATTCTCAAATGCTAGAGGAATATGCTAATTTTCAGCTGTTAACCTCTTGGATTCAGCAGCCGTGATTGAAAAGAACAAAGGCATAAACAGTAATATATTCTGGATGAAAATCCTGCCTCTTGGCTCTGTGGGATTAATCTGATTTGTACAGCATGTTTAATGCACTTCATACAGTGGAGTCCTGGGGAAAAACTCACCTCAGAGTATTGCATTTTCTGTGCCTTGCAGTGCCATGGTCAGCTCTTCTCTGCCTTGGCTGGAGTTGCACTTTGGCTCTACCTTCGTTGCTGCCCACGTCAATCTTAGTTTAGTGAAGGCTGCAGTAATTTCAAGTTTGACAAAACTCCAGTTTTCGAAGTAGGTGGTGCAGATAAAAGCCAAATTGCTTTCACGGTGCTGCTTTGAAAGCAGCTTTGCCATTAGCATATGCTTTTAGCCTGTGTTCTGATGTAGACAGTTGTGTTACTTATCAGAGTGTGTAATGGCCACATCACAAAATGCCTTATTTTGATCTGTTTTGTGGTTAGAAGATTATATTTTTCACTAAATCTCTTTAATGATACTGTCATTGTGGATACACTGAAGCCACTTAATTCTCTGCCCCCACCCTCTGCAAAACAAAAGAACTCATTGGATTGGGGAGATTTTTTTTTTAATTTGAAGGCTATTCTTTCCTTTGCTGTTTTGGCTTAATAAGAGCCATGCAGGTACAAGGGATAAATCAAAAAGTCTTGGTGCTGCTTGTGCTCACACCTCTTGATGCACAGGGTGAGGAAGCCGGGATTTATCAGGGCTGCACCCTCCCTGTCCTGTGGTGACTTGCAGCAGTAGCTCATGACTACAATCCCCAATTATTGTAGCTCATGACTACAATCCCCAATTATTGTAATTCCTTCTTAGCAGGTTTTACAAGCTGGCATTACTACTGCTGGCAGCTTTTTCAGCAGGCAGCACGTTTTCTCACTGCTTGGAGTAACTGTGCTGCTCTGGGTTTGCCTCTCACTCTCTCCCTTGGTGGCCTGTGGTGGTGAATTAACTTTGAGGTGTCCCAGCTGCTCTTCAAGCTTTTAACAATAATTGGAGTGGCTACTTCAGGTGGTCTCTTTGAAGTTTAAAAATCTGTAAGAAAACACACTATATGTCTTTTAAGATAAATTTTCTGTGGTGTTAAATGTTATTTATTTCAAGGCTGAAAATGAACTGCACAGGCTGCCCCGGACTGACCTTAAATGCTTATTTGAACAACCTGCATTTTAATACAATCAAGTATAAAATGACACACTCAATAAAAGATTGTAGATTGTGGTAATGGATTGGAGAATATAAGACAGTTGAGGGCAGCAGCTTCAGGAAAAATAGGTTGGGTCATGTTTGAGAACAGTTTGAACCTGAGCACCTCTTTATCTCTGAGCAGGTGAGAGGGTGAACACACTTCAGCTGAAGAAGCAGAGTGGCATCATTTAGAAGAAGGAAGTGGTATGACCTTAGAATGCATCACTTGTAAGACTGTAAAGCACAGACTGATTCTCGTGTCTGTTCAAAAAGGTGCTGAAAAACTGTGAGAATTAGGGGGGAAAAATGTTCCCTGAATGATCTATGTTAAGGCAAAGACACCAGGTAAACTCAGTAGTTCATTGGTAAGAAAGCTAAAGGTTCATCTAGACTTGTCCTCAAGAATGATGGCACAGAGATTTTGGGGTTTAGCCACTGTGTAGTGTAACACAGTTACAAATCCATCTAGTTGAACGAGAAGCAGGAAAAATTCAGATAGAAGTAAGTCTTGTCATCTTCCTAGTAATTCTGTACTGTCTTATTTGTTTCCATCATGATAGCATAGCTCAAAAAACTCACCTTGTGGCTCAAACACAAACTCTGGGTCTGATGCAGAAGGTATTGGAGATTCTGTGCCATTTGTTATGCTACTAAAACAGCCTCCCAAGAGGAAATGCTATCATTTTCCTTAAAACTTAGACAAGAGTTAATCAATTTATCAAAGACTATGTTGCCTGTTGGAAGAAAACCCAGATTTATTTATTTTCATCCCAAGTCCTCTGCTCTTAAACCTTAGATCATAGTTCTTTGATTTAAAAATAGTAACTAATAATTTGCAAGCACATTATGTGTCTCTTCTTTCCCTGTTTTGATGCCTGTTTTTAATACAGTTTGTTTGTTTCCTGCCATCACGAGCTGCCAATGCCTCTCCTTAAGTGTTGCATCTTTTTTAAGGCCTGAGCTGTCACTTCAATTGTCTTTGAAGCAGAAGGTGCACACAGAGCACTTGGTAAATAATAATACCCAAGTAATATAATATACTGATTTAAGAGCCTTAAGGCAAAAACACTTTTTGCCCTGAGGGCCCAAAAAGGTGATAGGCAGGTGGGTATAATACCAGAAGTTCCCCTTCATGTATGTTTTAGCAAGCCCTGTAAAACATGGCTTCTTAACAAGGGATTTAATCTCTCCTCCCAGCTGCTAGCTGCAACTTCCTTTGATGTTTTTCCTCTCCTGCCCTGTGTTGTTTTTTTCCTATTTATTCCATCATTTTTCTACAGCTCCTGTTCCTTCAGGCTGTGTCTGAATGCACCTTGCTCTGGGCAGAGGAGGCACAAGAAGAAAGCCATTTTTCCCCCCCTCAGGCTACAGCTTTGATTTTCCAAAGTTGTGGGGAGGCATTTCCTATCTGCCTACAGAGGGGTCAGTGAGCTGTGTCATGTCTCTTCAGTCAGCACATCTCAGCTGACTTGTTCTCTGGTTTGGGGAGGGGAGGGCTGAGCTCCTGTGCTTGTTCCCTTTCTGAGCAGGTGGAATGTGCAGCTCTGGTCCAAGTGGGAAGCTGATCTCCAGGCTGAAAATGCCTTCCTGGTTTGCTTCCAATGTGGTCAGTAGCTAGCTTAATAATTACTGTTCCTAAAAGGCATGATCATGGAATCATAGAATACTTTGGGTTGGAGGGGACCTTATGGGACCATCCAGTTCCAACCCCCTGCCATGGGCAGGGACATCTTCAACCAGACCAGGTTGCTCAGAGCCCCGTCCAACCTGACCTTGAATGCTTCCAGGAATGGGGCATCCACAGCCTCTCTGGGCAACCTATTCCAGTGTCATACCACCCTCATTGTTAACAACTTCTTTCCTGTATCTAACCTAAATTGACCCTCCTGCAGTTTTAACCCATCACCCTTGTCCTGTCAAGTCCCAGAGCAGCTGATAACAGGTGCCCCAACACACCAGGGAGTGTGTGGGAGAAGCTGGGAGCAGCTGTTCAGTCGAGACCCTTGTGAAAATCTGCCAGGAATTTGCAAGATGCTCAGATTTGGTGTCTTTTCCTGTTCAGATTGTGTGAGGTGGGAATGGACTGTGAGTGGGAAGGCTGTAGGTGTTGTTTTCCCTTCAAGTGTTCGGGGTGTCAGTCGGAAGAGATGGAGCAGCGTAAGAGTTAAAACTCTGATCGACCTCACTGTGTTTTTGGTGGATAAATTCCATTGCAGAGGGGTAGGATCATGTTGGAGTAATGTGTTTGTAATTGTGCCTTTAAGGCTGTTCCCTGCCATTGTTGTTATTTTTGTACTGCAGGACTTCAGTAGCATTATCCTGACACTAAAATTCACGTTTTCTGCCCTGCTGTCTGTGAGTAGCTTTTTATTCTCATATCGTAACACAAATGGTATAATTTGCAGTGCTAGGGGAGCTTTCTCCTGGATCACCAGCAGTGATGGTGAAGACCCAGTTCTAGGTAATGGCAGTTCAGAAATTTGAGGGAGATGGAGCTAATGTAGAACAACTGTCAGTGTTCCATTTCTGTAATGCAGCCAATATTAATATCACATCATAAAATCTCCTTCTTTCTCTGCATCTGTTTTGTGGTGAGTTATCTATTCATCTTTCATTATTTGTGTTTATCATATATAACTTTGGAAGCTGTACCATTGTTAGATGTTTGGACTGGCTGCAGCTTACTGGAGCTATTTTGGCAACAAAGATCCATTAAATTGTTTTTAAAACTTATGAATACTGTTCAGTTTCTTTTTATAGACCAATATTAATTCCAAGTCTGTTTTCTCTTATGAATATTTTCATAATATCATCTACATAAGTAAGCTGTACTTGATTTCTTTTATAATCCATGATCTGTTTGGTTTCAACTTATCAAAAAGACCAAGTAATGAAAGTAAGATGTTATATTGGAAAGCTTCATCTTTTTTTAAAATATTTATAAATGTGAAGTTCAGCTCATGCAGTATTTAGATTCATTATGAAAGAAGCACTGTGGAATTTCAGAATAAATATGGAGGAAAGTCACTTGAAACATTCAGACTTATTAACATAAAAGAAGTCACTTAAATTGAAATGATGGTGCTGTGTTTTTTATTTGATTTATGGTTAACAAACTGTAATACTTTAAGCTATGTAGATAGCAGCTCATGTTTACAAGACTGCCAGTTGGATTGCACTGTAAGTACATCACTCTCTTAGTTTCAGGATCCATGTAATGCCCTTTGAAAGCCAGAATTTCAAGATTAAAGCACTTTATGTTGCCCTTAAACCCTCTGGATTCTCCCCATCAGCCGTTGTTTATGGTTCAGGGCTGTTTTCTGTCACCTGAAGAGAAGGGGGGGTTTCTCTTGTCCAAAGTGGTCTGTTCGTGCTGCCTCTCTGCTCTTCCCATCCCATCCATTTGAAGTGGTGGCATCTTGCTTACAGGGAGATGTATTTTCCAGATACCTGAGTGAACCCAGTGCTCCCTTTTTCACACTGTGGTTTTCCCATGTTTCAGTGAAGGTTTGGTGTGCAGGGAGCGCTTTTCCAACCTCTGCTTTATGTGGTGTCAACAAGATATGGAGGGGAAAAAAAAAAAGATTCTATAAACTTCCCAACCCAAACCTTGTGCTGTTGCCTCTTCCTCCCATCCCTTGACACTTCCACCAGGCATATCCACAGCTGGAATTAGCATGGATCAGCTGGCTGGTGCGTGCCATGGCCTCCTCCCAAGTCAAGACACGAGAGCTGTGTCCTGCCAGCCTTTTCTCATGAGGCTTATTATTTATATCTCTGCTTATTTTCCTGAAATATGTAGGAATTTGAAGATCTCCTTTAAATTCTAGTTGCTCTTAAATTTGATGAAGTTGCCTAATGTTTCCAGGAGTACTTAGAAAGGAAATAATTAACATTATGAACATGGAGAATGTAGTTGTTTAAACCCAAGTTATTTAGGCTAAAAATCAGAATCCATCATCTTGAAAAATAGAAAGCATGACTTCTTACCTGCAATTGCATAAAATATCTTGCACAGATTGAGCAGCTTTTATTTCAGCATCTGCTTTTCATAAGGAAGTGCAGAATTTGAACAGTCTTTAGGGGAGATGGTTTCTTTCTTTCCTAAGAAAACAATGGTTACTCCAGGACTAATTCATATGAACAAATCTGTTACTGCTGGTGTGTTTACACTCATCTGTCTTTCTTTTGCTGCTGGTAAGGTAGAAGATTAGTTAAAGTTTAGGTCGATTTTTTACCTGAGTCTTGAAGAAAATTTTCTGTTTCTCCTTTATCAACACACTAAATTCAGCTTTGTTCTTCTATTGTCTTCTGTACTCATTGATCAGAGCTAATGAGATTTTAATGGAGTTATTTATTGCTTCTACCTCTTACTGTAAAAATATATAATAAACTAAGCACATGAAACTGGTGAATGGTGGTGTTTGCATTTATCTCTGGCTGTTAGTTGTACATCCCCTTCTGTGATCCTTTCAGATCTCAGAAGCCAGGTAGGGTCATGATGAGCTAACCAGCTAATAAAGGCTAGGAAGGGATTTAGTAGATGTTGTATGTTCATCTTTCTCTGTGTTCTTCTGCATGAGGTATTTTCCAGCTCATGCCTTAAACTTCATGGTATTAATGTTATGCTTTGTTTTAGACATGTTTCACTGCAAACAGTAGTTATGTTCCCAGAGCTGGGTGAAATAAAATGTGTGCATAGATTTCCCCAAGCTTGTGGGGGAGTTGGGGTAATGGTGTATGAAAAGTACTGAGCAATAAAAACAGTGTAAAGTTAGTTGTTGTCCTAGTCTGTACTGCAACAGTGTGCATGGATAGGCAGAGTGGTTGGCACTATCTGTTCACATTTACCAGGACTACTTTCTACTCAGAATTTCTTTCAGAACTTAATTTGGAGTATTTTTGGGCACTGCTTCTGAACTTGCTTTTTTCAAAGCTATTTCACTATTGTTGGAGGTCATTGACTTGTGTATAATTGAAGCACTCATTACAAATAACCTTGGAAATGAAATAAAAAATGGTGAAATATGGCTTCTCACATAAAACACATGCTGAAAGGTGTAACTGAGCCTTAATCTCTTGTTTCCAGGCAGACTCTGAGGCTCATGTTCTTTTGTAACCCATGACTTCTAAAGTGTAGTTTGGGAAAATGGATGGTGTGTTTAGTGTGATGAGTTTCTCATTATTGCAAATGGATTTGTAAGGATTCTTTTCCTGAACTGGGGGATTTTTTTGTGATCCGATCTCATCATTTGACCATTTGTGCCTTTTTTTTTTGTGCCTGTTGACTTGAGCTGTTTCTGCATTAATGAATTCTGCTTTTGCATTCAGTGCCATCATCGTTATCGCTTCCATGTCTTACCAGTCAGGGTTGATCAAACCTAGACTGTTTCATGTCTTGAATATTTTATTAAAATCAAATTGCCTGTCAATTCTGTATCATAAGAATTCCATCATTATGTTTAGGTTTTTTTCTTTCAAGCTGCTTGAAATTGTATGTCAGGTGTGGAGGGATGTTTGTCATCATTAGTTGCCTTTCTGAAGGAATCATTCTACTGTTGGGCTAAACCCCTGAAATTTAAGTTCTGTTACAGCCACTCAAGAGTGTGTGTGTCTTCCCCATTTATCCTCCACCCCTGGCTCTCAGAATATGCTGATCTAGTAACTTACAGTGTTGTTTAACAAAGTGAGCTCAGTTATCAGCTTCAACAGACACATTGTCCCCAAAAATCACCAGTTTGGTTCCTCAAGTAGCTGTGCAGGACTAGACACGAGCTGCATCTGAATTTTCAGTGAGGAACAGTTTATTGTCTTGATTATTTATAAGACCAGTTGGATCCCTCTTGTATGAGCTTACTTTGTTGTCTTCTGCTGTCTTGTTTGGCTGTACCTTGTTGAGCCTTCTTGCTTAAGAGACCTTAAGCTGTAGACTTACTGCCATAGGGATATTAATTTCCATCAAGATCACGACAGAGTTCCTGCGGGAAGTTCATCTGGCATTATCAGGAGACTGAATGTTGAACAATGTCTCTTCATACCCCTTTTGTCTGGGCAGATAAGGCTCGGGCTGGAAGACAGTGATGGATGGAATCCAGCAAGAGCCACTCAGGGCAGGAGGAGAATAAGATGATCTGAAGGGTGTGGAGGGTCTGGCCCTTTGCAGGTGCCCTTTTGTTCAGCAGTGACAGACCGTGCAGAAACATCAGTTATGTCCTATTGCAGCCTGTCCTCAACCAGCCTGGTGGCAAGGCAGGAAATTCCATTATTCCTTCTAGTTTAACTGACATTTCAATATCTTTCAGACAGTGAATTTGCAGGTCCTCTGTTTCTGAACTGCTGAGGTTCTACTTTGGGATAATATCTGGTGATGTCTGAGATAATTTTAACTCTGGGATTGTCTTAATACTTACAGTGCCTCTGGCTACATGAATAATTGTGGGAAATTGTAAGCAGTGCTGCCAGGTATGTAATTTGGAGCACATTTAACGTGGGGATACTCTTGGCTGGTTGCATTGCTTGGTATCTTATCTGTTTTATCTAAGAAAGAGAGTGCCTGTGAAACCTTCATAAGTGAGTTTTGCCAGGCCTTGTGGACAAAGGTAGTGTAAATAGACCCTGATGCTTTCTCCTTTAACTTGGTAACTTCTCATATATTAACCATATACAATTAAGGCTCTGGGAATATCTTGTGATCCAGCAGGCAGAAAACCTTTTGCCTAATGCAACAGCTTTACTCTTACATGGATCCTGTGTGTCCAGAGCTCCTGCTGAGTGGAGATAAGTTAAATAAGTGCCCTTTCTGTATCTGTCAGCCCTGCTGACTGGCACAGCACGCTGCTAGTTTGTATTTGAATGCATCCCAAGGAACTGCAGGGCTACCAGGGGACCAGAGCTTGGCAGGGAGACAGGCCCATTTTCATACTTGGTGGAACCTACGCCGCTCCACAGGCACGTCTGCGCTTGAAGTATCTGCTGGTTCTTTCAGACCTGTTTATCTTGCCTGCAAGGCTTAAAGATAATTAATGTAAAGTGTTTTACACTTAAAACAGCTTGTCAGCCCCGTGGAGCCAAGTCAGAGCACTGCTGGTGTGGAGGACTTATTCCCAGTGTAACACAGCGAGCAGGCCCTGACCGCATGGGAACAACAGAATGCATCAAGACTTTGGTTAGTTCTGAGATTAGCTAGGTTCCAGCTTGGTTCCACGACCAGTTAGGTCACATTCAAACACCAGGCTGGTAAGCCAAGTGCTGTCAATGCTTGTGATACTCAGGTTCCCATGCTTTGTTCCTCTCCTGCTGTGCTCGGCTCCGTGTGCTGTCACTTGGCTGTGACTGAGCCAGGGCAGATAACAAAGAAATTCTGTTGCATTTTGCTGTGTCTTACACCTTGTTTACACTGTGTACTCAGCACAGTGGATGTTTGTATACATCTGTGAAATGCAAAGCCAAATTGATGAGGCAGTAGAAATAATCCTTCTATTGTTTACAAAAACAAAAGCAAGCTGGAGCTTGTGCCTGTGCAGGGAAAGTCACTTCTCATTCCACAGCAAAATGTGACTGATTCCGGCTTTGGGAGGCTGTGCTGCCAGTGTGACTATGTCATAAACTCACAGAATGGTTTGGACTAGAAAGGACCTTAAAGATATCTTGTTCCAGCCCCTTGCCATGGACAGGGACACCTTCCACCAGATCAGGTTGCTCAGAGCCCCATCCAGCCTGGACCTGAACATTGCAGGGATGAGGAGTACACAACCTTTCTGGGCAACAACGTTTACTCCCATGTTTGCAAATACTCTGTGCAAATTTTTAGATACGTAATTCCTTTGCCGTTATAGTGTGCAGTGCCATCATCATACATAATGCTGGTTTTCATTTTTTCAAGTTCTTTTTGAGTTGTTTGGGGTTTTTTAACTGCTAAAGCAAGAGAATTGGATGTAAGGCAAGTACCAGGCAGATGGAAAGGTCTGGCCTATTAACACTTCGATTTCTGCCTGATGGACATAATATACAGAAGCATAATTACTTATTTTTATTTTAGCATTTGGGAAAAATGAGAATTTTGTGGCTGGATGTACCCCCCCCACCCAAGTCCTGCATTTATTTTTACTCTCAGTGACTAGGTTGACTTTTGTTTTTCCTTCCAGCTTATGTTAAATCTTCCTTGGAAACCATCACTCCCTAATGTGTATCTTCTGTGAGACCTGTTTCTCATAGCTCAATGTTCTGGAGATAACAGCTATCTTCATTCTTCAGATCCCAGAGTGCTCTGTGGCAGACCTGGAGCTCACAGGAGTGTTCATCTTTACCTGGAGACGTGTCCTGCTCTCCTCCCACCCCTCAGCCCTGCAGTCAGTCCTATCTCCATCACCTCTCCTCATGCTGCCACAGGAGGCCTTTGCTATAAACCTGTAATGATTTCCCTTTCCTGTTGCCATAATCCTCCTTTTTTTTTTGCCCCCCTCCTTGTTTTCTCCATCTCCCTTTCATTCTTTGTTCTTTTCAACCCCATTTCACTCTTATAATCTAAAATCTGTAGAACAAGGGTTATTTTTTCTTTTTCTAGCACCTGAAGAAACTCCCTTGTGCTTAGGCAAGGATTACTGTAGTTCTGTCTTGGAATTTTAATTCCAAACTACATGGACAAGCCCCGAGATGCCTCTGTTATCTGTTCCTCAAAGCTATACATTAAACAAAACATGCATCTGATCAGTTTAACCTGTAATTAAACATTTTCCTTAAGCAACTGACATTGTGATAACTAATAATTATCATGTGTAGCACCTTTAAAACCTATTATGCATGTTTATGTAAGAACACTATTACCATAATAATAAGATATCATTACCACAAATGTGCATACTGAATGAGCATGTCTTAAAGTAATCATGGATTCCATTAATCATACTTGAAAAATTAAAGTATTTGCTGTCTAATCTCTCAAACACTACTCGAAAGATTTTGGAAACAGCAGGACCTGTTTATTGCAAGTCTCTAATACATGAGATCTCATTTTTGCTTATCTTTCAGCTTGGGAAATCATTAGCTCAGGGACACTAGGTCTCCCATTGAAAGCATTTCCATGCTCTGATTTTTAGGCTGTTTGCCCTGTTTTTTGTCCAGGGAACGCTCCCACCTTTTCTTAAGGCTGATGTGAAATGCACTCCTGAAGCTCAGTTCTCCTTCAAATTAGATAATTGCCTTAAAGTAGATGAACTGATAGCTAATTGTAATTCTCCTAGTCCCTTGCACAGGGGGAGGGGAAAAAACCCTCAACCTCTTCTTTAAGTGCTCTCTTTTTTTTTCTTTTTCATTTAATAGAAGATTGGAAAGTTGGGGAATGGAATTTTCTGCTTTTATGTATAAATTTGTCAAGAGGTCACAGTTTTGAGTTTGTCTCTCATTGAAAAGTTGAGCTTTGCAGATTGTCCATTTTTTTTTTTCTCTTAGAGACTCGAGGACCAGAGTGAAAGCTGAGAAGAAACATTTGGCCTACTGAGAAATCTGAGGAACTGAAAAGAGACTTTTTCATAGAATCACAGAATATTTTGGGTTGGAAGGGACTTACAAGGTCCATCCAGTCTGACCCCCCTGCAATAAGCAGGGATGGATACCTGATGTGTCCAAGAGCTAAAAAAACCCAATTATTGCTTTAGAGAGACCATTCTTTTATCTGTCATAGGACCACATTGAATTTAGTAACATCATGTGTATTGAGCCAAGTGAATATATCACTGTTTTTTTCTTCCCTGACATTTGGCATTGAGTAATCTGGAGCCCAATGAAGTATTTATTAATGACAAAAAAGCACATGATGTCATACACCTCCTCAGTACTTGATGCAGTTATGGGATATGTTTCTATATCTATAAACTGCATTATAAGAGAATAGTGAAAGAGGAGGAGAGGATTTTAAGGACTGAGAATACCAAGCAGGGAAAACATGCATGGAAAATCAGAACAGCAGAAATAGGAAAAAGCCAAAAAATACATATAGAATTGGGAAACAAATTGACAGACATGACAGAAATGTGAGGAGAAACAGCACTTTGAGAATTGATTTTCATTCTGTAATGGTAGCAGTGAAACAGGTGGGTGAGGCTGAGCCAGTGGGAGCTATAGGTGTCTCACCAGAGGAAATTGTGCCAGAGGGTGTGTTGTGAATCAGTTGTTTGTGGCTGTCAATGAAATTAAAGGCAGCCACATATAAAACTGGGACAAAACAGTGTTCTCTGTCCCAGGGCACGTTCAGCTTTGGGAGCTCCCATTGCTGTGGGCAGACAGGGAATAGGACAGGAAGAGGGGCTGTACCTTCATTTACTGACAGCTCTCCCAGGGGAAGGGGACACATGCACACCCACAGACACAGAGCTGCAGGGGAGGAAGGAGACTGTTTCCAAAGCAAAGCCAAATGCTTTCTGAAAGGGATATAAACTCTGGTGACTCGGGGTATAAATCAGCTTCTCACCAATGTGCTCAGGAAGCAGATTTCCCTGCAAACCAGTTGTTCTGCACCCACCTACCTGCAAGTTTCCATGAACCTCTCAATGTATCACTTGGCTTCTTTTCCTTTTTTTTTTTTTTAAATGATGGACCAGGGAGAATGCTTTCTTTGTTCCCAATTAGGTTGGCAATTTCTCAAGTCCTCCTTAACTTTTCAAGAAAAAAATCAAGAACTATAGTAAATTGCCAGAAAGAAAACATGAGAATAATGTTAAGTTACCAGATTTTTAAAATTTGGTACCTGACTTTATAGTAGAGACTGCTAGGATGATGTTGTATTTAATTCTTAGCTTTATATTTAAAAATCGTAGAAATATAAATTGTTCACTTCTGGGAAACTTAGTTTTCTACTCTGTGGGTTGAACTAAGGAAGTTTATTATGTTCTGTTCCAAGATCAGCTTTTAAATGTTGCACTGTCTGTAAAGTGTGTAAGAAGCTGCACTGAATTTCCCTTCCCCCACTTATAAATACAATTCCTTTAGGAGAAAAAAAAAATATGGAAGCTTCTATGTTATACTGAGTAATTATGCCTCCTGGGAAATAGAATATAAAGATCTTTAAAACCATTCAACTGAGAGAACAAGCACTTTAACTTTTGCCTCACAGGAGTCATGTATTACATCCCCAGCTCCTTGCTCCAGTGTCAGTGTGTCGTGCCTTGCAGGTTTGCAGCTTTGGCAGAGGAAATGAAACCCAGTCAGTTACTGCAGGATTTATTGCAGACCTGCTGCTGCAGGAAGTGGTGAAAAGCTGATTGATAGTCTGAGGCAAAACTCTACAACAAGAAACAGGATGTATGTTTGTTATTTTATACCCATTTTCCCCTCTGCCCTCACCACCCTCCATTTCAAGGCACTCTCTTACTTTTTGGCCTCTGTTTATAAATCCATGATGCCCTTTTCTGGGAAAGCACGTGCTGACTTCCAAACACTCGAGGAAATAGATTGGGCTGCACCAAGGGTTGGAGGCTGATGTGGTGTGTCTGCTTTATTAGAGGTGTTGATCTAAATGGTCCTGTTATTCCTGTTGAATTATATTTCAGCTGAATTCCAAGTGAAAAGTAAAGCACATCTACAGAGGAGTGAGCATTTCCTGGGATAATGGGTGCACAGGCTGGCTGGGAGAGGAGAATGGATCACTGAGATGGCCCCTAATCAGCATGTGCTGCTGGTTCATGCACATTTAACAGACATATCTACAAGGGTAATAAACCAAAATAATTTTGCTGCATATAAACTTAATGCAGGCAGCCATATGTGCTGCTAAAGGCAGCAGTCCTGGAAAGGTTTGTTCTGACCTGTGTTCTCCCTCACTGTGCACTGCTGAAGCACCAAAGCAGCAGTATCTTTTCTGAAAGTATCACAAAGACTTTCCATGGGATATACTCTAACCTTGTGGGCAGAGTTACTCTAAATAATTGTAATTATGGATACTTTTTATTTTTTTCCCTCCTGTAGCAGCTGCTTTTACAATCAGGACCAAAGAAGTTGTTTTGCACCCCAAGCAAATAGTAGAAATGTTTTAAGACTTCAGTAGAAATGTTTTAAGATTCGTGTTCTCGTTGTAAAGTTCAGTAATACATCTTGTTCTTTTGTTAAAGGTCAAAAAAGTTGGCTGCACTCTCTGAGTCCTTGCAGAAAACCACGCTCACCAAGTCCCACATGGGGCTGGAACTGGAGGAGCTGGAAGCAGCAGCAGTGCTGGTACAGGAGGAAGAGAACGCGTTAAAAGCTGCTGGCACAGTTTCCAAGCAACAGCTGCTTTCCTCGGAGTCGGAGACGAGTGACTCTGAAGAATCAAGCAGCACTTCATCATCTGAGACAGAAGGCTCTGATTCAGATGAGCGAGAGTCCTCGACCAGTGAAGATGGGGAAATAAATTCCTTCCAAGGCACACTTGAGGAGGAGAGGACAGCTCCACTTATTGACTGTAATGCACTGAGGCAGGGCACAGACACCTCGGCGCTGGGGGTTAGTGAGGAAACAGCAAAGGTTTCTTCACAATCTGCGTCTCTTCCCAGGAAATTGATAGAGGAATTAGAAATGCAAATGCACTCTGCAGTGAGGCTTTCAGAGCAGCCTGAAGGATTGGCTACTGCAAGCTGCGTTTCACAGGAACAAGAAGGAAACCCTGTACCCGAACCTGACAGGTTTTCAGAAGGTGCTGCTGGGAGGGGAAGTTTCTTGGAAGTGTCTTCAAAGCCAAACCCGTTGCTTTTTCTCTGCAGCACAAATGAAGACTAAAGGACCACGTAAGAACACGGTGTGACCCACAACTCCTCGCTGTGATGAGGTGTCCCAAGGCTGTCCTGAGCTGCAGAAAGACGTTTTTGGTTTTTGTTGGAGGACAAGACTGCTTTGAAAAGAATTTGTATGACTGTGTGATAGAAACCCTCATAGTTAGTTTTTATTTCTCTCCTCTGATTCAACAGTCTGAGATTTGATGTGGGAATGTATAATTTCAATAAACTTCCAGAAGCAGTTGTCATTAAGCTTATTCACTGATAGAATGATGTCCTAGTCAAATACAACTGAAATGAGTTGTAGCATGATTTTAGTTATCTTTAGCTGTTCGGATTTGCTTGGAAAATATCGTGGTTCTATAAAGTTGCTTGAAATTGAACTACTGTTTCTTAATTTTAAAATGCTTTGTAGCTAACTTCAAAAATAATGGTTACACTTTAAAAAGTCTAAATAGTTGATTGCAAATTACTTTTAAATATATATTTTCTAATATTTTTACAAAATAAAGGCTAGGTTTTTGCCACCAGTACAAGATAAAATGGTCATTTTGTGTGTCTAAGAGATAGAAACTTATATTACTGCAGTTCTTACATAAGTTATTTCAGCGGTTTTGTGATCTGTTTATTCTTTTCTGTTGTTTTTGTGATGTTGGGCACTCCTGTGGACGTTTTTGTTGCTCTTTAAAGAACAGAAATCCCAGTTATTTCTTATTTCTGCATATGCTCCTACTACTCCCACAGTCATGTGAACCAAAATGAGGGCAAAACCTGGTACGTGGGTCATGGGCACAGGACTGAGAGCAAACCTTGCTAGTTTGGCATGTAGCTTTGGTCAACTTACATGTTCCTTTTTGTCTTTATAATGCTAAAACAATCCACTTAGTTGATATATTTTGTTAACTAGTTCTTGAAATCACATGACTACTGCAAATTATCAACTGCTATTTAATCTCTACAGAAGGATTTGAGAGGGAAGGAGAGTGGAACATGGACCACCAGGTTTGGTTTCAGCAGGAGCACAAACCCAACAGGAGCCCCACGATTCACACTTCTGAAGGAGCAAGTTGTGATTACTATTCAACCTTCTTGCTATTAAAAAGCATGTAAAAATCCCAAGCTTAAGCATTTATTCTTCACCAGTGCTGTTCCCCGCTGGAAATCAGCAGGTGAGCTCTGTTCCTGTGCTGGCTCCTGTTCAGTGAGAGCTGCAGCCCTGATCTGCCACTATTTTTTATGTTCTTAAATACTTGCTGGTCGCTTAATCAGTCTCTGTGTTCTGTTCCCTGGGGGAGAAACCTTTCCCATCCTCTGTGTCAGGGAGCATTTACTCTTCTAAATGCCAGCAATAAAATCTATGCTGGAGCTGCTGCTGTCTGAGAGGGGGAAAAATACACTTCAGGAAAAAAAAGAAGAAGGTCCTCCTGCTTTCCCCAAATTACAGGTGTGACCTCTGGAACTTCCTGCAGCTGAACAGGGGCTGGAGAAACTCTGTGGCATTTTGCAAAACTGTTTTCTGGTCATGATAATGGATTTTGATTGTTGTATGTTGATTGATGGCGATTTTGTGTGACCTCTGTAGGGATGAGGTGGGAAGTTTTTCCGTACTGGGTGACTTCTGCACTACCCAGCACAACTGGAGTGCTCAGGATGAGTGGTGTCTGTATGAAAAAGAACCCCTGCTTCTCCAAAAAGATTGCATGGGGACACTTCTAAAAGAAAAGTGGAGCTCTAATGTTGTTTAACCAGAATTAAGGTTTACTGAAGCTGTGAACCACCACCACTTGGGAAAACAAAAAAAAAACCACCAAATCCCACCACTACCCCCTGACCCCTCGATCCCATAAGCTCTTGTGGGTTCTGAAAGAAGTGAGAGAATTCTGGTAAGGAGTCAAATTTATGGAGACAAACTAATTGGCATAATCCACAGGAGTTGTTTTGCAGATCTTCCAGGCTGATGATCAGCTGCTGTCTGAGGAACCCAATACGTGTATAGTCTGTTCTGTTGGCTTTAAACTTCTCCCTGTCTCTAGTGCCCCTCCCCACCCTATGCACCCAGGCTGATTTGTAGCACAGCCAGTACTTGGTTTTAAGGCATTTGTTGCTTATCATAATTATCCCAAAAGGAACAGAACTGCAGTATCTGTCCTGGAAATATGTTTGAATATGAGCTGAGCCTGAGGGGGGAATGCTGGGGCATTTTCCTGGAGGAGGGGAAAGCAGCTTGTCTGAGGTGTCTGGAGTGCTCTGAGGGAGAGATTAAACAGAACTGGGTTGGAAATATAATTTGTTTACTGTTAATAATCAGTGAAGCTTAAAGCAGTGATTAGGGCAGGTAGATTGTTCTGTGCTGGCCCTGTGTGTGGCAGGGCTGCAGAGCTCCCCTGGGGCCAGTGAAGGTGTCTGTGGGGAGATGGCTCCAGGTAACACCCTGACACTTGTCCATGGACCTCTCGGGGACAGCACCGACCTCGTAGCCAGGTAGGGGTTAAGTGAAGGCAAGGTGCCAACCCCGTGTCCTCCCAGAGCTGAGCTGTCCTTAGGGAAAGCTGGGGAAGTGATTGGCAGCAGCCTGAATTCCTGCCTGAGGCCCTTGTGGGGGTCTGTTCCCCATCCTGGAGCACTGCTCCTGCCAAGGAGAGGAGGAGAGGGAGCTGTGTGTGCTCTGGGTGGCACAAGTGCCAGTCCTGCTGCCCTGGGCCCTGGTAAATGGAAACAGAGACAAATCCAAACCTCTCAGGCCTTGGCTGCACTGAGGGGGCAACATGAAGTGTGTGGGGAGGGAGGGAGGGCTCTTCCATCCAGGAACTGGCTGGAAAACAATGGAGATGCACTATGTGAGGGAGGTGCTTGTTCACACGGTGCTTTGAGAATAAGCAACAAGTGAAATACTGGAAACAATCAGAAGGAGATAAACAGAGGCAGGTTTTGCTCTTTTCTCCTTTTTCTTGATGAGGACAGTGTGACCCACAGGACATTGCCACCTTCTTTCCCCAAATTAAAAATATTGACTAACAACCCCATTTAATCTGTGATTAAATAATTCCACTTCCCCCCACCCCCCTTTCCTAATTCCAGACAGTTTTCTGAAAAGCCTGTAAAGGTTTTGCTCTACGTCTAAAGAAGAAAGCATCGATTAGACTTGATTTACTGTAATAAATTGTAAATATGGCAAAGGAATTGATTCACAGCACTGAGTGAAGGGGCTGGGCAACCCTCTGCCACTGCCACAGCTGAGTGTTGTCACAGCCCCAGCCTATGGCTCAAGGCTGGAGAAAACAAACAGGGAAACACATGTCAAACAGATAAATTGCTCTGCTGTTTAGAGCTCTCCGTGGAGGCCATTTGTCTCCAAGATAAGGAAGAATGCACTCCAAAGCCAGGAGAAGATAAGCAGGGAGAAGAAAATGAATGTGGAGTTGCTGTGGTGGCACTTGGGTGTTGGCACAGGGAGCGAATGATGTCCCCCCACGTCTGCAGGGAGCAGGGTGAGCACCCAGGGGAATGTCCAGTGTGAACTTGCAGACTGTTCTTAAATATTTCAGGAGTGGATGATATTTATACCTCTATAGCAGACAAACAAATGGTGTCACATCAGTTGTCTGAGTCACTGGAGTGTTTTCTGAGCCTGTCGTGGATCTGTCCCTCCCCTTTTTCGTGGTAAGTGGGCTGCAGCCTGTGGTTATGTGGGCATGTGTGAGGCATGATTTTGCATTCACACAACAAATTTGGGGTTGTAGTATTGTGGTACCCGTAAATCATGCCATGTTTTATATTCTTAGGTTTTGGAGAAGTAACAGTCCCGCTGCAACAAATGCTGCATTTGGAGACCTGACTGAGATCGGATCCAAAATGCTCTCGGTAATGTTGGTTTGCATTTCATTAACTGTTTTCTCACATTCACAAGCCACTAGACAACTGAGCACAGTTGGTGGCATTTTGGAGGATGCCTGGGGACAAAAACAAGAGCTGCCTCCCTTAGGGGAGGACTAAGATGTCGGCAGAGCTCCGTGAAGGAGGACAGCTCTGACCCAACAGCAGGTGATTTCTGTGGGAGGAGCTTCCTTTACAGTGATTACCATGGAAAAGGGCAAAAAGTTTCACATTTAGAAACCAGCAAGGTAAGCAGGTGGTAATGTTACTCACCAGTGACCCCAAGAACTTGGTGGCCAGTCCCTTTCTTTGCTGTTGGTGTCCTGAGTGACTGTGAAAATCATTTTCCCAGAGGTACCAGGCCTAACTCAGGAAGCTTCAGACTGTGGAAAGGGGGTGCAAAAATACATTAAAAAGGATTAAAACTCAAATCTGACAGTGGAGGCTTCCATATCTGCTACTGACTTGTGCTGAGCAATAGTATAAGAGGCTAAAATCTACCATTTCTGATGTATTCTTAAACCCCTCTCTGTGTATCAGTATCCGAGTGTCTGACAGAAAGGGATGTTGGTGTCTTGGGAGCTGGGAGAGGATTAAACCCACTGTGTGTACATGGGACTGTTTCTAGCACTGGAAACAGATCCCTGGTGTTCCCTCTTGGCAGGAAGGTCACCTGCCCAGAAATTAATAACTCATTCCTATCACTGATTTGGCTTGTACCCCTCTTTTCCATGCAGGACCCCCCTTCTGGTGTGTTACCCTGTTCCAGGAGGTCCCATTTCTGTTCACCTCTCCCCTCATCACCTCACCTGTCCAACAGGGTGCTTGTCTGCAGCACACCTGCTCTTTGTGTCAATATATTTTATAATTTTTTATATTTATATAATTTTTTTTTATTCTGCCACTCATTACGATGAGACCTCACCCTGTCCTGCTTCCCATGGGGTGGGAGCTGCAAGGGATGAAGAAGCAGCAGAGGAGAGAAGCTGCTGAGCAGGGAGCACAGACCCAGCATTGACCTTAAACAAAGCTGTGCCTGGGGAGTGATGGGAGGAGAAAGTTCAGCAGCCACTTTTGTCAGGAGCCAGCAGCTGGGTGTGCTTGAGCCAACCATGCAGGCCTTGGCTCTCCATGGAGGGCAGGACTGGCTGCTCCTTGCAACGAGGATTTTGCAACCTTCAGTTGTGCTTTTGGCCTGGAGTCAGTGGTGGGGTGAATGACTGTAAACATCGTTCCCTCTAATTACGGATGTGTGAGAGAGTTGGGAGTATAACTCATAAATGGTAATGAGATGTTAAAGGATAAATCAACTGTATATCAAGATGAGACCAAACTCCTGTCAGCTGTACTCCATATAATCCAGGTAGTGACCTGATGGCAGCACCCTACCTGCCAGGGCTGTTTCATCTCGTGTCTGCAATTTTTGGCAATTACGCAGAAATGTCCTATTTCCTGCAGTAAATAGACTGGGATTCGTGTTCTGCCTTGATGTAACTCCTCCTCCCCTAATATGCTGCATTGTCCATTGATTTGCCTAATTATGTGTATTACAACTGCACAAGGCTCTGGGTAGCAGCAGGGGTCCGTGCTGGGGAGAGGAGGAGGGTGATTGCTCCATCTGTTCCTCTGAGCTGCTGGGAGAAGCATCGGGGAGTGAAGTGGGAAATGGAGGGAAGGAATTACCATTTAGTGCAGGTGCCTCTGGAAGGGGAATCCCACTGCCAGGTGCTGGCAGGCAGCTCTCCTGAGCTCCTCGCGTGCTTAATTACCCTATGGCGAGTCTTCCCACCTCAAATTAGAGCCAGCAATTGCAACTGAAGCCTTGAAACAAAACGGGGAGCGCAGCAGCACTTAATCTATTTCACTACAGAGACCTGCATTTCTCATTCAGCAAGATTCATGCCCCATTCGGCCGAATTTGAAAGCAGTTACCTGGAATTAGATGATTAATTTTAAAATCTGAACGTGGAAGCACAGCAGACAAGGTCAAAGCATCCGAGCTGCGACTCCGTGTTCCAGTGGAGATATTCCAGTGCAGTGCTCTGTGCTGTGGATTTAGGAAGAGGTTGCTCAGGGCTGCAGGAGCCAGTGCAGGCAGCACCAGGCAGAGCACGGGATGAGCTGTCAGCACTTGCTGTCCTGAACAAGTGGCTTTCTGCCTCCACAGCTGCTTCTCCCTTTCACGCTGCCTGGATCTCTGATGGATCAGTGGTGGCAATAGGGTAACGTGTTGCTGCTCCCCTGCTGGCTCCTGCTGCTGCGAGCGGGTAACTCATCAAATCAGTTTGTTAGTCCAGCTGGAAAATATCTGAGGGATAAAAATGGCCAGAACCTGTTGTGTGTGCCGTTGTGACAAGTGATGCAGAGGGACTGTAACATCCTGGGAATAACGCACTTGGAGAGGGAAGCCTATCAAGGCTGAAGTCATGGTGTGTTTCCTGTTGTGTTTTAAATTGCCTTAGTGCTTTGTTGTGGGCTGTGAGGAGTCATAGACATCTGTGCAGGTTTGGTGATATATCCACACTTTGCTGCACCTGGCATATTACTCAGGATTTGCTAGTCTTGTCATTAATTTAAAAATGAAATTGTGTGAAGTGATCACGTAACCAAGACTGCAATAGAAAGTTGAGATTTTTGGTCTGTCCTTCCAGTCACCTTCCCACACTGTAGATGTAGATGGCTACAACTACCTGAGAGGTAGTTGTAGCCAGGTAGGGGTTGGTCTCTTCTCCCAGGCAGTCAGCAGTAGGACAAGAGGGCATGGCCTCAAGCTGTGCCAGGGGAGGTTTAGGTTAGATATTAGAAAGAAATTCTTTACAGTGAGGGTAATCAGCCATTGGAATGGGCTGCCCAGGGAAGTGGTGGATTCACCGTCCCTGGAGGTTTTTAAGATGAGGCTGGATGTGGCGCTTGATGCCATGGTCTAGCAACTGTGATGGTAGTGGATCAAAGGTTGGACTTGATGATCTCAGAGGTCCTTTCCAACCTGTCTGATTCTATGATTCTATGTCTGACAGCAAACTCCATCCGTCTCAGTAGTGGAGGGTATGTGAGGTCCCTCAGAGTGAAGGGAATACTACTGCATAAAAATTGGGATAAGTCTCTACTCCAAGAACATACTGGTGCTAACACGCTCCCAAATCCCAAAGGATTTATGAGTAATTACAGTGTTATACCTTTCCTGAACCTGTTCTATACAGAGAGTTGGACAACACTCTCAGGCACATGGTGGGATTCTTGGGGCTGTACTGTGCAGGGACAGGAGTTAGACTTTCATGACCCTTGTGAGTCCCTTCCAACTCAGGATATTCCATCATTCTGTGATAGCTGAAACAGTCAGCTCAGGGAGCTTTAATACCCTGCTCCTAATGACCCTAATGAAAAGTCCTAAAGCACACTTTGCCTATAACCTGCCAAGCTGTTGGTGAATACCCAGCACAGGCGGCAGAGGACGCGTGTGCGCACACACACAAACTGTGTGTGTTCATCAATTTGCTTTTCAAAGTGGCTAAAAACAGAAGTCTGAGGAGTTCCCCCTGCGAGGTGATTTCCCTGGATGCTGCTCCTCGCGCTAATGGTATCCTCTCACCAGAGAAAACATCCCACTCCAGAGCTGAAGTGGTTGGCAGAAGCTGTAATTAAGGTGTGAAGAGACTTTCCACACAAGAACCTGCCTCCCAGCGCTGGGCTCCTCGCTTCTCTCGCCTCTGAGTGGAGACTTCAGCAACTGGCTTTTATAAACAGGCTTGGAAGCCTGTTTGTATTCCTGCTGTTCTATTTGGATTGCTAATCCTCCAATTTGCACCTTAAATCCCTAAAAGTAAAACAAGAGCGGAAATGTTATCGCACTGACTCGCAGTAATAAATGTAAGAGAACAAAATATTTATAATATAAATATTTATAAGTACTTTTGGACCAAAACTTATCAAAACCAAACTGCAATTAACATATTTTTTTAATACTGATAGTTGCTAGAACAGGAATTCTAAAGTTTAGAAATACAGTTTAAGATCATTTTTGCTTAAAGAATTGATTTATATGGGGAAAAGAGAAACTAAAGAAAATAATGATATATTGGGTGGGTAGGAGATATCAAATTAATGTGAGAACCCATTGGATTTTTGGCAAGTCGTGGGAAGCTGTTTTCATTGATAATGTGATACAGACCTTGACACACGTGTCCGTGAGCATGGGAATGTGGGAGGCATTGTGCTGGGAACACCAAGCTGGGAGCATGTTGCCTTCTGCTCAGGGATTGGGATCTGCCTTCCCCCCAGGCTCTGACCCAACCAGGCCCTGCAGAAAGGGCTGGAGCTGCAGTATCAGGTTTTCCTGGCTGCTAATGTTGTTTTAATACAGCCCTGAGTTCCTTGTAATGCGCTGGGTATTTCCACTCGATCCCACCCCAGGCACAAAAGGGGTTGAGCTGGAGGATGTGTGATGGGGAGGAGTCATTTTAACCCATTTCTCTGCTGCAAGGGTAAAACCAAAGTTTTTAAAACAAGGTCCCCCACCCGGATAGGGGGACCTCAGTGCTGGATTTCTGTTACACTATCAGCAATGCTCTGGAGGTGCTACTGACAAGGAAAATACAACTCGTGTGATGCTTTGAGAACAGCAACATACAAATTGCTTTGGTAAAAGCAAGGGCTTCTTGAGTGACCACAGACACCTCCCTTACACTCCTGGCACCCCACTGCCCTTGGAAGGCCAGCAGTAAAGCTCCCTTGCCGTGCATTGGTGCTCCCCAGTTACAAGCACAGAAGAGGCGAAATCTGTTTTCATGCTCTATTTTTGTCTTTAATTTACGTTTTCCTCGGAAATTACTGAGATTACAGGTTAATCAATGGCGTAGAGTAACTGGGTGATCTGGTGAGCAAAGCAGCGACAGCTACAAGCTGTGGCTGTCAGGGCCCCAGTGTGATATCAATATCAGCTGGATGTTTTATAGATCAGGGAAAACGGGCCGGAGGAGCGGCAGCGGTGGGGAGAGTGTGAGCACCCGGAGACATCCAACGCTGGGAATGTGGTTTGAGCGCTGAGCTGCCCATGGCATTAGGCACGCACTTACAAGCTGTGTGGTGAGCAGATGTGAGCTCCAGGGAGGGTTTAAGCTGGCGGAACGCGCGCGAGGGAAGGCAGGAGGAGATACACAAAACTCCCCCTGAGAGCGCTCGCCGCAGTCCCGGCTGGATCTGCTCCATGTGACTCCGCTGTGGGGAGCTGGATGCTGCTGCTGTGTTTAATCCATCCTAAAGATGCCGCAAGAAGTGCCTGTAGAGGCTGGCTCTGGGTTCAGCCACAGGAAAGGCCATGATCCCACAGGCTGTGCTGGTCTTTCTGCAGCGTTCCCTGAGCTCCAGGACTTCCAGGCTCTGATGAGGCTTTCTGGCGCTGTCGTGTGCTGCCAGGACAAGGCCATTGTGGCTGGAGAGTCCTTTGGTTTTCACACTCTTGCAGCTGCTGATCTTTTGTTCCCTCAGCTCGACTTTGTGTCCTTCCAGCAGCCTGGCACAGTGGATTCCGTGGAGCAAGAGGCTGGGAGCTTTGCCAGAGGTGAGACCACAGCTTTCCTGGCTTCTTCCATCACTGGTAACTTTGCAACTTGCTTCAGGGAACATAGACAGGAAAAAAGGACACATTAGGCTTAAAAATAAGCTGCTGAACTGCAAATTCCATCAGCTCCAAGAGACTCCGAGGTGCCCAGCAGTGGCCTCTGCCCGCTGGGGTGGGGTGGGAAATCGAAACCTGGAGATTTCACAGGCAACAGAACTCGGGAGCCTGGAGAGCTCTATGCAAAACACACTGCACAACTCGAGGAAGAACTTCTCCAAGTCGCCAGCCTGAATTTTCACTCCACCCTAGTCCAAAACCAGCCCCTGGCAGTTCTTTGCTGGCTGAGATTAGTCCGTGGGCGGCTTTAATCTCAAATGCTAAATCAGAGAAGGTTTCAGTCTGTGCAAGCCCTCCCGCCTGCGCTGGGAGTTCTGATTCTCTTTTTCCGTTACTTTTTCCCTATTGCTACAACAATTAATTAAGAATGGTTCTGCTGAACCCTGTTGATTCATTTGGCACTTGGAAGCTTAATGAGGTGTGAACCTGCAGACTGCGGCATCGGTGTAGCTGACATGGTAATTTATATCAATTGCCGTGATTAGTCCAGGTCCTCAATCACCGCGTTGTTTCTCCGAGCAATCTGTCACAGCCTGGGCGGGGGAACCTCAGGGCTGGATTTCTCTTACACTGGCAGTAATGTTCTCGAGGTGCTGCTAACAAGGAAAATACAACTCATGTGATGCTTTGAGAATAGCAACATACAAATTGCTCGGGTAATAACACGTACATTTCGCTCCCGAGATGACTGAGACCCAGCCCTCGTACCCGCCCGCTGCCTGGGTTGTGTTTGCAGTCAGAGCAGCTGCCCGAGGTGGGAGCAGCGTTTTGGGAGGGTGTTCTTTCAAGGCCAAAAGGTCTCGTTGGTTCAGCCTGTCAGGCGGTGAAAATCACTCAGAGGGTTGTCGTGTTCACTGTGCCGTGACGAAATTATTCACCAGTAACTCTTAGTTCTGCAAATTGGGCCCGTGGCCGTTAGAGCCACCTTAGATCCCTTTGCCCGTAGCTGAGGTGTTGAGCAGAGCACAGCAAGGCTGGTGTGACCCCTCTGCAACCACACACCCTGAGTTGAGACCTTACTGATGCCACTGCATCGTATTAACTTCCTTATTCTAACAAAAAATCACAGAATCCGAGAACGGTTTGGTTTGGAAGGGGGTCTTAAAGCTCATCCAGTTCCAAACCCCTGCCCTGGGTAGAGGTATCTTCCACTGTACCAGGTTGCTCCAAGCCCTGTCCAGCCTGGCTTTGAACACTTCCAGGGATGGGGCAGCCACAGCTTCTCTGGGCAACCTGTGCCAGGGCCTCCCCACCCTCACAGGAAGGAATTTCTTCCTAATATCCAATCTAAATCTACTCTCCTTCAGTTTAAGCCATTCCCCCTCGTCCTATCACTGCATGCCCTTGTGAAAAGCCCCTCTCCAGCCTGCCTGTAAGCCTCTACAATCACAAAAATGTAACTATTCAGAGTTTTGGAAATAATTTGATGGTGAGGTAAGACAAGAACGAGAAGGACACACAGCCCTTTGGCAGCCTGGGCTCAGCAAAGCCGACCACAATGAAAATGTGAATCAGCCACATTTCTGCTCCTCCAAAACACTTGGTTTATGGATTGAAGGTCCATCGCCTGTCGCTGCATCATCTCCAGGTGTCCTTGTACACACCTGCCTTGTTTGTGCCCTCTGTTGTGTGAGGATGGCACTTTGAGTGAGCCCATTGCCACATCCTGGCTCGGGGCAGGGGCTGGGTTGGGCAGCAAGACCTTCAGTGGGAGCAGAGGAGGGTGGGATCCCAGCGGGATGCGCGGGCAGTGCCCTCTCGGCGCCTGGCAGGGGCAGTAAATCAGCCCTGCTGATGGGGAGTGGTTTAAATCAGCCTAATTGAGTTTGTGTGGTTTGAATGGAGCTGGTGCTACTTTTGTTTAGTTTTTTTGGCCTGACTAATGGAAAAACAAACAACCCACCCCCCACCATCCATGCAACTGAAACCAGGAATGTAAGAAACTGAACTACACCAAAATAAACCCACCTTAAAGCATTCCCTTAAAGTGGGTTTCTAAACAGGCAAAATGGATACATGAATAAATCTAAAAAGCATGAAGGTAAAGATCTTTTTAATGTTCACAGAACCAGCAGGAAACCTTAAAGTGGATTTTTCTGGAAAAGAAAAATTTTGCATATTCAATGTTAATGCTTTTAAACTGAGGCATGGACACATCATTTCTGTACCAGGACTCCTCTTTACCACTGCAGTTGTGTAAACTAATTTTAACACCCTTTCTATTTTCAGCACAGACTCCTTAGAGTAAGTGAGTATTTGACCTGTAACCATAGAGAGTAGTGTTCACTTTGGGGCCTATGTGTAGAGAAATATCATTTATTTTAATGATATTTAAGCTAATGAGCTTGGCTAATAGATATTTTTGAAGCCCTTTATAGGGGTTCAGTCATGGGACAACACGCCACTGGGCACAAATGCTCATTTACTCTGCAAAATGTCAGAGAATGGCCCATCTATTAGTAAAGTGCATTCTGTTTGATTTTTAAGAATATATTTCCATAAATTACAGGCCTTAGAAATAAAATAAATCAGCCAGCTATTCAGTGAAATCTTAAATGTTAATTGAGAGTCATGGGAGCAACTCGAGCCAAAGGAGAGAAGGGCACAGGGGGATGAGCTGGGTGCTGGCTCAGGGGCTGTGTCACCCCATGGGCTGCTTTACCAACAGCTCTCCCATGGATATGTTCATCCCAGGTCTGTATTAACTTCTGATGGGGACCCTGGCAAGAAACCTCATCCTGTGGCTGAGCAATTGTCCTGCCACCCTGTCTGCCACCACCGAGCGGGTCAGGTTCAGCTGGGTGGGATGGGGCTGCTCTCCAGAGCAGCTTGGACATCCTGGAAGTGAAAAGTGAGCCCTGGGGGAGGAGGAGGATTGAGAAACAGTCTCAGGACCAGAAGGGTGATAGTCAAATGAGTCACTGCACCTCCACCCTGAGTATCTGGGTACAGGCACTTGAGTTACACCATGTGTAGGCTGGTGTCTGCTAACTCAGCTGTCTTCCCTGTAGACCTGGTTGAAGGCTGTGTATCATCATTGTTCCTTGCATGTTCCTTTCCAAATATTTATTTTGCTCAATGCCAGCCAACCAAGGTTTCTCTTTGAGGGAAGATGGTTTCTACCACTGGCACATGTGTGGCCAGCTTGAACTGCTCACGTTTTCAGCATCCCCAGAATTTCCAGGAGTGGGGAGGGAAAACTGTGCCTGTGGAGTCATTTCATCAGGGAACATGGGAAGGGAACAGACCTTGCAAGATCCATTTTCCTGCCCTCAGGCAGGTTAATCTGTGTCAAAATCATTCCCAGCAGCTGTTTATTTAACCCATCCTTGAGCTCTGCCAACACTGGAGACCCCATAGTGTCTCATTGACAGTTTTGGTTACAGCCTGTGGCATGGACATGTTGTTATACAAGTGATTCATAACAAGGACAGGGGGTTTCTCATCCCCTCATTTTTAGCAGCAGTGATGTGGAGCTCCTTTATGCCCCAGAACAGCAGCAGCAGAGGGAGGGGGCAAGGGCAGCAATTAAATCTGTGTGAGTGCTGTCTGTGGGCAAACCCTGAGGCTGCTCAGCACCCGAGTGGGACCCTGGATCTGAACCCCCCCATCTCCCTTCCTCTTCCTTCTGTGAGGTGAAGTAATTTGGATTTGAGCTGTGCATCCTTCTCCCAGGTCTTGTTCCAGGGAAGGAGCAAGTGGCTCCTGGAGGCACCGTCCCTGCAGGACAAGCTGCTCCACAGGAAGGTCTGTGGCACCTCCACGTGCCAGCAGCCCGGGTCTGTGCTGAGCAGGTGAAAGATTAGAGTGATCAATTTGGTGAGAAGGGAGATTTTTCTCCATCTGTCCACCCTCAAGGCTCTATTTCCTCATAAACCATTCCCTGAGACATCAGGAAAATTGAAGCTGTTCAGAAATGGAAAAGATAGTTAACCCAAAATGAATGAATCTCCGGCACACTGGCTGGCTCTCGGAGCAGGAGGGAGCAGCCAGCCGAGGCGCTGGCCCTGCTGCAGCAGGCTGGGTTTTGGGAAGGGGAAGGTGCCCTGCAGCCCCTTGTTTTCCCCCAGCACTGCTCCTCTCTGCGCCGCTCAGCCAAGCGCAGTCAAACTCTCCTCCCCCACTGCTCAAAGGTGCCTCTGCCCCAAACCAGGCAAGATGTGGGGCTGGGATGGACGCCCCCCCGAACTCAGCTGCTCTTGTGTACCCTGGCTGTGCTGGGAGTGCTCACTGGCAAAGCCTGCGGCTCTCAGGCTGGTCCTGACCGGCCTCGGCTGCTGCCATTTCCTCATTTGGAATCTGGGCTCCCAGGCCCCAGGGCTCTCTGTCCATTTAGTAATCCAGTGTGGCTTGATTTGTTTTTATTTTAAGGGAACAGCAAAAGATAAAGAAGAAAACACATTTTACAGGGTATGTGTTTCTGAAGTTTCCATGTGCTGTGCTTCCAGTGCTCCTGGCTTCATTAGCACTCCGTGTGAATTGTTGGAAGCAGGAGGGTCCCCTCTGGAGGACTGGGACAGGCTTCCAGGTGGGACCTCAAGGAACCTGCCTCTGTTTCCTTCTTGGGACTGCATGAATAGAAGAGATGTAATCCCTGTCCTTATCAAAGTGTGCCTCCCTCCCCATCCTGGTTCTTGCAAGGAATTTAACTGCCTTGATGGGCTCCATCACTTTCCAGGGACATTTTTTCCTTACTGCTAGGATAGAGAACATTTCTTAAAACCCCAGGTAGGCTTCTTGCCAGCCTAAGGTCTTGCCATTCTCCACACAGGCCAGAAGAAAAGAGGTGAGCCACTGGGTTTGGAAAGATCCTGCAAGGAAAGTGATCTGGATTGATTTGCAATTGAACTTGCCGAAGGAAAAAGCTGAGGGTTTTCTCAAGGTGCATGGGGCTGGCTTTCCTGAGGGCCAGGCACAGCCAGGGAGCAGGAGCTGGAAGATGCAGTTGCTCCTTGGAGAAGCTGGGAGCTGCAGGGCAGACCTCTGCCTTACTCTTAGCCCTGCTCAGCCTGTGGGTGCTCCAAAGCCGTGGGGAAACGAAGGCACCACATGATTTTATTTTTGCCTCAAGCCAAGTTTCTGCCAGGAAAACTTCTCCCACGCATCCTGATCTGAGCCTGCGTGGGCAGCCCCCAGCAGCTGGTGCTGTCTCCCACCAAAGCCCCACTGGCAGCGAGTGTGGCGGGGAGGCCAGAGCTGCATCCCAAAATAACTGGGGCCCTCATGAGATGGGAGAACATGATGGGGGAATGAAACTCACTTGTCCTGCACACATACCCCAGGCACAAGCTGTGGGTGGTGCTGGGGGATGACAGTGCAAGGGAGGACCTGTTTCGACAGTTATGCTGTCACCCCAGGCCACTGATGCTGCAGGGGAGAGCTCAGCTCTTCCCACAGACACGGTGTCCCTGCTATCCCTGTCCCCATCTCCTGCCATCCCTGTGTCCCTGCCATCCTGTCCCCCTGCCAGCCCCGACAAGCAGCTCCCTCTGGGCTTTCAGATGCTTCTACAATGCAAGTAAGGGTCGGGAGCAGCACGCTATTGTAAGCATGAATGCAGAACCAGTCCTTTTCCTACCAGCTGTCAAAAAGTATTATTTAATCTCAGTAGCTTTTTTTGTTGTTGTTGCTGTTGTTTCCTCTAGTTTGTTTTAAGAAGGTTGTTGAGTGTGAGAAAGCAGGAAGCAGTGTCAATAACACAGTGGGTTTTTTCTTTTCACAGACACCCTTTGAACTCCCTTTACTCTGCCTCCCCTCCAGTTACATTTACACACCCTATAAATAACCTTCCAGGGCTTTGAAATGCTTTTATTAAAGCTAAGAGTGATTTTTTTTTTTCCAAATCTAGTGTTATTTGCTGCATTATCTGTAGACAACCTTCAGCATAATTACTATAAATGGCTTTATGTTTTAACCCCTCCCTGTGTGTGCTGAATGAGAAGGAAAACCAGGCAGAAAAGTGGCAGAAGCTCATGAAGGAGATGATGGATGTGCTGGCCCCAGGTCTCCAGGGTGTGTGGGATGGGGGAAGTGGGGCTGAGCCTGACCCAGTCCCTTCAGTCATCCTTGGGGACAGCTGTCCTGGGCACTTCCAAGGTCCTGTGTGAGCAGGACTGAGTCCCCCAGTCCCTGTACGTGACTGGTCTGCTGAGAGGCACTGGCAGCAGTACTGGGGGAGGGGACCTGGGCCACTGTCCTCATGTTTGGGATCAGTTCAGCACAGTCTGGCTCTCTTGGATGGATATTTCTGTTGCTTAGTTTTTACTTTGGGCTTTACCTTAATAACTCCACAGGCAGTCCCAATTTACACTGTTTTAAGCCAGAAAATGATGGTCTTTCTTAATAATTCTTTGCTGCCCACAGTACTCTGTGTCCTTGTCTTCCCATGCCAGATCTTGCAGTAAGGCTTTGGGATGCCTCTGCTCCAGGTTTCCTTCCTTCCTCCCACAGTCTGTCCTTCCTGGAGCAGCAAATTGATGGCAGAACCACCCCTACAGCTTTGACTGACCTGCATGTTGCTCTTCTCCCACTTGTTTTTATTTCTATTAGTCATCACTAAGGCTGTGGCTGAAAGAGCTGCTTGATACAAGTTTTGCTGTGTCTCCTGGAGCCAAGTCCCTGGAAAACCACCCTGTGCAGTTAGAGTAGCACTCAGTGACATAAGATGAGGGTTTCTGGAAACTTAATGAGGTGTGAGATAAGACCACTCCTCCCAGCCTTGCAGCCCCCAGGAGTATTTATCTCTGCCTCTTGTTATCTCACTGAACGATGAAAATCTCTCTCACCATCATCAATCTTCAGTTTCTGTCCCGCCAGGTCGATGCAGAGAACCCCCTCAGCTCACCTGGGCAAGGGATGGAGCTGGGAGTGGCTCTGCTCTGAGCAATGTCCCTTGCAGCCACCTGCCACAAGGGTTGGAACTAGATGGTCTTTAAGGTCCCTTCCAACCCAAACCCTTCTCTAACCCAAACCCTTCTCTAATTCTCTGATTCTAAGATTTTGAAAGTCAGGAAATGACAAAACCAACTCCCATTGTTTTGAATTAATTGAAGTATTTCTGTTTGTGAGCCTTTTTTTGCTTGCTTTGTTAATATCTAGAGATGTACGGTTAAAACAACAGCTCCTTAATATGATAGCAACTAGAAAGTTAAGAAATCTTTATCATAATTTTAAATAGAATAAAATATTGTAATTGTGACAGTAGTGGATTAGAGTTTCTTTAAAGCATTCACATCTATTTCTTTGCAATGGGTTTCACTGTTTTGAGGTGGACACTTTTGGTAAGGAGAATGAAAACCACCACCAAAATAAAAAAGGAGACTGGGGAAAATGTTCCTATTGCCTCAGAATAAACCCACTGGTCGTGAAATACTTATAAACACACTGTTGGTATTATTGGGCCAGTGCATTCTGGAGGAACTGAAGGAAGGAGGAAGCTTCCTGACCAGTGTGCTGGAAGCCTGGCAGGTCATTTTCTATTCTAGATGTAGCTTTTGCAGGCAATGAAGGGCATTAGCTAAATAAGAGATGATTTAGTGGTGATGGCACTGTTGGTCCGCGGATCCCACAGCTGCTAAATTTCAATATAAACTCCATAACTCTGGATGCAGAAAGAACTGAACATGCACAAGAGACTGTTTCTGAATATATTTTTCCCCCTCTCTCCAATAAAAGGCACAAATAATAGCGTATTTTTCAAAGTGCAAAGCACTTTACATTGCAAATAGTTACATTAAATTTACATTTCACGGGTGAGTGGCCATAGCCGCTGCTTGCCACATCCTTGCTGGTGACACTCCAGCAGTTGTACATGATCTAGTGCCCACTGGCCTGTGCGTGCCTGGACTGTCCAGGATTAGAGGGGGCTGAGGGCAGAGCGCTCTTGAGCTCCACAGGTACCTCCCACAACCTTGTCTTCAAAGTCAGAAGGGGAAGGAGTGGAAGCACGGGGAAGCAGATGCTGGGAGAAGGCCTTGTGCAGTGACATAGTGATTTTTGGGCAAAGCCAAGGGGAAATCCATCCTTCCAGTACTGGAAGGACATTGTTTCTGTGCCCCCGAGGTGGAGGGGAGCAAAACACCTCGTTTTTTACATCAAGAGCCAAACCACGCTTCTGTCTGCAGCATCCAGTGCTTCCCTGGAAAGGTCAATACACTCACTGTCCCCATTTTCTCCAGAGGTGATCAATGCAATGCAAACGCTCTGCTGACAGTTGTTTCAGCCAGAGAAAGCTCAATTTCTGATGGGCCTCTTTGGGAGGTGCAGAGTGGCTGCTGTTACCCTGATAATGGCTGCACCCATCTGCCATGGGCCACCTTTCTGCTTTGTGTTGGTAGAGACAGGGGGTTTTTTTCATAGAATCACAGAATCATTTAGGTTGGAAAAACCCTCTAAGATCATCAAGTCCAACTGTTAACCCAGCACTGCCAAGCCCACCACTAAACTGTGTCCCTGAGTGCCACATCCACAGGTATTTTAAATTCCTCCAGGGACAATGACTTCCCTGGGCAGCTTGTTCCAGGACTTGAAAACCCTTTCAGTGAAGGAAATTTTTCTAATATCCAATCTCAGGAAATTTTCTATATAACATCCAGTCTAAGATTGATTTTCATGCCCTCCTTTGGGGGGGCTCTCTGTCAGAGCCACCCTGGCAGTTACAGGCTCCCTGATTTTCCTGCTTGATCAGAAGCAATTCTTTTCCCCTCCTTGTTCCTGCAGATGATTGCTGCTGTGCCTGAGGCCACCAACCAAAACCTGGGTGCTCCCTGGAGCTGGAAAGGTTGCAGGAATAAAACCCCCTGGCCACCAGCACATAATGTGAGGCAGGAGCCCAGCATTCCTTCACTGCCATAAGAAAATGGGGGCATTTTTTTTTTCCTTTCTCTGCTTATCTGCAATATCCTCGATGACTTTTCTGATCAGTCCCTACCCTAACCTTTTCACTTAGTGCATTGTTTCACTTTAGTCTCAAGGTTCATTATATGTCATTTATCTTTGTTGGCTTTGGCACCCGTGAGCCCGGGGTCTGCACCTGAGTCACTCCTTACCTGCAGGAATTATTCCTCCTTAGTTGCTGTGCTGGCATTTACCATCCTGGCAGCCTGGAGATCCTGCCTGGTATGTGAGGCCAGGCTGAGTCACAGCTGGGTTTCCATCCGTGCAAAATTAGTGGAGACCTGAGAAGGCACAGTGGGGTCTGGTCCCGTCTCTGGAGAGGGCAGGGGTGTCGGTGTGGGAAGCCTCAGTGGGGATGTGTCCATTCCTCAGCCTGATCCAGGCATGAACAAACATTTATTCCCTGCGGGTTTTATTTTACTGTGGTTTTTGTCCAGCAGTGCCCACACTCACAGATTAAAAACCCCATGTGGGTTTGCCAGCCTGTGCTGCAGCCATGGCTCTGCTGATGTGCAGCCGTAGCTGCCTGTTGGGATTTGCTGTTCTGGATTTTTTTTGCAAGCTCCTGGGAGAGATCTCCTGTTTTATGGCTCTCTTCCCTGCACACTGTGCTCCTGTTCCCTGCGAGCAGCGATGCACAGCCCCGTGCCACGCGCGGTGCCACCGCTCTGCGCCACATCAGGGGCAGCTCCTTGCTCAGAGCACCATAATTTCCAGAATTTCCTCCATGAAAAAAATCTCAAGCAGTTCCTTAATAAACTAGTTCAGCGTATAAAGTATTTAACTGTTGTGTAATTTCCTGGCAAGCCAGCGGGTCCCCTAATAAATGCAGGAGCGTCGTGCTGGCTCCTGGCCAGCGCTCAGGCGTCCCTGGCCAGTTGCCCTGTGCCAGCTCGTAAAAACCTCCCTCCCCAGCTCCTCTTCCCATCCTGCTCCCCCCTTTTGGAGGCACAGCCAGGTAGGGGGGGGTCCCTGGGAGCCCCCCAAGTCCATCTTGAGGCTCATTGCCCCGTTGTCTGCAGGGAGGAGGCCGGGCAGTGTCACCAGCCCCCACCGCTTGTGTGACAGAACCAGTTTTTCTCCTCTGATTGCACACACGGAGCCCTTTCCCCAGGGGTCGGATGGTTTCTGGCGCCTGCAGCAAAGCCACAGGAAATATCACCGACTTCAGGGGTTTCTATGGGTTTTAGCAGTTTCTCACCTTTCCAAGCAGGGGTAGAAGCGTGGAGAAATGATTCATCCCATCCCTGAAAACCAAACCAAAACCCACCAGGGAGCCAGCTGAGCCTCGGGCAGCGAGTCAAACCTCCCCGTGCTCTAACCCAAGGTCACGGCTGTGGGGCCTGACTCAGATTCCTCAGCCTTTGGGGTCTGATCCCGGGGGCCTGACGGCTCACCACACCAGCACATCCCTTCCTTCTGGCTATTAATTCCCTGCAATAACCCCCCAGCTGGTGCCTTCCTTACAAACCTCCCTTAAGGCACAGTGCCTGGCGGATGCTGGCGGGTGCCAGTGGGTCTGCTGGGGTGCTACAGATCTGCTGGGGTGCTACAGATCTGCTGGGGTGCTGGTGCATCTGCTGGGGTGCTACAGATCTGCTGGGGTGCTGGTGCATCTGCTGGGGTGCTACAGATCTGCTGGGGTGCTGCAGCCCCCTCCCCTCCATGTGCTGTCCCAATGTGCTGGCCAGCTGATGGAGCCTCGCCGGCTGCGCCGCGTTTGAACTGGGAGGGAGGTGGGACCGGGATGCAGCTTCAAAGGCTCTGAACTGGCTGCCAAGAAGTTCAAAGTGGCAGATTTGGGTTTTATTTCAAGCCTCACGAGAGTCTTGATACCTTATTTTCTGAGCCGTGGGGATGCTGTGATGGGATTTGGAAGGCTCTATGCGGCTTTGAAACAGGTCGTGTGTTTTCTGCAAACCCCTCTGGGTGGCAAACACAGGGGGACTGTGGCTGACCCGGTGCCTCAGCCCCTGGCAAGCCTGGGAGAGGGGAAGGAGGGGACTGGATGCCTTAATGTGTGAAGTGAAACCATCTGGCAACAGACAGACAGACAGACATCCCACACTGGGCTGTGCGAGCCCGAGTGGGTGGTGGGGGCTCTCCAGGGAGAAGGATGGGGAGAGCAGGACGTGAGAACACCCAGGCTGTGCTGTGCTGTGAGGGGATTGTCTCTTAGTCACTTGACTGGTGGGACTGGGCAGACTGGGCACACTGGTCTGCCTGGGCTGCCTGTGGCAGATCCAGAGGGCAATACCTGACCTGGGCTGCCTGCACTGGGGGGTGTTTCTGGAAGGGCCTGGCATCAGTTAGGATTGTCCTAGATGATCTCTAAGGTCCCTTCAAACCCAACCCATTCAATGATTCTGTGATTCTACATGTCACATTTTTATCCCTCAGACCCTCTGCATCTCTACACCACCATCCATTTGCATGTGAGCAAAGATTAGATTGCCAAAGCCATGTGTGGGCATCCTGTGTTCAACTGCATTAACCAAAGCGTGAAGGAGCTCTGGGGGGCCAGGCCCAGTGCAAAGCCAGCTGAGGTGATGAGTTTTCCTGATAACTTAGAGGACTTTGGACCCTGCCCTTTGGCACATGTGGCTGAGTGCTACTGGAAGTGATTCGTGCCCCCGTGTGTAAGAGAGGGAGCTGTTGGGGAGCCTCTGGCATTTTCCCATCCACAGTAATTTTTTGTATTAATGTATGTTTTGGGCAGGGCAGATGACAGCACATGCAATACCTTTATCCATATTTCTGAAGGAGCTTTGCTTATGGGCTCTTTCACAGTGACTGGGAAGATGTGCTGGCCTGAATCTGCTCCAGGATGCAGCTGTGCTGGGAGTGATTTGGATTTGTTTGGGTCATTTGTGCCAAGCCAGAGAAGCAGCAAGACCATCATGCTTCATCCACACACTGAATGCTCATTGGAAGGATTTCCTTCCCCTGGGATTTCTGTTAATGAAAATTGGCTTAGCAGGGGGTGGCGCTTCTGAATTTGGCAATTCCTACAGTAAGTGCTCAAGAAGGTAAAATCTCCTGGCAGACCTTTCCCTAGACATGCTCCCAACCCCCCCAGCTTGAACTCATTTCTCATCTGCCAGGGAAGCCTCTGCACGTACATTCTCCCCACAGGAAAGACCCGAGCACCTGCTCAGTGCTCTGCTGGATCACAGCTTCAGAGCACAACTCATGGCTATGATACAATTTAGGATTTTATTCACTATTTTATTCCAGCCCTATATGTACTTTGCTGCCTGGTGTGTTTTTTCTCTTTCCAGGCCAATTGCAGACCAGTTTCTTTGCCTTGCTTGCCCTGCAGCTGTTTGATACAACCAACTTCTCTTGTTAAAGCTTTTGATTGGACACACCATCTCACCAAGAAATCAATTGTGTTTTTGTTTGAAATCACAAACAGGTATCCATATTTCCTTATTTTTGGTTAAGTGGCCATCACCTCCTAATTATAGTTTCTCTTTTTTTTAACTACTGTACTCAATTTACAGCCTAATTACCCTTACCCTGTTTGTTTAATGGAGCTTATATAATGATTCCTGTGATCTTCATGAGATGTTACACTGGGATTTCATTTTTCACTTTATAAACTGTGATTTTATATTAATGTTTTTAACCTCAGGTTTCTAATCATAAAGTCATAAGGAGTTTAATTGATTTGAAACTAGCCATGCCCTGAAGTGTGTACATGTCAGATTGATTCAAATTGATCCAACGTGTTTAAATAAAACTCGTGCCAAAAGCACGTCACACCTTATGCTACCAGATATTTGCCCAAAGCCCTCTGGTAACTTAATTATGCTGCCATCTCAGTATAATAAATTATTGACTACTACATGTTTTCCTGTGTGTTTGTTGTGGCTTGAGGAGCCAGAGAATCCCCCCCAGTCCCGCAAGGCAGTGCAGGCACATTGTGTTGGAAACTACTGGTGCAAATCCATTTGGTGCTGGTACTGGAGGCTCCTGTCCCTGTTCACTGCAGCTCTTAGCAAGTGTGTGGTCACATCCTTGTGTCTTCTCAAAGTCTGGGTCGGTTTTGGTGCCCTAAGAAGCTACTTTTGCCATTTCAATAAAGGAATGGGAAGTCAGAGAGAGAATACAACATGTGGACCCAAGGCGAAGCTGACACAGGAGCAACACCTGATTCCAAACTGAACAGTCAGCCTGGAAATCCTCAGCAGCTGATCTGCCAGGTCTGCTCTGCAGATGGGCCTGCACAGTTTGTTTAGATCTGCCAGACCCAAATGTGACCAGACTGCAAACATTCAGCTGTATCGTGACAGAGACACACAGAGGGTCTGCTAAGGCTGCAGCCCCCAAGGCAGCCCTACAGCTCTGCCTCCCACAAGCTGCTGAACTTGGTGTCTCTGGCTGAGGGATGCAGCAGCTAATCCTGCTGTTGAAAACATCCAAGGAATATCAAAAATCATTGTTTCATGGCAAAAACTCTGCAGCCATGGGAAATGCCTTTTTGATCCAAGCAACCCAAGATGCAATATCAGCAAAATCAAGTGCTGCTTCTTTACTTGAACCTGCCCGAGCAGTGCTTGGGTCATATCACCATCACCAGGGTGCTTCTCCAGGGCCAGTCCCTCCCCTGGAGTCATCTACATGCCTAAAAGAGCCACCTGACATGAGTACAAATTTGTGAGGTAAAATGAAGACAGTTCTATCTAGAAAGATGGCAACCGAGTTTTGTCTTTAATTTAGAACTTTGGTATTACTATTGGATTTTTATTTTTTCTGTAGTTGGGATAGATTTTAATAAAATAGTTATGTGTGCTAGTACAGACAGCTGAGCAGAGACAAAACTGCTGAATTGGCTAAAACACGGCAAAGTTGATTACAGTGACCTGTACAGTCAGAAGCAATGAAGTCAGTTTTGTTTTTAACCATTTTGGATTATTTTATTATAAATTTATGCCAAAACCCATTGGCTGAGTTGTGATATGTATTAATGCAGAAATGCATAAATAAATAAAAAAACCCAACAGGTGGATGTTGAGCTCTGGTAAATATTTCCTGACACAGCCTTCCCCTCTCAGCCATATCTCCTTTACAGTCCCAGGGGGGAGAGGTCGTGCTGTGGATCTCCCTGTGCCTGGGGTGAAGAGCTTGAGCTGGGTGAGGTAAACCCAAGAGAAAAGCATCCTTGGAATCATGGGGTGCCTCTGGTTTGCCTGAGGCAGCAGAGAAGGGGGTGCAGTAAAATGCAAAAATGCCCTTATCAGTGAAGCAACTGCTTTCCAAGTTTCGGGGTAGATTTCCCGTGAGCTTCAGGTTTGGTTTTGAGTGCTCTTTTTTATGTAGATGACACTAGATGACTAAATGACCTCTCTTCCACACACATAGGACTTGTGGAATCAAAGACACCAGAAACTCACGAGCTCAGAAAACCCCATGTTTGTTTGCTTTTATTTGAATTTTCATGCCCTTGGGAGCACAGGGGTAGGGGGGGCTTTGTGCACACATCAAGTGTGCTGGAGTGTGACCACCTCTTTCAGCTGCACCAGCTCTGTGTGCCACCCTGGCCAGCAGTAGGCACAGCCAGAGCCTTCTCCGCTGGAATTTTACTCCTGAACCATGAGCCCAAATTAATGAATGTAGTTCTCGTTTTAAACAAATCCCATCTGTTTTCCATAGGCAAATCCTGACAGGCGATCAATGGGGGGTCTAAACCAGCATCCTCTGTCCCAGGATGAACCTTTGCGGTTGATTTCCGTGGGCTGCAGTCAGATCAGGGCATGGAGCTGGCACTTTGCTGCTATTTTAGGGAGTGCTTTGAGATCCTCAGGTGTTCAGAACCCTGAGTGTGACTGTGCCACATGGAGCATGGAGCAGCCAGGCATTGTTCTGTGCTGTGCCAGGATGGACAGAAGGACATCACCGTTACCAAACAGCCCTGGCCTGGTCTGAGCAGTTTGCTTCTGTGCAGGAATTTGCCCCAGTGCCACACACCCAGGAAGAAGTCACAGGTGAATATATTTTATCTAGCTGTTCATGTTTTGTGAACACATAGAATCATGGAATGGTTTGGGTTGGGAGGGACCTTAAAGATCATCCAGTTCCAACTCCCCCACCATGGGCAGGGACACCTTCCACTAGACCAGGTTGCTCAAAGCCCTGTCCAACCTGGCCTTGAACACTTCCATGTGGAGAGCTGGAGGACATCACTCCATTCTGCTGAAGGCATTTAAGACAATTGTAAGACAAGATGCAAGGCTGCTGTGGATTTTACGTTTTGCATTGCACCGGACTTTGTCCTGATTGGGAACGTTGCTGTTAAAAGTATCTGCAAGTTTTTTATCATAGACCCACAAAAATCCTGACTTAGACTGTCATTTCTCCACAGGCCAAGCAGAGGTGTTGTGCATGGAAAAATTCCCCTTGGAGCACTTGTGTTTGTGCTACCCATGTCAAGGTAGCCCTCTGTGTTCAGTGTGTAAATCACACATCTCTGCACTGACTCGCTAGTAAAATACTGGAGCTCTAGAAATAATGTGCATTGCTCTCATGAGAATATTTTTTATCAATTGGCCCATAAAATTCACCCAGGAATTATGTGAGTACCAATATATCTCTACCACCCTCCCACTGATGAGACCATCTATTTGGTATAGATGAAATTGAGTTTTAATTTGTTCTCTTTCACAGGCGCGGCTTTATTTTCCGGGTGTAAATATGGTGCTTACACAAAGCAATGACCCTTCAGGGATGCTGGTGATATGCATCACTACTTTTCATGGCTTGGTGGCATCGGCCCATGGCAGACACAGCAGCCCTTGCCTGGTGTGTCTCTGGCCAGCCAGCTCCATTTGCAGCCTCCTGAACACCACGTGCCTCGTACCCATGGCTGGATCAGTTGGAGGGGACAGATTTCCCTGCGTGGCCGTGCCAGCCCTGAGTCCCCTCAGCACCATCCACGCTCTGGAGTGACAAGTGCTGCAGGCAGCGTCTGTCTCTTTACACACAGCCCGAGATTTGCACCAGGTTGTGGCAAAGAGGACTTCTCTGTGCTGCCCTCACAGCCCTGATGGTCCCCAAGTGCTGGTAGTGAAGTTGCCCATGCAATGACTGGGCTGCTGTGACAGCATGGACAGTCACCAGTGTGCCACATCCACACCCACCGTGGTCCCAACCCTGCTGGCAGCACCGGTGGGCTTTGGGATGGAGCAAACCCTCTTTGCCACAGCAATAAGGCAGAGCTGAATCATGAATCTTGGAATTATTTAGGTTGGAAAAGCCCTCTAAGATGATTGAGTCCAACCATTATCCCAGCACCACTGTGTTGACCGCTAAACCATGTCCCCAAGAGCCACACACCTTCTGAACACTTCCAGGGATTGTGACTGCACCACTTCCCTGGGCAGCCTGCACCACTGCCTGACCACCCTTTAAGGGAAGAAATTTTCCCTATTATCCAACTTAAACCTCCCCATACAATCATTTGGCTTGTGTGGTTTTCTGCATCCCACAGAGAGCCTGGGGCCGTCAGAGGCCTTGCGGGGGGAAAATGCATGTGGTGGAGCCAGATGTTTCCATGGGATTTGTATCCAGTGGCGTAGTGGAGCAGCAGAAGGTCCTGGGGGAGCTGATGGGCATGGGATCCATGGGACCTGATGGGCAGCTGGGTTGAAGGCAAAAAGGCACAATGACACCCATGGAGCTGATAAGGGTTGCCTGCAGAAAAAGGGGCATTACCCCACTGGCACCCGGCCCCCAGCCGCCCCTCAGGCTCCAGGCCTGGGATCCAGCCTAAAAACCAACCGATCCAAACACTGCTTTTCCCGGTGCCCTGCTGAGTGTGTTTGGAAGCTGCAGTCTGGGTCGCTCCGTGGAACAGGACATTTCCAGCTGCACTGGAAACTGAGCACTCCCTGCTTTCCCACCCGGCGGGGAGAGCAGTGGGGAGATGGAGACAGACCCGGCCACGCTGCCTCGTCCCAGCTGTGGCAGCTCCGTGGTGTGACTGCTGGAAGGGGCCAGGCAGGGGTGAGGCGTAATGGCAGCGTGAGGACAGGATGATTTATCCCAAGTCACTGCCGGGCAGGGGGATATCTTTATCTCCGCCGAGCCCCACAGCTGGCTGATAGAGCACAGCCCTCTCTCCCTTGATAAGCGTGTGGGCAGCATATATAATTCTTGCAGAGCCTTCCTGCTAACCTAAACAGAGATTCTGCAAACTTTATGTGCTCGGAAGATAAAAGGCAATGAGACTCCATACATTTCCTGGCTGAGCCCCTTTACCAACCTTTCAATTGCTTCCAAAATGCCCTCTCGTAACCTCTCCATTAGAAATAGATTGGCGGTCTTAATTCTCCTCTTATCACAGACAGCGCCCAGGGGAAAGAGTCATGTCCTTCCCCTCCTGCTCTCCGGGAGAGATTTGCTTCCCGATCAGGCTGTAACCCGGAGCAGGTCCTGTGCTGCAGGCTGTGCTGTGCAGATGGGGAGGCGGCAGGGATTTGTGGCAGTTCATATATCTGCACTGATGGAGAAGAATTAAAGGAACGGGAGTGCACTGAAAGCAGACGATTGTATTCCTGAGGTTGGGCTATTACATTTTATTTATCATTTAAAAGTACTGTGTCTGCTGCCCTTTGAAACCTGCTGAAATCCAGCCCTGCTGGTGCTGTCCTGGATTCTCAGAAAAGAACAATTTCTGTTCTTCATTAAACAGAGATGCCACCAGCTCCATCAGCTTTATGTTTTGTGATTCCAAATGGCTCAAACCTATTTTATGCTTCCTGATTTTTTTAAACCGTGGCTGGTGCCGACCTTTTGTTGCTCCTGGCTCCCTGGTCAAGCCAGGGAACAGAATGACATTGCTTTAGCCTGGTCTGGTGCTGTCTTAGAAATTCAGGGTCAAATCCCAGTTCTGAAGAGAGATCCTGTTTCTATACTAAATTTTGTAATTCCTGTTCTGTTTCTGTAGGCAAATAAGCCAAGGTGAGGTAAATAAGCTGGCAAATAAGCTTCATGTCCTGTTGTCTTTCTGGATCAGCCTGTGGCTGGTCCATGTCCCAGTCCCAGCCCTGGGGAGCTGCTCTCCTGCTACAGGTGCTCCAAGTACCCCACTCCACACTGGGGCCACCTGCCCATACCTATTGCTGGTGTAGGCTGGGACGTGTTTCTCACAAATCCAGTATATATGAACCTGTCAAAGCTTAGTGAGGCTGATGGGAGATGTGCTCCCTGTTTTCCAGGACTTTCAAGATGAGCTGCTGGGCAGCAGTGGGATGTGTACTGCCCTGCCAGGGGAGAACATGGGCAACCCAGGGGACCTTTCCAGCCTGCTCTCTGCCATCTGACGGGCTGGGGCAGCCCCTTGCACAGGCACAAAATGAGACTCCTGAAGTTTCAGGGGGATTTATCAGGCTGTGCTGCTCAAAAGACCTGAGAGTACCTGCCCAGGGCCAGTCTGACCCTTACTGGTTTCTGCTTTGCTTCAGAGACTGGAAAATCAGAGCTGCTCCTCCCAAGGCATTGCGATGCAGCGAGCCAAGTGCCAGAGTATCACCAAATGACTATTGATTTTCTAGCAGGGCGTCTGAGCTGTAGGCAAGAGAACTGCTCTTTAGCCTGGCTGCATGTTGTGAAGAAGAGAAAATCAGCAAAGTGTCATTTGCAGACTCCAGTGTGCCTTGCTGACCCCTCACACGCTGAGGACCAAAGGGAGCTTTATTCCCACAGGCAGCAGCAGGTGTCCACGGTGTTTCTGCATAACGTGGATTGACTTGTGTGGATTGCTTGCTGTGCAAGCAAAGGAGGCACACAGGTCTTGCTTTTTTGGGGGTCTGTGCCCACAGGTCACAGTGTGAAGGTGTCTGGGGAGCTCCCAGGGTGCCTGAGGCAGGCGCGTCGCAGCCAAGAGCTCGAACCATAGAATCATGGAACGGTTTGAGTTGGAAGGGACCTTAAATATCATCCAGTTCCAACCCTCTGCCATGGGCAGAGACACCTTCCCCTAGACCAGGTCAGACAAATCCCCATCCAGCCTGGCCTTGAACACATCTGGGGATGCCCAAGGCCTTGTCCATGCCCATGGGGTCCTGGTGGCTGTTGCTGCTCAGAGGTTTGTGCACTTTTGGAGGTGCAGCCGGGAGTTGTGTAACTGCTGTGAGCAGTGGCAGCGCCTGTTGCTATAACTACAGCACTCGGGATCCGGCCGGAGCTGCCACACACGCCTTGCCAGCAGCTCTCCCAGCATGGAGGGCACAGAAGGGCTTGTTTGATTCAATATTTATGATATCAGTTATGGTGGAATTGTATCCTCAAACCAAATTCTGCCGGGTTCGTGTCTGAGTTTTGGAGACCTCAGGAGGAGGTTGGATCTCCAGTGTTCAGCCTGCTGGCTGCAGAGTGGGGAGGGTGTCCCATGGCCACTGTGCCAATGTGCTGACAACCCTGAGCCCCAGCACAGCACCTCCCAAGCCACAGGGCTGCCCTCCCAGCAACAGGCAGGTTCATTCACCAAAAGGGATGTATGCCTGGGCCAGGGCACTGCAGCGATGCTCCTGAGGCACCTTGAGAACCATTTGTGTGGCAGAAAGTGCTGCCTCAGTTTCCCTCCATCTCTCTAATAAGCAACACTTACCCATAGTACAAACACAGCTCCTCTCCCTGTCTGTTAGGAAGACATGGAAAGAGCTGACCTGACCTCTGTGGACAGTCCTGTCCCTGCTACTGCGTCCCCACAGCCTCTGAGTCCAGCCTGAACATGCTGGAGAGCCCTGCCAGTCCCTGCCATGGCTGCTCCTGCTAGTGGACCTCTGCAGCAGGTCAGAGTCTCATCCCCCTCTGGACAGCAGAAAAGCCAGGGTGCCAGCACTGTCTGATCACAGTGCTCTGGCACAGACCCAAGCTGGTATCTTTTGCATAACCTGCTCCAATCCCTCAATGCCAGGCATCACCCAAGGGATGTTTTCCAGCAGAGAGAGCCTTGTGGCAGGAGGAGAAGTCAGTTCTGCTTGGTGATTGCTCCATCAGGAGTGATAACTGTTTTTTCACACTCATTCTTGAAGCTGCAGCATCGGGGGCAAGAGGAGGGAGGCAGCAGGCAAAGTCCTCCCCAGGCCTGCTGCAGCCCAAAGTGTCTGCTGCTCTGCTCCCCTCTGCCCCAGAACAGTCAGTCAGATACAAGGGAGGTCAGAGGGCACAAAATCCTCTGCATGAACGTGGCCAGGCTGGGTCAGGGTGGTTTGGAACAAGGTTCACCTGTTTCCCAGCAGCTCCTCCTGGGCTGCAGTGGGACAAGGCGGCTGCTTCTCAGGGCCAGTGCTTTGCAGCTGAGCTTCATCTGCGAGATTGAGGGTTTCCTGGGATAAATAAAGCCTCTGAGTGGACTGGCTCTGTAGCTGGAGGAGATGAGTGTGTATCCTCTCACTGCCTTACAGTGAAGATCTGAGGTGGGTAATGACTCTGCTTGGCTAATTTAGCCCCTGCCCAAATCTAACTAATTACAAGCCCTTTTAGCTTTGTTCTTGTGTAACCCTTTAAGTGTTCCTTTTGGAAGAGGCTTTGCTAGTGCTAAATGCAACTTCTCAGAGCCTTTTTTTCCAGGATAGCATCAAATGCAGGTTGTCAAGAAACCAGGCTGCAACATGTGGAAGGGCAGCCGAGCCAGCGCAGGAGTGCCGGAGGCAGGGATGGGGTGGAAGGCAGCCAGGAGCTTGATTTTCCTCCTCCAAGGAGGGAGTGGGGAGGAAAGCACAGCCACATTTGACAACATCTTCCTTGAACTGAGTAGTAAAACTGTTCTGAGGGATTAATTTTCGGTGCCTCAGGGAGCTGCTTGCGGGAGAGCTGTGGGATGTAAATTCCTCTGTCAGGCCGGGCTTTGCAGCTGGGTGTGGGGTGGGGAGGTGCAGGGTTGTTCCCTGGGCATTGCTTCGGTCCTGCTCCCCCATCCACGGTGTGATGTTGTGCCCGAGGCAGTTGTATGGTGGGGGAGTCACCTGCAACCTGCTGAGAGGCTTCTTGCCCTATAGTTGTGCTCATGTTGGGCTGCTCTTGAGTGCAGGGGTGGGTGTCGCAGATGTGTCCCCTGCATTCGGCACCGGTGAGTTGTTTGGAGGTCATTTAGATTCATTTTATAGCTTCAGTGCCCTGAGATGGGGCAGGAAAGGCTCTCCTTAGGGGGAGCAGACCCTGGCTGTGACTTCCCAACCCCAGTGGCCCCAGCAACAGAGGCTGGTGCTGCCTCTCTCCCCAGCACCCAGGCTCAGGTTGGGGCAGCCAGTGCTCAGGTCTGTCACGTTTTGGAAGGGTAAGCAGGCAAAAGCTGGGCAGGGAGGGGAGCTGGCAGTGCCCTCCTGCTGGGCACATCCAGGCTGTGAGCCACTGCACAGCCTGGGAAACAAACTGGAAGTGATGCTGTTAAAATAAAGACAATCTGTGTGGTGTGGGCAAAGGTGGTTCACGGCAATAATCAGCTACCAGAGTTATGAAATGTGTCTTGACAACATCTCGGTGTAATAATCTGCAAGGGGAGGATGCAGGGAAAAACACGTGGCAGAGTTATCCAGGGATCAGCAACCCTCTCAAAATTTATTAACAGCAAATATTCAGCCTTGATGTTTTAATTATCTGCTAGACACAATGCCCTGGACAACTAAGGGCTTCTTTTCTCTCCTGAGCTCTAAAACAGGAATGAGGCCTTCTCTCCCATTTTGGGGAGGGGGATGTAGCACTGCCAGGACTGCTGGGGCTTTGGAAAAATGCTGAACTCCAGGATGGGGAGGTGGGGAAGGACCTGGGTGTGTTCTCAGCATCACAATGTAACCTATCCCACAGCCCTGTGGAATAGCTGGCACCCACCACGCTCTCAGGAATGGGGAGGTGTGTGTGACACGGCCATGACATGGAGATGTGTTTATGAATATAAAAGTTATTTAGCAAACTGCCAGAACTGGAGGCTAAGTGATGTTAAATGGAGCAGCTGTTGGCTTCTATTTTCCTCCAGCAGCTTATCAGAGATCATCTCTTCAATCAAAGGCACTTAAAAAAATCTTTGACAATCAATTCATATTCTACTCTGTGCCGGGGAGAGAAGAAATACTAATAAAAGACCTCCTGTGATTGCCTCTGTAATTTCCTTTGTACAAGATAAGTTTAGGTCCCAGTTCATAAAGTACAACACGTAGGACATTAAGTTGTTGTTTTATTCAGAAAAATGCTGCCAGCCCCTAAAGAATTCAATTTTGTGATTCATAAAACCTTTATTCCACGTCTCTATGTCATGCTCTTTGAATACATAATCCCAGACAGACTTGACTGGTAAAAAGATAATCCTATTTTTAGCTTGGAAAAACATCTATACGACAGCAAGGAAAACTTTCCTAGCAGAGCAAGGAAAAATATAATATCCCAATATATTAGGTAACAACAAAGCTCTCATTAAAACTGATGGCTTTATAGAAGCTACCTGGAGCCAGGGAAAAGCCTGTTCATAAATACATGAATGGCACTTTGTTGTGTTGTTATCTCTTATTATTCATGTCCTTGAAATATCTCCTGCAGGAAACAAGGTGCCTGTTGGGATCCCTTGGAGATGAGCGAGACTGGTGCTGCCAGTGCAAGAGGAGTGTCCAAGTGGGCAACAGGAGGAGATGTGCTGGTTTTCTGCTCCCCTGGGGGAGTGAGGCAGCGCTTCTGCACAAGGAAGTGCAGAGGGAATGTCCCGGGGGGTTTCAAGGTTAAGATGTGACTGTGCTGCTGTGGCTCGTTTTATCCTTTGCACCCCAGTGAAACAGGTTTGGGGAGTTTCTGCTACTCGGATCTGAGCTTTTCTCTTGAAGAAGGAACTGGGCTCTGTAGTTTTATTGCCTTCTCCTCATGGTTAAGGTCTGGACAAGAGGCTGGTGTGTAGCTGACTGCTTGGGATGCTTTTGAAAGCAGCTCCCCTCCACTGGAGGAGCAAACCCAGTAGGAAAATGCAAATTCACCAGAGAGCAAGAACCAGGTGGAGATAATCTCTCTGTCCAGGTGTTTGTGCTTAGGATACAGTAATTTGGATTTTGCTCTTTCTCCTAATTGTAAGTAATGGGAAAGCAGATGTTTAGGGCCATATTCAGCAAGGCACTGAGGTATTTAATGGCTGCTGTAGGGTTTGCAAACTCCAAACACACACCTTCAACTCCCTTCCTTCAAATCTCAAATCCCAAAATGTTGGGTTTTTGGTTTTTTTTTTCACATGATGCTCTTTCATCAATTAGAGATCAAACAGGGGAGCAGATGGCAAAACTGCACCTGCAGTGCTGCCCCCAGATCCAGCTCCCAAACCTCCCTGAGCCCTCATGATAGATTGGGGGTTTTACATTGTGATTTGCATTTTTGAGCTGGGCAACAACTGGGCAGACAGCTGCAAAGGTGCCCAGCACTCCCACCCTGTCAGGGACCACCCCATAAATCCCCAGGATCCCTGCACACCCATTCCTGCCTCGCCTTCCACCAGTCCTGCTGGGAACGGAGCTGTTTGTGTCTCCTGATTGATGGCAGGCATAAAACCCTCCTGCTGAGACGAGCGTGGTTTATTGCTCTGTAATTCATCCCCCGGGGGAGGCAGCTGCCCTGGCCCGGCCGTGATACCCAGATCTGGTGATGTACAGCCCCAAGGCCACCATGTGCCCTGCGGGCCCCAGCCCTGCCCCACGGCGGGACGGGGCTGGCAGAGGGAGGAGAAACCCCTGGGAATGCAGAAGGGATTTGTTTCAGACTGGAGCTCCCAGGGATGCATATGTATATATACACACACGTGCTTCTGAAGACCCTCTCCTCAGGTAGGGGGGTCCAAAATCTCCCAATTAGCTGAAAATCAGCCTCTGGGCCATGCAGCCTGTGGGCATCTGCAGCTGTCTCAGGGCAACAGGTAGCAGAGCCAGCCGTGGTGCAGCGAGCATCACATCACACCTGACCTTTATCTGCCCGAGGAAGGAGAGCGATAACTCAGCATTGCCACCGCCGGCTTAATTGGGCTCATCTCACGAGCGAAGATAAAGGTCGCTTCATAGCCGAGTTCAGCCAATATGTTCTCCATATGGACAAGAAATGGTGCTTTTGTGTTAGCCATGTGCTGAAGTAGAGCTTTTTTTTTTTTTATTTTTTTTTTTTTGGTTTTTTCATCCGATGTAGCTGAGCACCAGTCATTAAATGTAGCTCCAGCTATGAGAAGAACTTATGGCATTTATAGGCAGTTAAAAGTAAATCGCTGCTTCCCATTTAATGCTCCAGTTCAGCAAATCACTTAAGTGCGCGGTTAAATTGCAGCGTGTGATGAATCCTCCCCACATTCAGCATGTGTGCACCTCCCCATGCTCTCTGAGGGACTTAAGCATGCTCTTAAGAAGGGAAAAGCAATATTTATGGGCTTGACTGAGGGCTGGGCTGAATCGAGGCCATTTTATTACCAGAAAATATAGCGATATTACATCAAAGCCCGTGTTATTTATAAAGAGCCACAGTCCTTTTCTGATGACAAGACAATTGTGGGCAATGATCAAAGAAGGTTTGAAAGCTACTGAGAAGGCATTGCTTGTGGCATATGGGAGAGGACTCCTCACCCAGTCCAGCTTATCTGCTCACTGCTGCTCCCAAGCCAATATTGACATGGGCTCCCAAACACCAGGCTTAAGGGCAACAGCTTGTGTAAGTAGTGGTATTTAACATAAACACAGTAATCATTGTATCAACACTCATGGCTGGGAGATCTTGCATATCTGAGGGGAGTTTCAGCCCCCCTGGAGTTGCTGCAGGGAAGGTCATTGGTCTTGGTCTGGTGATGCTTTGTCACAGGTGAAGGGGCTGAAAGCAAGGAGGGCTGGGGAACAGAGATGCCCAATGGGTCTCCATCCTCCATCACACTTCTCCAGCAAGCCCTGGATGAGCAGCTTCTGAAGCATCTGACTTCCTCAATCCTTTGCAGCAAGGTTGACAAAAAAAGGAGCATTTCCCTTTTTTTAATTTTTTTTTTTTTCATTTTTGTTTTCTTGGAGTGCTGGCTTTCCTCAGAATATAAATGTCTGAATAATCTCATCTGACCTTTCTTCACTCTCCTCTTGGGACCGAGGTGTGGAGGATCAAATTCCTCTCTTTCCTTCCCTGAGACACAGCTTATCCAAAGAAATCGCATTGTTATCCAAAGAAATCCTGCTGTTCTCTGAAGGAATGGTGTCCACAGGAACTTGGCACTAACTGCCAGAGTTGGTGGCAGTCCTGGCCAGCCCGGGGAGGTGGGGGCATGGCAAGCAGCCTGCAGGGGCAGCCTGGGATTCCAGGGTTTGAGGTGACATCTGATTGCTTCCTTTGCAGATGGCAGTAAGGCTGTGACCCAAAGGCTCGGGAGCATCTCCGGTTCCTGAATTTGCTTCCCTTCAAATGCTCAATGCCAGAAAAAAAAAAAGAAGCAGCAAGCTCCCAAGATGTCTTTGTTTCACAACACTGGTGTCACAGCTGCCTGGGAGCTCAGAACCATCCCTGTGGGAGACAGCCCCAAAACAGAGGGGTGGTGGGGCAGACCTTCTTTGGGATGCCTGCATCCAGGACCACTCCTCCTTCCAACATCTGTTAAGGCTTTGAGCCCTTGAAATCCATTATTAAAAACTCTCTTTGACTTCAGCAGGAACAGGATTTCATCTTTAGTTCAAGTTTTGAGCAGACAAGGGATTTCAGCTTGGGGAAGCTGGGCTGGATTAATCTTTTGTGTATGGGCTTCAAACATCTTTCACATTCACTTTAGTTTTACCTGTGTTGAACCAGGAAATAAATAATGGATATGGGAAGTAGGGTAATGCATTGTGGCACAAAAACCCTGGAGATGGCTGAATAATAAATAAAAGCCTCTCTCCTTTTATCAGTGGCTTATGTCCTCGCTGGCTGAGTATCAAGCTGGGCAGCCAGAAGAGCAGTGTAAGGGTGAAGGGAGAGGAGAGGAAAAGGCAGCAGGAGCACAGCAACTCTGAGGGAAAGCCCCTGGGACAAACTAAGAGCAGCAGCAGGCTGCCAGCAGCACTGGTTAGGATGGGGTTTGTCCTACAAAGCAGTGTCCCCCTCACCTGTGACCTCTTTACAGGCCAGTGCTGAGACAGAGTCTGGGGAGTTTTGCTCATTGCCTGGCTGGGGGGTCCCACTGAGCCCTGCCAGGTGAATGCCAGCACCTCCAAAATTTAGAGGGGAATTCAGTTCAGAGTGCCTAGTTCAGACAACAGTGTTTACTCCTGGCCTCCATCAAGCATGGAGTCATGAATTGCAGGAAATGCTGGGAGGGGCTGTGGGGAAGGGGAGGGTAGAGAGGGGATTCTGAGCCTGAGCTGAACCCCAGAAGGAGAATGTGTGTGTAAAGACCCCTGGACCAAGACTCATTACCAGGAAAGCAGGATCCAGCCTGTGGTTCTGGACTGCAGCTGTGGGAGCTGTGTGTGTATCCCAGCAGCCACCCACTGCTTCACGCAGAGGATGCTTTGGAGCTGAAATGAGGCGTTGGCAGCTACAGGCATGGATTGCTTCTCTCTCCACACACCTGTCTCCAAAGCCTGTAGCTCCATTGCTTATATTTGTAGCAAAGAAATGTGTTTTCTGCTTAATGTTTTTCTCCCTCAAGGAGTGATCCCCATGGGGATGGCAGGTTTCTGGGTCCTCTTGCTCCTCTGCGGGTTTGGCCTCAGACATCTGAGAGATGGAGCAAATGGGGACTCACCCCACAGCTTTGCTCGGGGAAGGAGGCACAGGGGAATGCCAAACCACCTCCCTGCGGAGAGAAACAGATGGAGGAGTTTGTCTCCCTGAGACCTCCTGAATCCCAGATCGTTTCTGCAAGTCTCTGTGGCCACTGGAGTTAATCGATGCCATTTGTTTGCCTTTGGGGCAGAGGGTATCGATCCCCTTTGTCTCCCTCCCTCCTTGCAGGATGCCAGGTGTCTGAAACGTGTCCAAGTTGTGCTGGTGCCAGGGCGAGTGGCAGCTGAATTATCACCTGGGTCACCCGCTTGCTGTTGGAAATGCACAATAAGCTCCCAGCTATGAAAGAGAAAAAAAGAAAAGCCCAACAAAACCCCCAGCAGCTGTGAGCCCTCTGTGGTGAAAAGCATGGTCAGAACAATGCCCTGACCCGTGTGCCTGGACTGCTCTGGGGCGTGTCCCCAGTCCTTTGGGGCAGGGACCCCTCCACGGGGGCTGTTTGCAGGGGCGGGCTCCATGTGGAGCTGCACGCCTGGGAGGTGGCCACAGTTCCCATCTGCCCCTCTGGGATGGATTACCCTGTTCAGTGGGCAGTGGTGGCTGTGGCACTGCTCTCCTCCTCCTCCCTGCATCTCTGTTGTTAAACAGCCTCATGCAGTTCCCCTCCAGACTGGCTCTGCAACAGGTCCCAGCTCTAGTGAGGATAACTCGAGGGGCCACATGTTGGCTCAAGAGCTGAGCTTTTGCATTCCTGGTGTAGTGGAAGATGTCCCTACATCTTCCCCCATGGCAGGGGTGTTGAAGCTGGATGATTTTATGGTCCCTTGTAACCCAAACCTGTTTGTTCTGTGATTCCACCAGCTCCCAGCACGACAGCTTCCCTGGCAAGGTTTGTGCAGGGCTGGTGTTGCTGCTGCCAGGAGAAGGGGTCCATGGCCCACCTTACACACATGTATTGCTATTAGTGGAATTCCACCTTGTCCAGACAGACAGGGGAGCAGGATGAGTGCTCTGTGATGTGTGTGGCCAGCCATGTACACATGTATATTTATATCTGTGTATATCTGTGTGCTCTAGACTGTGCATGTGCTGAGGGCATGGAGCAGCAGCAGCTTCCCCTCTCAGGCTGGTGGATCCAGCATGGTGTATTTTCCTCTAACAACTCAGGACTCTGCCAAGTGCTTAAAACCACGTAGTGTGCAGTAGAAATAACAATAGTGATCTAAGAACTGGCATTCTAAAATAATAATTATTGCTGCTTCATTTCTTTTGTGCTGTTGTCATTGAGGCTGTGTGTGGACCAGGCTTTTTGGGGCAACTGGGAGAAGCAGAAGAGGACTCTGTACATGACAATGACAGTCACACAACTGCTGGAGATGGAGGATTGGTACAAGCTGATAATCATTAATTGCCGATCAGCTAATGAGAGACAGTGTTGCTAATGCCCTTTCATTGGTAGCAGAGCTGGTAAGAGCCAGGTCTGGTGATTCCTCTGATGTCAGGCAAGCCTGAGTGACCAGAAGGGCTCAGCTCACATAACTACATCTGGAGTCTCCCTCCTGTTTGAGTACAGGGGTGATCTGGTAGCATTCCACAGCAAACAGTCTTTGGATGCTGTGCACCTCTCAAACTCACTAGGGCACCCACAAAGTGCTTGGAAATCCATCCCTTGAACAGACAGATCCAATGGGAGTTGCTTGTACACTTCCAGGAGCACAAATCAGCACTGAAGTAGCAAAGTGTGTTATTCCAGCACAGCTGAAACTGTCAGGAGTGCCCCTGCTAAGGCTGGAGAGGGAGGTTTAATGCTTCTTTTGATACACAGCAGAAGCATTAATAGGAAGCAAGGAGCATTTATCAGACACCTGAAGCACTGGCCTCTGTGGCTGATGGGAGCCAGCTGCAAGTGTTTATATATGTGCCCTTGCTGGGGGAGCAGAGAGGGGATTTTTCTGCTGTAAGGAAGCGTTGTGTAAGCTGCAAGTGCATTTGGCTGGGGCTGCAGGGCTCTGGCCTGTGTCACTTGGGCTGGGCAGCGTGATGGGGCATTGCAGTGAGTCAGTACTGGGCTGTGAATAAATGGCCAAAGGAAGCTCAGTGTGGCCAGTTACAGAGCACCATTGGGCAGAGAGCAGCTCTCTTCAGGCTTTACACCAGCCTGACTCCATCACCTGGGGCAGCAAAGGGAAATCCCAAAGCAAGGATGGATTTTCTCTGCAGCATCTGGTCTGCTTGGGTCCATTGCTGTACCCAGCACTCACATGCCTTGCTCGCTCCTTTTTGTTTTCCTGCAGGAAATAGCAGCACAAGCCTCCCTCCTGTGCAGTGTGTCACCAGGGAGCTCACAATTCCCTTGTGCAGCTGGGAACATCTCTTAGCAGTGCCAGCCATCTCACCCCCACAGCGTGGCCCCTGGGTATGGGAGACAGGAGCTGCAGGGCCCTCGGGAACAGCCTCTCACAGATGTCATGATACCAGCCTGATCTGCTCTGCCAGCTGTCATATCCCCAGGCACCTTCCCTACAAGAAGATGTGGGGGCACAAGTGCCACAGGAGCAGCAGCACCCACGAGCGCTGGGGATGGTCACCACGTTTGTCTTCTTGCTGCTCAGCCAAGCATCGAGTTCCACAGCTGCTCCCTGGATGCAGTTTAAAATCCTGCACACTCGTTATTGCCATTCTCCAAAAGGTATTTTGACAGGGCTCTGTGATAGACTAATTAGAAACACTCACTTAAAATCCACATCTGAAATGCGTTGTGGAATTGAGGTTCAAGGAGTGCGGGTTTACTACAGACACTGGATTCCTAAAGAACAATTTCCCACACCTAAATAATGATGTTTTCCATCATGTTACATCCATTAGCTATAACTTGGCAGTTGCATCCATCATAATATGGTATTTCAGGGAAATAAATGAGTGTATTTTTCTCTGTGAGAACCAAGGCAAAAATATCTCGCTGCTGAAATATCGAGCAGGTTTATACAGTTAGACCAAGTCCCGATTCTTGCTCTTATATGTTCATTCAGCCATTAACATGGAGCATAGACTGGACTGCTTTCTCCTAACCCTGTAACTTCAGAAGTAGCATTTTCCTTGCTACTACTTGTTAAGCTTGCTTTTAAACTATCCAATTAGCTTTCCAGCAATGTTATTAAACAATATCATGACTCTGCCAGAACCAGTATTTGTATCTGTTCCCAAGTAGCCGAGGCACTTTTTAGTCTCCTTGTCTTGGGAGGGTGTTGGCTTTCCCTTTGCTTTTAAAAAGCATTTCAGTTGCATTTCCCAAGTTGTTTCCCACCATATGCCAGCAGGTCCCTCATTTTCTATTTCCCAAACCGGGACTCTGGTAGTGCATTTCAGAAAGAAGAGTGACACAGCTCCATACACATATGCTTCCCCTGGTTTCCCCGTGCTGTTGATGGGAAGAGCACTGACATTCCCGTCGTACTCCGTCAGCGTCACTTCTGCTTTGCGTCGGAGCGGGATGTGCTGCTCCGGTGGGATGAGCCAAGGAGGAGGAGCGGAGGAGTGTTTGGCTGTGCCCCAAGCAGCACCCCTCACGTGTGCTGCCCAGGTGTCCCTGGGTGCCTGTCCTCTCTCATTTTTCCGTCTGTAAACCAGGAATAAGGGCAGATCATCATCCAGCGTGTGAAGGATTAACAGGCAGCCTGCAGTGCTGGCAGCACACAGAGCACCAGGTAAAACCTGCCCCTTGCCAGGCTGAGGGCCTTACCCAGCACCTCCCAGGTTGGTGGGATTTGAAGTGGATTTACCACCCCCTGGAAGAAGGAGAGGGCCCATCTGGGCTTGATTTAAAACTGGCCTGGGCTGCAGTTTAACTGCATCCATGAGGCTGCTGATGTGAAACTGATCCTTGTCTGGGAGGAGGAACCAGTGGCTCCCAGATGCTTCCCAAGTCACTGTGGGCACTGCCCGGCCCCTCCGAGCCCCCCGGCCCTTGGAGAGATGGTGCATCATCTGCTGGGGTGCAACAGAGTTGTGGGGTAGGTGGATAATACTGGAGGAGAATGATCAATCAAATATACCACTTCTTCCATGCTCTGGCCACAGCATTTGCCAGCTGGGAATCCTTCTCCTAAATAACAGTGGGGAAAAAACTCATTGAGGATTGTAGTGAGCTGTCACTTTGCCTTGGTCTGTGGTGTAAACGGGGGTGTACTGTGGTGGAGAATCCTATGCTGATTGATAAACATTATACAAACAGCAGAGAGTTTGGAAAATGTGCCAGTTAAAGATTTTTGCTGATATAATCACAGGGTATTTAAAAAGCTTGATTCTCAGTGAGCCTAATCAAAGGGAAGTTCCTGAACCTCAGCTACAAAGTGAGACCACATGCTGGAACAACACGAGTGCTAATCTCAGGCTTTAATAGACTACAAGAGCAAAAAAATGCTCCTGGGACGACGGCAATAGACACTTCACAGGGTGAGTGAGCAGCAGAGAGAAGCAGGCTCTGGGATCAGCACCTTCCTCTTGCACACCAGGTGCTGGTACAGGAGATGGGAAACACCAACGGGATCTTCTGCTTCCAGCAGTGCTGCTCCCATTGATTTCTAAAGCAATAAAACTGGCCTTTAGTCAACCACTGTGAAGTTGCACAAAGCACATTTGATGGATTACACCTATCAAAACTTTTAGCGAGAGGAACAGTTACAATTAACAGGCTGTGTACAGGATCTTCTCCACAATTTTTTCCCTGACACCCTCAGTAATTACCTGCACTAAACGTGCTGCTGCTGTGCAGGGGCTTGTCAATCAAGAGGCAGCTCAGACCCAGAACATTATAAATTCACTGTCATAAACTTTGCTGCCAGACTGAGGGAGAAGCACTGACAGAAGGATATGGAGCATCCGCAGGGCTTCGCATCCCTCCCTGCGCCCTTGTGGTTGAGGATGAGGAGGGAAATTACCCCAGAGCTGTGCCACACACACACTGGCTGAAAATGCCAGTACTTCCAGCTCTCCAGGAGAGCCATCCCACAATTACCTTATGTGAGCCTGGCAGTTCCCTCCACTGGAGAGATACAAGGTTATTAAGCAAATATGATTAATGAATAAAAGAACCTCTGGCATGCTGGAATGAGGCTCCGAGGCCTGCCGGGCTCCAGGAGGATTCGTCGGCTTGTGCTTTGGGAACTGCACAGATTTCTGCAGTAATATGATTAACATGCTGTGTAATGGGCTAAATCCATCCCAAGTGTCCCTCCAGTTAAGCCTCTGTGTGGGCACCTGGGATGAATTTGGCCCTTTCACAGTGGATGCACTTGACAGAGCCATATTGCTGAGCTGGAAAAAAGGAGGGTACTGAGTTACTGTACAGCTGGGGAGGGGGATGGCAAAAAGGATGGAGAGGAGGGATGGATCTGGAAGGGATCCAGACCAGCCCCTGCCCTCACCATGCTTCCAAAGCACAGGGAGGGCTGCAGGTTGGAGCAGATGTGCCTGCTCTGCCATGCCTGCCATCCCCATGGACAGCTGCCACACCGGAGCCCGTGTGCCTGCTCTGCCACGCCTGCCATCCCCGTGGACAGCTGCCACACCTTCCAGCCAAAGCCATGGGACTTGGCCTGGGCTTGTCTGCCACGTGGCGCTGCCTTTCCCAGCTCCAGAAAACGCGGAGCTGCCAGACCTCGCCAGCTGGAGGAAAGGGAAGGATGGGGAGCGCTGCCTTCCTTATCTGCAGGGCCAGATTGTGAGCAGCTGTGGGCAGATAAAGAGCGATGGAGATCGGCTGGAGGAAGGCATTTGCTTCCCCTGCAAAGCAAACTCTCTCTCCCTTTTCCCAGTATACTCTGGCAGGAGCTAGGCTGCCTTCTGGGCAGGGAATCTTTTCTGCTGCAGGAGTAAGAGCAAGGGGATGGATGAAGTAAGAGCAGGAACTTGAGTGACCTATTTCAGTTTGTTTGCAGGCTACTGCTTTATCTTACCCTGTTGGGGCTGCTGCTGCTGCATCCTGTCACCCGGGATGGATGTCCCCCACCACAGTTTGGCCACAGGGTTTGCTCTGGTATTGGAATGCTCTTTCATAGGTAGGCTCTGTCTTGCTGTCATGTCCTATTCAGCATTAATTGCAACATGATATTTCTTACCCCTTCCAATGTACCTTCCATTTTGGGCGAGTTCCATGTTTTTGTGCTGTTTTAATAATTTCCAGCAAGTGCCTTTGTTTTGCAGCCTAATATAGTTTCATGCACATGTTCACTGTGGTCCCTTGCAGTTCACTTCAGTCTTGTAATTCCTGAGTGATCGCAAGGAATCAAGTCATTTAGAAAGGGATTAATCGCAACCAGACCTCGTTAAAATCCCGTTGCCACACCAATTCCCCACACTTACAGAACCTGACCACAGTGTGAAAATTGATATTTATGCTGAGGAGTGTCAATGCACTGCCTGTGCACTGTTCCCTGATTTACTGTCCTCTGGGCTTTGAACTCTGGGGATGCAAGTGAGATGCACTGCTCAATTTCCAAGCCCCCAAAAATTAAATAACTGCCCACCTGGGCCCTTTGGCACCAAATGTGATCAGCATTTTAATGCCACTGGATTCTGTGGATGATCAGCCTGCAGCTTTAAGTCGTTGCCTGATTTCTTGCAGCCCAATTCCTGCACAGTTGTGGAACTGGATGAAAACAGTAGCAGAACAGCCAGATTTTGTGATAGGGATTGAAAATCTGCTGCTGGGAGTAATTTAAGTTCATTCCTTTTGACCTGTGGTCTCCCTCTGTCCTGCTGGCTAATGGGGGGCAGCCTTGGTGCGTTGGTGACAATTCCAAAGAGTCTAAAACCATTGGGGAGAGGCAATGTGACCCTCCTGGGGAGCTCTTGGGGACCAGTCTTCTCCCTGGGCATCACATCCCACAGCTGGTTGAAGAGAGCTCCTTCCCAAAGGCCAGGGATGGGTTTCAGACTTTTTGAAAATGATAAAAATCTCTCTTAGCTACCAGGATTATGACACAACAAAATAGAAATTTTTTGTGATATTCTCTACAGCGGAAAAACTCTGCAAAAGAAGTGTCTGTTGGCTTTGAAAGTAGCTTGCTCCAATACTCTTACCAGATGGCCGGCGGCTCCCGGCGAGTGGCTGGTCTGTACTTGCAACCCTTTAGCTCCCGTGGAGACCTGAGTGTTTTGTTAGGAAAGAGCAAGTTCTGCCTGAGATTGTGGCCATGGGGCTTGCAGGGTGCAGGAAGGAGAGTGGGAGCCTGATACTCCACACCTGGCAGGGCACAGGCTGCCCAGCCTCATGCAGTACTCGAGGCATTGGCATGACATTTATGCTCTGCAGCTCTTCCCTGGGATGCTGCTGTGGCCTGGGTGGAGCATCTTGCTGAAAAGGATGCCAAGGCACACACACTGGAGCAGGGGCAGTGGGAGCTGAGGATTCTAATGATTGTGATGTGGCCAGTAATGGATCTGTTAACGTAGTCTCTGCACCTAGGGAAGACAGGTTTATTTCTGTACCTCTCAGGAGACAGGCTGAAGCTATTATAAAGTTATTAAGCTATTATTATACACAGGTATTAAGGATGAATGAAGAAGTCAAGCAATATGAGGGTGTATGAAAGAGAAACCTCAGAGGTGTGCAGAAGACAGAGGAAGAGGTGGTGAGGCATTTATAGTGGGAAGGGGCTGGTTTAGCTGTGGGATCAACCAAAGCTAGAGAAGGTAAACCATAAGCCACCTCTGAGCTCTTGACAAGGTGTGTAAACCATTTCCTTCCACCAGCTGGCTGATTTGTGAGGATTCCTACAGGGAGGTGAGCCCAGGAGCTGGCCCTGTGCTGAGGACACACTACTCACCAGATCACTAAATGCTGCTGTGCTCTGCAGCGGGAGCAGAGACCAGCCAAGCTCCAAAATGCAGAGAAAAGCCCACCTGGGATTGCATTTGTTATTGGCCTCTGCAAAAATTATGTCCTAGTCTGCTAAGCTTGTGCTTTTTGGTGTGAGCAAGTGTGCAAAGTCTTTAAGGTCTGAATTCAAATAGCCAGCTGGAGGAGAGAAGCTTGGTGAGAAAGGAGGATGCTAGGTGGAGCTGGCATGTGGAGAGGATGCTTCAAAACCCAGTGTGGGTGGTGTCTTGGATCCACTCAGAGCTCAGAAACTCTAAACACAGTGGGATACAGCAGCTGGATCTTTTTCCAGAAATCTGAGCATCCACCACAGGGAGCAGAGCCAGGGCTGTGACACACGAGTGCAAAATGTTAGTCAGAAAGGACAAATGGAATGTGAAAAACCACCAGAAACTCCCAAAGTGGGTCAAATTCCTTGATGCATCTAACAATAGCTGTAGGACGGGAAGGACAGGGTCGACTTGGTTGCATGCCCTCCTGTGCCTCCCAAAACTTGGGCTCAGCTGTGGGCCTGACTCCGTCGCGGTGAAATTCAAAGCAGGTGGCTGAAATCGTGGAAGCCACAGGCTCCAGCTCTGCCTCCTCCACCCGGGGCCTGCCTGGCATAATATTATCTTCACGCCTGAGCGAGGAGGACTTGGCTTATTAAACTTGCAAACCTGCCTTGCGCTCACCCTCGGGTATTCAGGGCTGACGGGTCTCTGGGGCAGGATGCTCTAATGCTACTTTTACGCCACGTCTACCGCAACGAGGCCTCCTTAATTGGCTTGTGGTTCCCACCAGCACTGCCAGCAAAGAGCAGGCGAGGGAGAAAAATCTGCCAGCACCACAGCTCCCGCTCGGTGTTGGTGCATCATTAGCTCACATGTTGTCTCTCTCCCCAAAGACAAACACGCTGCGTAGCCAAAAAGGTCTGCGGGGAGGATGCGCCGCAAAATCCAAGCACAAGAAGTGGAAGGGGAGCAGAAGCAGTTCTCATCCACAACACATTCCCCTGCCCGGTCTGGTTTCTCTCCTCCACTAAATCCTTGCAGTGAAATTTCCTTTTTTTTTTTTCCCTCTCTGTTTTTAAAAGAACAGCCCCCCCCCTTCCCTGCTTTAATCACTTTAAAACCACCCCGGAGGAACGAGACTTGGGTAAATAAATGTGGGAACCAGGGGAGTTCTCGAACTGTTAAAGAAATCAATATAAATCAGAGTAACCTTGCCCTGATGTCTTCCTTATCACCTCTGAAGCTCTACCTGCCTTTGTCTAACAACAATCTCAGTTAATTAGATAATTAATCTAATTATCTAATTAGGTGGAATCACTAATAGCTATTCCACCTAATTAGGCCAGTGGCTGTATCTCAGCAGTGGTGGTTCACTCTTTCTGGCTAACCCTGTACCTTCTGCCTGAAACCAGGCTCTGACACAACTCAAGCTCTTTGTTTGCCTTAACCAAAACCACCTGGAAACGGTATTTCATTTTTTACTCAGGCCTTCCTTGAATGAAAGCAAGGTGGCCAGTTGGAAAGTAGAAAAGGAAGCTTTTAGACGATTAATTTTTTTAGCAATGGATGCAGGAAGCTCTTCATTGTTTTAATTCATTCTCCTGATGTAAGATTAATTTTAGCTCTGAACACAACAACCTGTTATGAATTGGTCTAGGAAAGCATATTGCTCTGAGGCTGGGGAAACAACATAAGTAGCTTTTCCCTCCTTTATTTGGACAAGTCTAGCTAACTCATGGCTGCAGCCCTTCCCTGCAGAAACATGGGTGGTTCTCTCACTGCAGCTTTCCCAATCTGTCCTATGTGTGACAGCACAAGGGAGCTGACCTGAATTAAAACCAGCCTAAGGCCTTTGATCCCCCTGGCAGCAGGGTCCCACTGCTCATCTCTGCAGGGATGCTGTGGTTGGCAGCACCATCACACTGGTTTTTGGACCAGTCATGGCAGCACCTCTGTCCCCTCTGGAGCTGCAGGTGCGTTTGGGGCTGCAGAGCCACCATACGGCACTCAGGGGTTTATTTCCCCCTTAATGCCTAAATTGGATTTAAGGGCATCTTTGTACATTCCAAAACAAATCAGCAGCTGTCTGCAAGCCAGACAGCCAGACTTGGCCTTGAGAAGAGATCAATGGGCTCATGCTTTGCACCCAGAGCTCTGGTTTCTCGGGATCCCACCAGCCCAAGCACAGGAAAAGCCATTACAAATCTGAGCAGCCAGGAATTTAGGCTCTTCCAGTCCCAGGAATGTTTAGTGGCTCACACCATCACCATCTGCTGCTGGAGAGCCTTGCTGGAGCCCCTCACACCTACAGCCACAGCAGGCACCACTTGATGCAGCATGCAGGGAAGGAGGCACTGGATTTGGATTCAGAGTCCCTGGGAACCCTCGTTGGAGTCTATGTGAGGTAAAAGGGCCAGGTAGGTTCTGCAAGAGCATTTCTGATTAAACCCCTTCTCTCACCTGGAAATGCTTCCTTCCTATAGTGGTCCCAGGTTAATCTGCTGCAACAGATCCAGACCTATGATCTGGTTCTAGGGAGAGTCCTGCTCCTGCCTACATCCTCCTGCATGACTGGGATGATGGGCAACACATGAATCTATGGCTTTTCATTTTGCTTTCTCTGTATTTGATTTGTTTGGGTTTTTTAAAATATGTATATATAACTAAAGCACCCTAAAATGTCTCCTTGGAGTAGTTTGATTTTTCTTTTAAAAAAAAGTTATATATTCAATATATACATTTTTTTTTTAACTGCTTGGAGCAAAGTTGTCTTGACATTCTCATTTTGAAACCCCCATATTGAGGTGTTTATTACAGCGTCGTGAAAATTCACGTTTAGTTGAAACTTGGCAAATGTTTTTTGGCTTGAAGCAAGTTTTCTTTTGGAAGAGTTTACTATTAAGCATATAAGGGGTTTTTTTCCCTTTCTCTCAATTTTTCTTTTGAAAAAGCAGCACCTTCCAGAACTGGGTTCAGAAGCAGAAGGCCAGCTCTGCAGCAAGTGTGAAAGCTGTGAGTCGAGCACAGAGCTGCAGCCATTCAGGCTTTTTTCTGACATCTGTTAAGGGAAAGAGAGGAAGGGAATTCAGCTGTACTCTACGAGAAAAGAGGCTTTTCTGTTGTTGTTTTTGTTGTTGTTTTGGTGAGTCTTGAGTAGCTGCACTCCCACCAGATGCCAGCGATCCTAACGCCAGCTGCACAGAGCACAGCATCTCTGACTGCCTGGAGCTGGGCCCTTCACATTCCCCAGAGTGAGCCAAATTTGCTGTACCTGGAAGAAAATTGAGTGTGCAGCAGGCTTGTTGCTGCTCTGTGACTTAGATGTGTATTGAACAACAGCATTCCTGGCAGGGGCTGGGATCATGTTGTTACAGTTCCACTGGAGTAAACGCAGTCACTGCTGATCTGGTTTGTGCTGTGGCCTCAATATCGATGACACAGTCTATGCTTTACACTCACAAGCTTTTCTTCTTCTTCAAGTGTGCAGATCCATCTTTTTTAATGTGAGGACGTGCAGGTAGATAAGTAGGTTTATATAACCTGTACAAGCAAGCTGCACATCCCACAGAGCCAGGAGCAGGAGTCACCAACACGGTCCTCTATTGGGCAGCAAGGCTTTCTTCATCCCTGCCCTGCAGGGAGAACCCTCTGTGAGGCTGCAGGAGTGTGTGCACAGAGCTCTTGTGGGGAGGCTCTTCCACATGCCAGGGTGGGTGTGTGAGGAACAGCCCAGAAAAAGGCATTTGGCACTAGGGGGAAGGGGCTGTTGCTGCCCAGGGGAGCCCAGTGCTGCTGCCAACCTCCTCTGCCTCTTCTCAGCCTGCAAGCTGTGGGGTGGGTGAGGATGAGGATGGGCAGAGCAGACAAACAGACCTCAGGCAGCTCATCAGTGGGACCAGCCTTAGTGGCCTTGTGTCCACATATGGAGGTGGACAGACATGTCCAGAGAGAGATGCCTGAGCCTGTTTCTAAACCTAAACCCAAAAGGGATGTCTTCTGAGATGATTCACAAATATTGTAGACAGGGCTGAGGGCTGGGTTTTTCCCCCCCAGTTTCAAGCAGCAGCCAGAAGTGGGAGTACCAAACCCTCCAGAGTGAGCCTGCTTTCCCTGGCTCTACCTTGCAAACTCAGGAAGTTTGAAGAGGTCTGATAATCACTCTTACCCTTGCTTATTTATCAGCTTAGTCTCCACCCGAGGGCGTTCCCAATGCCCTACCTGAGCTGGCTTTGCTCACACCACTGTGCTGGCTGGCTGCCACAGGCAGTGCTCACTGTGATAGGACAAACCAGCACTGGTACTTTTGGTCCTGTGCTTCTGGTGCCGTTTTAAATTTTTTCCTCTGCTGTTGAAGTCGCCACAACAAAATGGTGTTTGTGCTGTGAAGATACCAGCTGGTTACCACCATTTTGTATCACAGATAGAACAATTTCACTGCAATATTTAAGATACCTGTCTGGAATACCTGTGGTTAGACAAGTGTGGATTTGGCTTTATCTGTGCTGGGGCTTTTCAGTGATTGAATTGCAATGTTGATTTTTCTCTCGCCCCCCTCCATGTTACCCTAATTTTTTTTTTTTTAAAGCCATTTTATTAGGTGTTATTTTTTGACACTGTGCTCCCATGTATCATTGCTATGCAGATGTTACACAGACCTACTGACCATTTTCCACTTGCTGTGCTTCAGTCAGTCTGTTGAGCAGCTTTGTGTCTTTCCTCATCGCAGGCTTCAACACTCTACGAACAACATGAACCTAGAAGATCAAGGTGCTTTTTCCTGGTTGCCAGCATCTAGCCCAAAGGGGGAGGCAGATTTGGAGACATTGCTTGTTTCTATGGATAATAATCAATAAGACCCATTAGGGAGACAAGTACATACATCACTAAACTTTGACCTCTGCGCTCCAGAGCAGTCCCAAGATGCCTATTCATATGCTGGTGACATCCAGATTGCGCTGTCGCAAAAGCCTCTTTGCTTGGGAAGGGATTACAGATTTAAATTGCACAGCCTTTGCTATCTGCAGAGTACAGCATGCAGGATGCTTAGCCAGAGCCTATAGTTTTTGTTGGCTTTCTTTCCTACTCAGCCAGTTTTATATTCAACGCTGTTGCACACAGTGTGTTTTTTGCCTCTCTGCCTTTCAGGCTGTTTTTTACTCCAGTCTGTCTGGCATTTTAAGGGTTTACAGACCCTGGAGATTCTTGGCACTGGCTGTTGCTTGCATATTGCTCCTCATCTTTCAGATCCTTTTTCTCCTACGTTGCTCGTCGGCGGGCTGTTTCTGATAGAAAGTTTTTGGCTCGCTGTTTGAAGTTCCTGATAGTCGGCATTTGATCACTTGCTAATTCAGTTCTAAAACTTTTTTCCAAAGAAACCATGAAACACTATCTAAAAATAGATTAAAAAAAAAGAAAAGGAAAACTTTAAAAATACCCTTATTTTGCTGAATACAGGAAGTTTTAAGTTTTCTTGGGAGGAAAAAAAAACACATACCAAATTTAGAAGCAAATCGGAAATCCCTGGGTGTTTGAGAAATCCATTTCTAGGCACAAGAGCTGGAGGAAGAGTTTTCTTCTCCCTGTACCTCTCCCCTTCCCTTGAGAGAACATCTACTGAAATCTGTTGGCTGGGAATGAGTCAGATAAGATTATTTGGTGTGGGTGGGTGAGGAGGGAGAATGAGGACTCTGGTGACAGCAGTGGGGTCTGACCTCAGGGGGATCACAGGGGCGGGAGGGACTGTGTGAGCTGCTCTGCTGACTCCTTCTCCAAGTGATCAAAGTCCATCTTTACATTGAGTGCCTTTGCTCCTCCCACTGCAAAGCTGTTTCTGTTCCTTGTTCCTCTGAAGGTTAGAAACAGATGTGTAGTTTCCAGCCCACATGTCCAGCATGGATCAGTTGTGCTCTTCATTCTTGTCTACTGTCTCTTTTGTTGCTGCAATGTGCTGTCTCCTTCCCCAGTGTGTTTTAGAGAGGTCATATCTTCTCCCAGCCTTTGTTTCCTTAGGCTGAGCAAGTTGAGTTTGTAGAGACTCTTCTGATAAAATAGGCTTTCCATCCCTCTTACCATCCTAGAAACTCTCCTCCGTGCTTAAATGCAATTTTTTTTCTTCATCTGGAGAACTGTCTGGAGAATTCCAACAAGGTCTTGCCTGTGCACTGTTCAGTGGCATTAAATGCTTCCAGGTCTCTATTCATTGGTACTTCTGATAACCCCCGCTTGACTTTGGCCTTTTCGGGAGGTAAGTCATACCAGTGGCACAAAAACACTTCTGAGAGAGATCTTGTCCCTCCTGGGTGCCACACCAACAAACTTCTGCTTGAACTGAGAAAGTTTGATTACAAGCACCCAGCTGTCAAAGCTGGTAATACCGTATTTCATCCCATTTCTGTTTTGCTCTCTCAAAGTTATTCTCCTCTTCCATTGTGATGTTGTGCTTCTCATTTTCACTTTATAAGCACAATCCTTCATTTTCTTAATGGGGTCACTAAAGAAAATACCAAGTAATTCTCATCCCAAGGTGATTTTATGAGGGCCTCTACCAATTCTCTCCAGCTCCTCCTTGCTCAACCCCTTGCCCACTTTGCTATGCTTGTGCTCCCAGCACAGCTAAAAATATCCCATCTGACCCGGCATCCTACTCTTTACTGAAGTCTGGAAAATGGAACACTGTGTGATAACTTTTCCTTATCATTTGTTTCTCTCCCACAATTATCAGTGAAGTCTCTGAGTGTCCCTGTATTAGTCCAAGATGCTTGTTAATTCAGGACGTTTTCCCGGAGCGTGCATAAATCTCCGTGGTGCACCAGGGCCATCCATCAGCCAGCTCTGTGTTTACACAATGCCTAGCACAACTTTTTCCCCAAAAAGCTTATGAACTCAGTCTGGGCCACATATTCAAAGATGTTGTCAAGTGCTAAGTGAGACTTCCAAGAGTAGTTTCCTCTTGACTTCTCTCTGGCATTGGCATCCGAAGCCGACGGCAGTTAACGCTGTGCTTTGAAAGCAAGAGAGGGTGCAGTTTGTTGGCCACCAGTGCCCCTGGGCTTTCTGGTTTGGTATTTTATTTTGTGGTGAAGACTTCCAGGTTTCTGAGCACAGGCTCCTGCCTTCCTTGCCAAGGATGCTCGTATGTATGGCAAACATTATGCTGCTTTGTATGAAGTCTGACGGCTTTCACACAGCCTCTTTTTCTTCCACCCCTGGATAGCTTCTCCTCATCCTGGAAACCTGGGGAGGCTAAACACACTTAATCCTCTTCAGGAGGATATGGGCAGAATGAATGCTGGCTGTTAAAGTGCTACTGTGTTGCTGGTTCACCATTTCTACCCTCAATTGCTAATTTCCCTTTCTACCCACTTCTACTAAAAGGTGCTAATTGTGTGGTGGATACTCAACTTCCCTGACCCACAGAGCAGCAGCATCACTTCTGATCCTTTTAGCTCTGGCTAAACTAATAGAGGGATCTGTGTCCTGAGCCTGATTCCAACTCCAGTGTAAGAAATTCCTTATTAAATCCACAGAAAAGTAATTTCCTAGTGGTTAGACTTCGGGCTGTTCAGGGCAGCAGTCACTTCTGAGAAGCTATGCACATCTGATGCAAAATTACAAAAATGTGTGTTTACCACAGTGACCAAGGGGGCTGAGAAGCTCAAGTTAATATTTGTATCTGGCATTGAACCCTACGCACAAATACTGACTTTGGCTGGGTGTAGCACCCCAGTTTATTTTAAATCCTTTTAAATCGATGGTCCAGGTGTGGGGAATTATCCCTGCGCTCTTGGCACTCCAGGTTTTGGAGGTCTCACTGTGCTCAAGAGGCTCCTAACAGGGTGCTAAGCTCAGGAGTGTATCTCTGAGCATCTCTGGCCAGCTGCTCTGTGCAGGTTACAGACTGATGGACTGTGAGTTTGGACTGTTGTCTGTTCTCAGGGCTGAAACAAGGAAGCAGGAGCAGCTGTGGTGCTGTTGGGGTGAGGGGAATGTCGAGCTGGTGCAGAGGGGTAAAGATCTGTCTCATCCCAATATCTCCACACCTGACGTGAAGGGTGTTCTGCTCCAGAGCTCCCAGCATGGGCTGTGGCAGCCAGGTTTGCCCAAGAGGTTTGTGCCCTATCTCCCAGCCCCCTGAGCCTGCCTGCCCTGCTGCTGTGTCTCTTGCCATGCACTGGAAGCATCTGCAACCAGTGGCTCTTTACAAGGTTTTTGTCATTAAAAATACATGTGGTGAGGGAAGGGGAGAGGTGGAAAGAAGTGGGTTAACGGGATCCTGTTGAGAGTACTCTCAAATAAGCACACATTTGGCATAAATGAGAAAGTGGCATCTTCTGGATGCAAGGGTGGGAATTCTTTCAGGTGGATTTGCCACCAGCTGAACATCACTGTGGAGTTCAAAACATTTAGCTGGAATAAGTTTGGTTTGAAAACCTGTGCCATAGATTCCTGTGTGAGCCTAGAAATTTAGAAATCTACTCTTTTTCAATCCAGATTGTTGGAGTTAAGGAGAAGTGCTAAATAACTTGCTCCAAGCTGCCTTGCGAGGACATGAGAGTCCAAACTCCATTAAAAAGCCCCAAATGCTCAGTGGGATGTGCTGCCTGTGAATTTTGAGGCCAGCAGGATAACTGTGTGAAAGAAATACCAGGCACTTGCCATTTAGTTTGACTGTCTTTTCAGCTCTGACTGCTGCCAGTGGTTTCTGTCTTGGTGCGTTGGTGTCTGGAGGGGTCAGCAGGGAAGTGCTGGCTGCAGGATGCAGCATCCCAAAAGCTCTGGCTGGATCAGCCCACCAGTGGCCACAGCACTCCTGCAGGAGCCCTCCATGAAGGAAGAGACACCAAACTGTGGCTCCAGGGGTGATCATTATCATTATTAATGCTCACCTCCCAGTGGATGTGCACATTGAATGAAATCGCGCTATGCTTGGGTTGCCAAGTTTTTAACATGTGACTTTGAAAGCGTCATTTGCTGAGGAAGGAAGGTTTCCAGTGGAAATTGATAATGAAGGCTATAGTAGGTTTTTGGAAAGAAAACAACTTTTGCTATGAAAACAGCAATGCTGAAACTTTTTTGAGGACATAAATTGCTTTCTAAAAATGGGCTACAGCTCCTTGGCATTTCCACAATAATTTACTCTGTGCCTGTGGTGGCTGTCACTCTGCTTAACACAACAATGTGGAGGTAAGAGAAGCACCTGTGGCAGAAAACAGGACTTGGACCAGGAGCATCTCCTAAGTCAAAATTTCAGTGCTTTCTGCCTTTCTCTTCTTCTTCTCGGGTTCTCCACTGATCTTGTCCCCAAACACAGTGTATTCTTGTCCCCGGAAGCACCATTGCCATGAAGTTCTGGCAGCAACTGCACACCAGGTCTCTGTGCTTACCAGACCCCACAAGCACTGCTGAGCTCCTGTTCCCACACAGATTCCCAAAGCAAACGTTACTGCTATAATCTAAAAGAGCAAAAAATGTTTGGAAAACAGCAGATGCAATGGGAAAATGACACTTCCTACATGTGATAATTGTGCAGCCTTAAGTCTGCCCTTGGAGTATGTCTGCGTCTTGCTGTATTGTTCAAGGAACTTGTGTGGATTAGAAAAAAGTCATTGGAAGTCTGCTTGGAAATAAAAGTAGTTGGTGGAGGTGCCAGCATGGATTAAACTACCTGTGTGGGGATGAGGGGGCTGGATAGAGTAAGTGGATTACATGCAGCTATTAAATACTGTTGACCCTGTCAGCATGATTTCACTGTGGAAATAGGCATCAGTGGATGGGGAAAAACCCTCTGTGACTTGTGCATGAGTCCAGATTACTAAAGCTTTAATGCACAAACCATCATTGTGTTGCCTCCTGCCACGGTAAGTGCCTATCCTGCGCCTTAAGCCACTTACATTGGTTTGCTTTTCAGTAACAATTTTCTTTATTTTTTCCCTTGTATTCAGCCATGGGTCAACTTGGCTCAGACTGTCTCCACACTCACCCTGCAGCCCTGCTCACCATGCTCTCAGGTACAGCCCTGTCTGGGCTGTGCCTTGCCTGGGGATGAGGTTTGCTCCTCACTGGTGGGAGCTGTTAGCTTAGCTTAGTCACCAGTGGGAAAGCATGGTGAAAAAGGTCTGCCCTGCAAGGCGTGTGGCCAAACCAACTTTTGTCTTTACCCATTGCTCCTGCCCAGTCCTTCCTGCTTGTGGCCCCCACATCTTCCATCCACCAATGCTGAGGAACTGTCCCTGAGTGAAAGGGGGTCAGCAAAGACAGTGACGGCTCATCCTTGGCATGTCCAGCCTGCCATCCCAGCACTTCCACAGGCCCCAGCGGGGAACTTCGGGGCAGAACTGCTGCTTTTGGGAAATGCCTCTTTTCGGAAAATGCCACTTTTTGGGAAACGCCTCTTTTCGGAATATGCCACTTTTCACCACCTTGGGCGTTTTGCAGAACCACAGCTCGTGCTTGGTGGAGTCGACAGGTCACTGAGGGATTGATGGGAACGTTTCAGGGAGCAGCACTACAGCAGCGCTGCGGGCCAGTGACCTGACCCCGGGCGGGAAGGAAACTCGTGAAGGTGGCGACCGAGACATTCGTGAGGGCAGTGGGGGCCTGGCCCGAGGTCAGGGCACGGAGCAGGAGGTGGCTCCTGCTGCCCTGCCCCTCCGGTACTCCCAGCGCAGGCACCGGGCGGGCGAGCGGGGTCTGGCCGCCCTTCCCTTCACGGAGTCGCCCCCGGTTCCCCGCCGCCCTTCAGGCAGGACGGGTCCCGCCCGCAGCCGCCCCGCTGCGGGGGCTCAGCCCCGCTGCCCCGGGGACGGGCGGGCGGCAAGTCCTGCGAGAGGAAAAGGACGGAAAAGAAGGGGCCACCGCGGGCTGCGCGGAGCCGCAGGGCTCCCGGCGCGACGGAGTCCCGGAGCGGGGCGGGGGGCTGCCCGAGGGGCTCTGGATCGGGGCGGGGGTGGGACCCGCCGGGGGCGGCGCGGGGGGCGCTCCTGGCTCCCTCCCCGG